>CM033474.1:35299947-35899947 GCA_019447015.1 Hymenochirus boettgeri
ATTCATAGATCGTTATATAGATGTTATATAATATTATTATATATTTGTTACATAGATTGTTATATAGATTGTTACATAGATTGTTATATAAACTATTTCATAGATTGTTATATAGATTGTTTATATATATTATTATTATATTGTTACATAGATTGTTATATAGATTGCTTCATTAGATTGTTACATAAACGTTAATAGATTGTATATAGACTGTAACATAGATTGTTATAGATGTTAATAGATTGTTATATATATTGTTACATAGACTGTAACATAGACTGTCACATAGGTTGTTACATAGATTGTTATATAGATTGTGTCATATATTGTTATATTGACTGTAACATAGATTATTACATAGATTGTTATAGAGATTGTTACATAGACTGTTATATAGATTGTTATATTGACTGTTACATAGATTGTTATAGAGATTGTTACATAGATTGTTATATAGGTTGTTACATAGATTGTTATATAGATTGTTATACAGGTTGTTACATAGATTGTTATATAGATTGTTATATAGATTGTTATATAGATTGCTACATAGAGTGTTATATAGATTATTACATAGATTGTTATATAGATTGTTATATAGACTGTTACATAGATTGTTATATAGATTGCTACATAGAGTGTTATATAGAGTGTTATATAGAGTGTTACATAGATTGTTATATAGATTGCTACATAGATTGTTATATAGATTGTTATATAGACTATAACATAGATTGTTACATATGCTATTATTCTATTATTCTATTATGGATAGGACATGCAACTCAGGAGAGGGATAAAATCAATAGCTTTATTTCAAATACATATCGGCTCAAAGGTTAAACAGGATACTAGGACTATCTGTAAAACTGCCTGACGCATTTCATGGGAACACCCACTTCATCAGAGGCTCATCAGATTGTTGTAGATTGTTACATAGATTTTTATATAGATTGTTATATAGACTGTTATATAGATTGTTATATAGACTGTTATAGATTGTTACATAGATTGTTATATAGATTGTTATATAGACTGTTATATAGACTGTTATAGATTGTTACATAGATTGTTATATAGATTGTTATATAGATTGTTGTATAGATTGTTTTATAGATTGTTCCATAGACTGTTACATAGCTTGTTACATAGATTGTTATATAAATTGTTATATAGTTTGTTATATAGACTGTTACATAGACTGTGATATAGATTGTTATATAGATTGTTATATAGACTGTTATATAAATTGTTATATAGATTGTTATATAGATTGTTATATAGACTGTTATATAGATTGTTACATAGATTGTTATATAGACTGTTACATAGATTGTTATATAGATTGTTATATAGATTGTTACATAGATTGTTATATAGATTGTTATATAGACTGTTACATAGACTGTTACATAGACTGTTACATAGATTGTTATATAAATTGTTATATAGACTGTTATATAGATTGTTATATAGATTGTTATATAGACTGTTACATAGACTGTTACATAGATTGTTATAAAGATTGTTACATTTTTTTATTGAGCTGCAATACTTACTCAAACTCTCCTTTGGTGCTCTGCTCCTCTTCTCTTCTCCTGCAGGTGACAAATCGCAATGCAGCCAATGGGAAGACACACTTTGCAAGGAGACGTGTCTTCCCATTGGCTTCCCCATGGACTGTCACTGACAGGGAAAAAGAGGAGGAGGAAAAAGCGAAACGCTGAGACCCAGAGGTGAGGACTTAGTGATTTAAGTCCTAATGCTGAGTACTATGCAGCTATGGATTGGGGAGAAGGTGAATATAATTGTCCTTTAACTCTGCAGCTACCTAACATAATTGCTGAGACTGGCATTTAGTGAGCAAGAAGATGGACATTAAGAAATCCTGGAGGTGGTTAGTATAGTATAGTATAGTATAGTATTTGAGGTTGAATAAAGACATACGTACATCCAGTCCAACCAATCTAGCAATATCCTCATTTCCTGCCTAACTGTTGCTCCAGAGGAAGGCAAAAAACCCCACCAAATTTATGAAGGGGAAAACTCCAAGTGGCAATCGAAAATTTCCCTGGATCAACTCTACTTTATGTATCAATACCAGTAACTTGCAACATTCCTTGTTTGCAGAAACTCATCCAGCAATCTAAACAGCATCTTTGGGCAATCAAAAGCAGCCCATACATATATCCGATTTTACTTTACCAACTGAGCGCTCTCGCAACATTAGACCGATCCTGCCAAAACCGTCTGTCGGTGGCATAGAAGAAAGGGAAAGGCGGTTCCGACAGGATCGATCTAATATTGCAGGAGTGCTTGGTTGGGTAAGTAAAAGCAGATGTATATATGGCCACCTTAAATCCTATACAGTATCCTGATTAACATGCAAGGTTCATACTTATTAGTAATTACAACAGCAAGTTCCAGATTTACAGTCACTATGGGGTTAGGACTTGGTAGCACAAAATACGGTACTGATTGAATATACATGTTAGGGAGAGGTGTGGATAGAGGGGCTAAAAAGCTCCGCACAGAGTATAAAATGAAACAGAGCCTTCTTATAACAGAAGGTACCTCACAGCCTCATGTTATTATAATAGCATTGCCCTAATAATCTAACATATAAACACATATTTCTCACTTAAAGAAATGGGTGGGGAGATGCAAAGTATCTTATTTATAGCCAGTGGCAAAGGTGTGTGTCTAGATATAATACAGCCTAATGGTATACAGCAGGCGTGTTTAACTTGTGACCTTTCACGTGTTTGAAAACCACCATTTCCAGCATTCTCTGTTTGCAGTAAGTTTTTTCTTAATATCCTGTAGCTAAGGCATCTGTCTAGATCTAATACAGCCCAAGCTTGTGACCTTTCACATGTTTGAAAACTACAAATCCCAGCATTCTCTGTTTGCAGTAAGTTTTTTCTTAATATCCTGTAGCTAAAGGCATCTGTCTAGATCTAATACAGCCCAAACTTGTGACCTTTCACATGTTTGAAAACTACAAATCCCAGCATTCTCTGTTTGCAGTAAGTTTTTTCTTAATATCCTGTAGCTAAAGGCATCTGTCTAGATCTAATACAGCCTAAGCTTGTGACCTTGTGACATGTTTGAAAACAACAAATCAACAAATCCCAGCATTCTCTGTTTTGCACAGAATTGTAGAAGATTTAGTTTTCATACATCCTGGAATAAAGACTTACAGACATTAAAAGCCCACTGTCATACTTTAGCGCTTCCTACCCAAGGGTTTGAACATGCAAGTGATTCATCTGCCCTTCCCTTACATCCATAGCTATTAGACTATTGGATTAGGGAAGCATTATATGGGTCCATTGTTTGGCGCAATTGCAAAGTAATTTACCAGAGGTTGCGTGCCTCTTTATGCGTGCCTCTTAAGCTGGCGTTAAATACTTATGTGCGGTTGAGATTCACTCAAAATCACACAGCCTCTGGTAAATCCCGTACGGGAAATTTGCCAAGAGTGCATAAACCTTACCATATTTGCCCTCACTTCCAAATACCACCTACCTGGCAGTTATAATCCATGAAGTCTAAAGGTTCGTGCACACGTGCGACCGCGGGTCCCGACGCACAACGTGTACGAACGGCCATTTTGGCCAATAACCGTTTCGTGTATCAACAGAATGGCCATTTCGGCTCATAAAGTGCCCATATATGGCACGATTATTGTCCGTTTGTACACGTCGTGCGTCACAGGTTGGCACCCACGATTGCATGTGCATACGAATCTTAAGGCTGGGTAAACACCAGTAACGAACCAATAGGGACATGGATCAGTCGGCTGGAAATATGTGATAGTGTGGGGCAGCCAGCCGTGACCGAGTTTGGTCGCCCATATCAGACAAACAGGTCAGTTAGCAAATCATGGCCAATCATGCAGTTTCCTATGGGACCACATGATCGGTCTGTCACATGCACTGCTGACCACAGCCCCTGTTGCTGTGACCAACAGTCATCTATCCTGGCAGAGCTCTCAAAGCAGATGCTCAGTTGGGACACATGATAGTGTTATATGTATCCAACCTAAATGGTATTAACCTGCAGGTCTGAATCCAGATACAGGCAATCCTGGATGTGCAATTCAATCTGAACAGCACCATTGGACATCCTGAGACCCTATACAGGATCCAGAATAACATGCTAGTTTCATACTTATTGGTATTAACCACAGCAAGTTCCAAATTTACACTCACTATGGGGTTAGGACTTGGAAACACAGGATAGTGATTAGCTTTACAAGTTATAATGAGGTTTGGATAAAGGAGCTAAAAGCTCCCCACAGAGTATAAAATATAACAGAAGGTACCCCATAGCCTCATGTTTAATATATTAATATTGGGGGGAAATCTGGCCATTTCTCTAATCATTTACAGACATTTACTTCCTTTCTAGCAAACAGAAACTGGATTGTCTTATTACTTTCTATGGAGAGGGGAGGGGGGAGTAAATGTGAGAGTCTGAAGAATTTTCTAATTGGCTATGACTGTCACATGTTTTACAAACAGCACATAACTGGGTGTAATACAGGAACTTCCTTACACTTCCTGTCTTGTCATGTACAGTGCCTAAGAGAATTGTTTGA
Organism: Hymenochirus boettgeri; assembly: GCA_019447015.1. Taxonomy (NCBI): domain Eukaryota; kingdom Metazoa; phylum Chordata; class Amphibia; order Anura; family Pipidae; genus Hymenochirus; species Hymenochirus boettgeri. The sequence goes on from CM033474.1 coordinate 35,304,554, forward strand.
TTTGCTAACAGTGGAAGATCAGAACCTCTCATTGGATGTTAGTAAAATTCCACTTCCTTTTAGTGTCTACATGGAGACTCTATAGAAATCCTGGAGGTGTGGCTAGACCTATCATTTTGAGTTTTCCAGTCAAACTTAGGGGTGTCCAGTAAAGTTTACTTTATTACTGTAATTGTATATCACTTGTAATTCAGTAGTAGGTAGTAGTACTATACTTTGTATAGTGTTGTTTGTTATGGTGAATTTAATTAAATAGTGCTAATTACACACATACAAATAGACCTTTTCTATGTGTGATAATGCTATATACCTCCACCTAGTTAGTAGCTCCTAAAAACTCAATGCAATCTCTGTAAAAATATAAATGTAATATCTATCATTTTTTGATTAGTTTATATAATAATATATATACTATAATAATATTATATTAGATATATATCTATATATACACACCACAAACGCGCACACCCAACACACAATATATATAGTTTCAGAACAATCATTCAATGTGCCCATACATGGTCTTGTTTTTTCGGCTCCCTCTACTGTAGTAAAGGGAACCAGTATTGGAAGTTTCCGTCTTGCCCGATAGGTCCCGATACCGACAATATTCAGCAAATTCTGTCAGATTCACCATCAGTGTCACAGCTCTGACTTGAAAGACTAATGATATTGAAGGGCATATGTGGATATTTCAGTAGAACAGAACGTAAATGAATATACTTTATAACAAAAGTAAAGGGGATCCAGTGACAAGAGCGTAATGTGTGACTAACTTTCTTATCTCCAGTGTTAAGGGAGATAGTCATAGAGCATGGGTGGTGAGCTGAGGCACAAGCAGCTCTTTGTCAGCTCAACACTTATGCTAGTGATTACCCCCAGAGGTAGGAGTAGGATTTCTTACTTCCCAGGAAAAGAGACTTAGCAATTTTAAAAGATTTCTAAAGTGCTTTTTTTAGGAATAGTTGCCCTGTCTGCAACCAAGGAATGCTGGGAGTTGTCTGGAGCGGTGCAGGTTGGGCATCCCTGGTTTAGAGATTGTTATTTTAGCATTAAAATGCCAAAAGTAAATCTCTCTTTTAGCCTAGGGCTAAGGTTGTGCCTGTTTTCTGCTGATTCCTACAAAAACGCAAAAAAAACCAACAAACAAAAAAAAATTGGCAGCTGGAGTCTCCTGTCTGCCTAAAATCTTAATGCAGTAAAGATGGCTTTGGGTGAAGCGATTTACTGTTAAAGTGCAAGCTCTGTAGCCAAATAGATTGCACCTCAATGGAAGGGAATGTAGACAAACTTAAAGGGCATGTCCACCCCCAAAACTATAATCCCCCCGCCCCATCATGAAGTGTAGTGTAATCCTTACCTCACATCCCAGCTCCATAAGGTTCTCCTGTAGTCCCCCCAAAGTCCCAAAAACTGCCCAACCAGGGGATAGCAGAGTCCATATAGGACTCTGCCTCCTACCTGGCCTCCGGGAGAAGTTTGGCATGCGTACTGCAGCCCTTCTCCCCCTCCCTCTCAGGATTCCCTCCCCCTAGCGTTAAACCCTTTGACTATAAGATTCCCTCTGTCCCCCCAGCCCCAACCGCTATATTTATATTGTTAGAAAGCTCCCCAAACTTTACTTCCCTCTTTCCCCCGCCGAAATGTACTCCCGGCAGCCGCGTCCGTGATTGGCTGCCGCTCAGCCAATCACAGACGCGACTGACGGTCCCGCCCCTCTGCTTGCATTTTCTCGCAAGCAGAGGGCCGGCAGCGCGGCGGAGGAAATAGGGAAGGTAAGTAGAGTTTGGGGCACTTTCTAAAAATATAAATATAGCGGTTGGGGCTAGGGGGACAGGGGGAATCTTAAAAAAACATTTTTAGGGTGGACATACCCTTTAAGGTGGCCACACAACAATCCAATCTGATTCCATAATCTTCAAAAATCCCTTTGCAGACTGTAATAAAATAGCCACAGAGGAAATCTATTATAATCTGTTCAAGTGATATTGACTTAGCCTTAAAGGGGAAGTTCAGTGCAAATATATATACTATTAAGGGAAAAAAGCAGTATTTTCCATCCCAATGACTTTAATGAAAGTCACATCTATAAATACGTGTAAGCAGCACTTACTCTGATGTGTTTGTGTTGCTGTATGACTGGAAGGGTAAATTTCCCACCATGCAGTTCACTTACCAACTGTCACCTTTCCAGCTACAGCAAAATTATATATAACAGAAGGGTTTATGATACTAAGGCACTTGAATGACAGCTGAAATGTAAGATGTTTCAGCCTGAATTTCTTAAGTAGGAGGCAGATCAACAGCAAAAAAATGGTACAGTGATAGTTGGATAGAATTATAGTTTCCAGCAATGGGCAATTTAACCTGCCCACTCTGCATTTTGTCTGTATATAAATAAATGCTTCCAAAATACTGATTTCCTGTTTGCAGGACCCCTAATAGAGACCATAATGGTCTTGCCTGGGTTGATTCAGTTGCTCAGTAGAGATCTGAGCATGTGTGACCCATCCAACAGGCAATCAGTAGAAATAAGTGTTAGGAACATTCCATGGATGTGGTGCATTCTGGGAAGAAGAAGGACCGTTAGAACCTGAAATGTCAGCTCACTAATGTCAACAGCAGGGAACAGCAAGGGGTATAAATTCAACTGATTTTTCCAAAATGGAAGAGAATATGTAAGATAACTAGGTCTCATAATATAGACTAACAGAGAGATTCAATAAAAGTTCTTACTGTTAAAAATGGTGCTAATTTTGCCCCAACCAATCAGATGTTAGTTTTCAAATGTTAAATAAGATCTGATTGGTTGGGGCAAAATTAGCACAATTTTTAATGATAAGAACTTTTATTGAATAACCCTATAAGAATTTTAAAAATAATGATATTTTCATCTAAACTTTCCCTTTAAGGTGCCAAAACATTAGAACTCACCTCCCGACCAATCCCACAACATTCAATGAATTCTTCAGAAAACCACCTTTCCTGTTCTTTTTCAAGACATTCGATCACGACGGCCCTGCCGGGCCCATTGGTTTAACTAGAAAGAACGGGAAACAGATATGTGATGTGTATCTGCCAACTGTTATGGTTGTGGCCTGATAATCCTTGATATAGTTACAAATGTGATTTGGTTTGCTGGAAATTTATGAGGATATGTGTTACAGTGGTTTTGATGATCAGAGTAAAAGCCAATCTGTAGTCAAGCCATTGAATTCAGATTAGTGTCAGTTCCTCCAACTTCAGCCCTCAAGAAGTATTCCCGGGTTTTCCTCTGTTGTTGAGGAATGCTGGGAGTTGTATTTTTAATTTTTTTTTTTAAATTAGGAGGGCTGTAGTTTAAAGATCCTCGGTCAAGAGGTTTGGGGTCTCATGGGGTCAGGGATAATTTTACAGCATCAAAACAAAAATAAAATTTGTTAACGGGTAACTGTGGTCTCCATACAAAGAATACATTCATACCTTTTAAATGACTCCAGGATCATGCTTCTAGCTTAAGTCTATCCAAACTTACAGCAGTAAGTAAGTAAGGGTGTTGTTTCCAGCTAGCACATGACCAGCATCATTGCTCCGCTCCCCACAGCCACAGGCAATGAGCATGCCCAGTTGTACTTCTTAATTCTTTTTAAAACTAGAGTGGTTGCAGGTTTTTGAACAGCTTCAGAAAAGATAGGTTTTGGGGGGTGGGGCTTCTTAAACAACACATCACGTGCCTGGCACACAGTTCCTTGTTCATCCTGACTCTCTGAGTGTAACTTTACAAGACGATAACTTAAGTTCCAGAGAAGTGAGAGACATCATCCTAGGTATGAGAGAGCTCTTTAGGTACGGAGACCACAGTTACCCTTTAAAATTATGAAGATGATGTTGAAAGGTTTCCTAAAGTTGACAGATGTGTCTTCAGACTTAAATGAAAACACTACACAAGAATAGCATCTAAAGCTTCCCCCCTACCATTAAGATTACCCAGGATGAGGACCTAGCTACTTGGCCCTCAACCCTGAGTTTACTTTTAATCTCTGCAAACCTTTAATTAAAAGTTTCAATTGTGGGTCAGTCTAGCTCTGTCTCCACTGTTTGCATACCTCGTCTTCCCATTGATAAGATCATAAGAACCAGCTCTTTCAGCAAACGGCATTTGCCGTGAAAGTAGCTCTACGGTAAACATAGAGATGAGGAGCAGATTGTTTAGGTCCTCACCTTGGGTAGTCTTAAAAGCAAGAGGAAGGCTTTCGGCACAATCGTTATTCTACTTAACCGCTTTCATGGATTAAGGCTTTTAATTAGATGAGTGGTTTTCCTTACACAAGTGAAATGCACTAAAATATAAAGCAGCTAACTTTATGTAGAAATTCATGGATGTCTTGAGTTGTGTCCTTGAAGATAAGACAGACCAAGTAGTTGTTTAAAATAAATCTTGCAGTTGTTCAATGGCCTCATCAGACTATTTGTGTGTCCTTGTGGATTGAACAATAGAGATGTTTAGTTATTTTCCTTTTATGTAGGATTAATGGACATGTTCACCCCTCAAATGAATAATGATATATACAGTCTCTCACAAAAGTGAGTACACCCTTCTCATTTTAGTATATATTTTGTTACATCTTTTCATTGGACAAGACTGAAGATATGACTTTGATACAATGTAAAGTAGTCAGTGTACAGCTTGTATAACAGTGTAAATTTGCTGTCCCCTCAAAATAACTCAACACAACCATTAATGTCTAAACCGCTGGCAACAAAACTGAGTTTACCACTTAGTTATAAATGTCCAAATTGTGCCCAAACTGTTAATATTTTGTGTGGGAAACCATTATTTTCACAGGTTGCAACTGGTATACTCTTCCACTCCTACATGACACCACGGAGCGGGTGGATGTTAGAGACCTTGCGCTCCTCCATCTCTGTTTAAGGATGCCCCAAGATGTCCAATATGGTATAGGTCTGGAGACATGCTTTGCCAGTCCAGCATCATTACTCTCACTTTCTTTTACTTGGTAGTGGTCATCTTGGAGATTTGAGAAAGTTATCATGTTGGATTACTGCCCTGTGTCCCAGTTTCCAAAGCATTCATAGTTCCCTCAATGAATTGGAGCTCCCCAGTGCCGGCAGTACTCATGCAGCTCCAAACCATCACACTCCCACCACCATGCTTGACTGTAGGCAAGGCACACTTGTCTTTGTACTGCTCACCTGGCTGCCGCCAAACACGCTTAAACCAAATTAGTTAATCTCAAGCCACAGGATATGATGCCTGTAATTCGTGTTCTTACTCTTCTTGTCTTCAGCAAACTGTGGGCTTTCTTGTGCATCATCTTTAGAAGAGGCTTCCTTCTAGGACAACAGCCATGCAGTATGCAGCATATGGTCTGTGCACTGAGAGGCTGACCTCCCACCCCTTATACCTCTGCATCAATGGTGGCATTACTCATACATATACTTGCAAAAGACAATCTCTAGATATGATGCTGAGCACATGCACACAACTTCTTTGGTCGTCTATGGTGAGGCCTGTCCTCTGGAACCTGTCCCGCTGTTTGGTCTTGGCCACCATGCTGCAGCTCAGTTTTTAGGGTGTTGCCAATCCTCTTATAGCCTAGGCCATCTTTATGTAGAGTAACAATTCTTTTTTTGAGATCCTTAGAGTTTTCTTTACCATGAGGCACCATGTTCAACTTCCAGTGACCAGTATGATAGCAATCACACCATATTTAACACACCTGCTCCCTATTCACATGTGAGACCTTGTAACACTAATGAGTCACATGACACCGCGGATTGTAATTGGGTAATTGGGCACGGTTTGGACATTTTTATTTACTTAGGTGTGTACTCATTTTTGTTGCCAGCGGTTTAGACATAATGACTGTGTGTTAAGTTATTTTGAGGGAACAGAAAATTTACGACGTTATACAAGCTGTACATTGACAACTTTACATTGTATTAAAGTGTCATGTCTTCACTATTGTTCCATGAACAGATGTAATAAAATATTTACAAAATGTGCGGGGTGTTCTTACTTTTGCGATATACGGTATGTAAATGACCCCCCAAACTACAATAGTTAGAAAGCTGACAGATGTAGGACTAACATATTATTCTGCAAAATGCCCCTCTTCCTCTAAAAAGGTTTCCGCCCTTTAGGTCTTTGGCTCTTTTAGGCGTTGCGTGCACAGTCCCATCTTGCACACAGTCTGTTTTGGTGCTGGCTGTTCGGGAGGGGGGCTCAGGAGCTTCGCTATTCCCCCTCGCAGGTAGAAGGGTTTTTTAATTGGCCCACCTGTTACTGCCTTTTATTTTATTGGTTCCCTCATGTTTTAACCTCCCCTGGTTTTCTCTCCGCCCAATCTAGCGTTTGGCTTGTCTCTCTGCTAAGTGCTGAGTTCTTCTGTTTGAATCACCATTGCCGACTGTCTGTATGGGACCTTGTTTCCTGCTGCAAAGTCAGCATTGGAAATTAGGGTATTGGGGACTGAAGGACACTCAGGATTGGATACAGCATTAGACTCACACATGCACACTGAAGTTTCTCAGCTTTCTAACTATTGAAGTTTGGGGAGTGATTTGTTCTTAAAGGAGGATTGCAGGATGGTCAGGCAATACCAAGATGTGGATTCAGGACAGGTCTTTACTGAAATAAGGGGAAATGTCTGATCCATTTTTGATAATTTAGTGAAAAGGGTCGGTTGTGTTAAAAATTTCAGGCAATATTTCTTCCCAAACCACTGAAACATCAAACATGACAGAAGGGGCATAACTACCAGGGGACCAACCACAGGAGGGCCCAGGAGCAAAGGGGGGCCTAATTTTCTTATTTTTCCTATGATAGATAAGGTCTCCTTCGAGAAAAGCCCTGTGGGTGAAACACGGATAGGGGCCCCATCATAGTTTTGCTGGGGGGGGGGGAGTGATTCCTAGTTATGCCACTGCATGACAGCCAATTAGGTTGAAATATTGGACTGTGTGTTCCAAACCTTTCAAATCTCTTACCCTACCCACTTGTATTAGGCCTCAAGTTCCTGCTTATGATCTTGCTTGTGGGTAGCAGCAGTCAATCCTGGCTGTGACAGATGACATCACGGACAATGAATGCTATTTCCCGAGCCCACACTGAGCCTGTGGAAGCTTTGAAAGGAGGCAGCAACCTTTCTTAAGGCAGTGGAGCAGGAAGCAAGAAAATTGGGTTTAATGCAAAATTAATGGTTAAACTGAGGGATTTAAAATGTTAGTATTTTGTTGTTTGTTGGCAGGGCAGGGTGTAACAAATTTGAATATGGGGTTGGTAGACACGCTGTTCAAGATGAAGCACAGTCACACCCATATGACATCCCGTAGCTTTTTTTTTTTTTTTTTAAAGGGCATGTCCAATAGAGATGGACTAGAACTCGAACCCGAGTTCGAGCTGAACTATTCGAATTCGAACCATTTCGGACTTCTCGAACTATCCCAGACCAGGATTTTCAATATTTCGGCCAGCTCTAATTTCAAAAGTCTATACTTACCATCCTCATCCCCAAAACCCACAATATTCCCCTATCAGTCCAGTGTTTGTCGGCCCCTTATACTGGTCCTCCGTCATCTTACCGGCAGCAACAGACGGTCATGGCAGCCAATGACTGACTGCTGCCTCCACTGAGCATGCTCTAGCTCATAATGAGCTCTTACAGTTTTCTGGTGAGGAGTAAACCTTGGAAGAACAGCAGATTGAAAATCTCCTTTCAGGAGTATCTGACGGTGAGTTAAGGTGCCCATACAGTAGTACTTACCCTCTGACCAATCCACAACATTCAATCAATATTCCTGGAACCTCCTTTCCCCTTTTACCTCGAGACCTGGCCCCATTCAGATTGTATGTCGGTCGCAAAAGAAGAGCGGGAAAGGCGGTTCCAGAAATATTGATTGAATGCCGCGAATCTGTCGAAGGGTAAGTATTAATGTTTGGGCACCTTAAAGTTGGCTGTACACTGTGTTCTTACTGCTTGGACTGATCATTTTGCAACCAACATTACAGCCGTAACTTCCATTGCAAATTATGATCTGGTCAGGATATGTTGCGGGAATGTAGCCAGGTAAAACGACTGTTGCAATTTATTCAACGTTTATGTTGGACCCAACATCGAATCGACGTAACATCATGCCAGTGTATGGCCACTGTACGTATTTCTGTTTCTAGGTTTTTTGGGGGGGTTTGGAAGGTTGTATGTGAATGAGGAAGGGGGGTGGACCCAAGCTGAAATTTTGCATGTCTCTGCCCCTAAAGGTTCAAACACTCAATTTTCGAGCGAGCAACAATCACCGACAGCCGAGCGCTACACACAATGAACAGCCGTTTCGCCCGAGAAATGTCTGCGTGTAATGCTCGGCCATCAAGGGGGCCGTTGCTAACTCGAAAATTGAGCGTGTGCACGAACCTTTACTCTGGGGAACCTGGGAGTAAGAAATTACTTTTTTGTGGGCAATGCTATTCATACAGCATGATACTGCAAGATTCTTAGAATGCTCTGTTCAATGAAACACTTCCCGAACTTTTCACAATCATAGAAATATTCATGCTATTCTAGCTCAAATTTATTTTATTACGCTAAATCTATTATTTACACCCCTGGAGCTCAGTTTGCGGCCTCCTCTTGCGTCACAACCCACAATGCCCCAAGTGCGAACACTGAACGGAGTCCCTATAGGAAAACCGCATGAACGAAACCTTAGAACCCAGATGGATTTACTGTTCATCAAATAGGATATTTAAAAACAATATACATTTTTTGATTTATTTTCTCTGCCTCTATTTTATTTAGGTAACAGTTCAATATAAACAGCAACACCTGCAGCTCTCATATAGTGGATAATGCACCCCCAACTGTAAATTATAAGGATATTAGAAGTCACCGAGAAGTTCCGTGAACATATAAAAGTATGAGGCTGCAGGCCGAGTACCTTTTATACAGGGCACGGAACTCCAAGGTGACTACTAATATCCCTTTAAAGGAACACTAAACCTCCACTTCTATTATTCACAGGGAGGTGAGAAAGCTTATTCCCACCTCCCTGTGAATAACAGTTTGCTCAGGGGACCTGGAACTTTTTTTTAAGTTTAGTGTTCCTTTAATTTACAGTTCGGGGTGCATTATTTATTATATCCTACCCCTTTGTGGCTTCTGGTTTCCTTCTCCTGGAACTGTAAGATTATAAGGCTATAATCTTACAGTTCCTCCCATAGAAATCCTCTACAGGGGTAGGTTGTAAGTAAATACAAACCCCCCACCCTGTGCTTTCTCTGTCAGATAAGCAAAAGGTTAAACACCAGCTCAGAGACTGTGCTCCAGGCAGCCACACTCCCATTTTCACCAGCGCACAGAGCAGCCTGACTCAGCTCCTGCAATGAAAAAAAAAACACACAGGCATCAGGTTTCCCCAGCCCACTCCATCTGAATGGCTGCCAAGGTAGGTGAAAGACCTTCTGAATATGCAAAGTGGGAAGTTTTTACATGGCAAATTCCTGTAATTCCCAGGGGATTGACATTTGATCAGATCACCAGCAATCCACAGAGGGACAGGGAGAGATTGCAATGGTTCTGGTTTCCATGCATGAAATAACCCACTGGATCCATTCCCTCTGAATCTATTTAACTTTTATTTGTGTTTTGGAAGGAGGTGATATTTGCAGATCTTTACCACTTCCTGGGGTTGAAAAAGGAAAGGGGGGGAGGAGTGGGGGGAGGAGCCTGAGCACTAACTTGGCCATTTTGTTTGTGGGCAGCATGGTCTTATTCTGCCAGTCACTGATAACTGGAAGACCTTTAAGGAGTTACTTTAAAGGAAAATATGGATACATTAAATCAATTGAAAGGATTAAAATCACTCATTATCTGGGGGAAAAAAGGGGTAAGTGGTCCCTTTAACCTTACATATATTAGTAAAAAAGGGAGTGGAAATGAAAGCATTTTAATAAGTTAAGTCCTTAATGACATCATTGCATTTTGATTTATATGTGAATGGGGAGGGGATTGATTCCAGATTGTTTACCTAAACACTTACTGTTTCCTGATGGGTCTCCTCTGGGTCATTTTTGGGGGGATTTCAAATAAAACAGGGTCGTGTTTGTATGATAGGAGTAGAAAATGGCACTCTGCCTTTTTTCCAGGCTGCAGAAGGGGGGGTGGTGGTGGTGTGGATGGGAGGGGGGATAGTGCAGACTGGAGGGACACTGCCCTCCCATCCAATCACAACACGCCTATTTGCCATTGCAAAGTTGTTAACCCTGGAGTCTTCTGGCTTCCTCCTCTTCTAATCTTCTTTAGGGTTTTTTCTTACAAAGCTTGTGGATGAAGAAAAGAAATTCCCCCCAGATCACAGCAGCACAGAGGATCACTTTTTATTTATATTTATAGACCTTTTCACCATTACAAGATGTTTGGAGATCCAACAGCTGCCTGGGGATTGTTCGCCACCAGGGCACTAAATAGGCACCTTAGATTGTTTCAATTCTGCCCCTTGGATGGGCAACCTCATCGCCTGCCTGGAAGGTGAGTTTTATGTCTCAGTTGTTTTTATTTATTTACAAGTTCACATGAAAGTGCTGTAAAAGTGCCCAGGTAGATCTGCAGTCTTTTCTATCTCCTGCCTACTTTCTATTATCCTGACAATCTTAATTTAGCTTTTCTTTTTTTTTTCTTTTCTTAATTTGCTCTTTATTTTCTTCGTTAAAATGGATTTTCTCACGACTGCGATTTCTTGGTACAGACGTGTTGTTTCTATTGATTAATAATTATTATGGATTTCTATAAATTGATTTTAATAAATTCTATCTGTCTTTTTGCCTCTTATATGTCCTATAACAGTGCCATATTGTTTTTTGTGGGGGTTTTTATACTTGAAACTGCCTACGATACAAAAGAACAGAAATATTTAGAATGTGGATTTAATTATTTTTTTTTTAAATTGTTACATTGTTTCTATTTTGAGATCCAGTAGAAATAAATTCTTAGTTTCCCTGGCTTTTAAGCTGGTAAAATAAAAAGAACAGTTTTATAAAAGATCGAAATCATTTGTTAGATGCAAAGTGAAGAGGAGGAGACTGACATAAGAGGGTTTATTATATTCTAAGTTATGGCTGGTTAGTGAATGGTGGCAGATCCTTTTTTTTTATAGGGATCAGCTTGCTCTGGTCTATTTATGGGAGGGGGTGGGGGGAGCAGAATTTAAGGATTTGGTGGAATTTAAATGAGAAATTTATACCAGTATTTAATTCCTTTTTCTGTATTTTGCACACGGTGGGAGCAATTTTTTTTTTTTTACATTGATCTGTGTTGGTGGCGCTGTGGTGCTCTTAAACAATTTAATATGTCAGTTTCACTAAGAAAGGGGAGAGAGAGGTGGGGCAAGACTTGATCTTGTTTTTTCATGTGTGTATGTTATAGTGTAAGGTATAGGGACTTGGAGGGGGTCTGTAATAGTTACAGGGGAGGGAGAAAGGTGGGCGCTAAACTGATGGCTTTTTACTAATCTGCTCTGTAATCACACTGATATTCATACTGCATTTGTTTTCAAACAATGGCAGCCAGCACAGTCTGTTACAGTGTGATCCATTTTTTTTTGAACACTGAATTCAGTTTATGAGTTCATAATCCACGCTTACCTAAAGATCTTTTTTGTTTTATTTTATTCCGACCCTTTTTTTTTTTACTAATCTTTTTTAATTTTTAAAAATAAAGTCTGTTAGGAATCCTTGGACAATTAGGGGAAAAGACTAGCAAATGGGGCTCCCCTGGCAAGGAACGCTGTATTAGAATGTGCCCCTCCCAAAAAGTTGTTTATAGATTCCAAGAAAGGCAAAGGAATTAGGAATAAGGTGTTTTAATATATATTATTATTATTATTATTGTTATTGTTGTTGTGATACAGCTATATGAGCGGTGAATTTGGCAGAAAACATTTTCCTTAAAGGGGATTTATTTCAGCAAATAGCAAATTTCCCTAAAATCTTGATCAGGCTAGATCATAAAGGACAGAAAGGAACCTCGATAAACTTCTACACAACCATAATTAGCATAATAATGGCCAAGGTTGTATCTAATGATAAACCCCAATGATTTTAAACCATCAAACCTGCACCTGAAAGGGATGGCTGTACAGGTTGAATATTCATGGATTATCCTCTTCTAGCTTCCTTTATAATATTCTAGAACCTGATCTTAAAGAAGAACTATAGTCCATATAAAGACAGGTAGGATTGGTCATTCCTACTACCCAATATAATTTCTATGAGGAGTGCCAGCATGAAGAAAACTGCTTCTGCCAGGCTTCCTCTGTGTTTCATCATCTTTAAAGGGTATCTCCACCCCAAAATTAACTTTTTCTGTAGTGTTGGGGACCCCCTCCCAAACCTAACCACCATGTTTAAATCTTAAGAAAGCACAGAGAAACTAATTTACCAGCTTTCGTTCCTTTAATACAGGAAAGTGAGCTGGCAAGGAAAAATGTGCTGGTGTTTCTCAACTAAATGATATTGGGAGATGGGAATTATGAATCCGACCTCCCTGCCCCAGGTACTTTTTCATTTTTGAAAAGTTAATTATTAGAGAATAGTTTTCCTTTTATTGAAGTTTTCCAAATAAATCACCAGTAAAAATGAGGTGGGTGAGTATAGTTCTCCTATTTCAAAAGTTGAAATTCTACTTAACTACTTAAATTTGCACCTGACAGGTAGTCAGTTACAGAGGAACCAATCCAGTTCCCCCGCTGGCCCAATCAACAGGTAGGTACAACACCACCGGATTGAACTGGGCCACATCACTTCCCCAGCCAAGTAGGCACAGAGTGGCCAGCTAAGAAAGCAAATATATAATCAATACACAACCTTTGGAAAGTTTAAAGGGCATGTCCGCCCCACAAAACTATAACCCCCCCCCACTAATGGCCCCACCATGTAGTGTAATAAAATCCTTATCTCACATGCCAGCTCCATATGGTTCTCCTGTAGTCCCCCCCAAAGTCCCATAAACTGCCTTCCAGGAGGATAGCAGAGTCCATATAGGACTCTGCCTCCTGTCTCGCCTCCAGGAGAAGTTTGGCATGCGTACTGCAGCCCTTCTCCCCCTCCCTCCCGTTTTGCGATCCCTCCCCCTACCATAAAACCCCTTGCCCATATATTAGTATATCTTCCCCCAGCCCCAACCGCAAAAAAAATATTTTAAGGAAGTCCCCAGAACACTACTTACTTCCCTCTCTCCTCCGGCATTCTGAGAAGCCGGCAGCCGTGTCCGTGATTGGCTGCCTCTCAGCCAATCACGGACGCGGCTGCCGGTCCCACCCCCTGCTTGCAGTGTCTTGCAAGCAGAAGGCCAGGCGTCAGAGGAGAGAGGGAAGGTAAGTAAAGATCTGGGCACTTTCTTAAATTTATTTTATAGCGGTTAGGGCTGGGGGAAGGCATTCTATTATATGGGTTTTTTTTTTTAATAAGGGTGGACATGCCCTTTAAAGGTAGCCATACACGATCCAATGGATTTTCCGATCAGATTTTCGATCGTCCTAAACTTTTGAAAATCCGATTGGAAAATTCTCCACAATGCAACCACAACCTATAGATTTTAGCTTAAAAAGTACAGAAGATAGTTCTGGTAGATGGGGTCAAAGTCTTGCCTGAAAATGTGCTTGATAATCCTATAATTCAATCCATCTTTTGTTTAATTGATTGGAATATAGATGCAGTGTATGGGGGGGCTTTAGTCTATGGTGTTAAATTCCTTCCTTATCTTTTTAACAGTTAAGATTTTCATTTTAATTCTTCTTTTGTAAAAGGGAAATAGCAAAAAAAAAGGGGGGGGAAGGAGAGTGGTATGTGAGGGGAAATAATTTGAGCTCATCAGTGCTTCCAGATCAATGTTTGAGGCAATGCTCTCCTGTTCTCTCTTGTTAATGTGTGAGTTTTATGCCCGTTGATGGGTGTCAGGTTTTTATAACCTTATATTTGCAACACTTTTACATAAGCATAGGCTCAAGTAACCTCAAAATGATTGTGGTTGTGTGTTAGGTTGACCTGCAATGTTTGTACAGGCAATTGACTTCATTGCGGGGTTCCGCTGAATAGGCAATTCCTTCCTCTTCTCTTCTCCAATGTAAAACCATGGAATGGTTACGTGTGGAAAGCCTCCTTGACTGAGACTGTAGACTGAGTTTTCACTTTGTGATTAGGGAAATAGATAAAAACTCAATTAACTGGAAAAAACAAAACTCATGTGGGCCTCGACCAAGTCCTTTTAAATAAGTTCCATTAAAAAGCAATTTTATTCGTTGCCTGTGGACCTGATCTGGTGACAAATGGGACTGTAACGGCAATTACTATTTTTGAATGATTTTATCTGTAGAAAGAATTTTTGTTTGAAAGATGGGAAGTAGGTTAGTTGGAAGCTTTATATCCGGATCGATGAACAACGTGCAACGGAATACATACACATATCGGCTGAAACAGATGTTCATTGCGCTAGTGCTCTTCGCTCGGGGGGTCATTTGTTGGTCGAAGAATCGTACATGTGTACGGACCTAAACTAAGACAGAGAGATTTTTTGCAGCAATTTAGGAGGAAATTCTCTATTCTTTCATACCATGGGCAATCTACTTTACTTAGTAGCTTTGTAAATGAGATTCTAGATTAGATGTAGTTCCTTCTAGAAGGCACTACGTCTACCTTTCTGGTAGCAAAACCAATGACTTCCTGTTTGAAAGACTTTTATATATATTCATTGCTCTTTTTAGAGAAGAGGGCACCTTAGAAAATAAATGTAGTTTTCTGTTAAAGTAATGTACACTTTCTTCTTTAAGCCTTTATCAAATTATAATAATACAGGATATTAAAAATAGGGGTAGGTATTATGTGAGTTCACTTACAGCAGATAACTGGATAATAATATAGTAATTGTAGTAAACCTATGTAATATTGGGTTACTGTGGATCATGCATTGATTATGCATTGTGTGAACCGTTCAACTTTTAGAAATTTGGAAACCACAAAGCTAAGTTTGTTTTTACACTATTTAGTGCAAAAATTAAAGGATATATATTCCTATATTAAAATCTCCCAAAACCCCACTTGATAGCACCCAGAGTGAGGACCTTAACCACTAGCTTCTTACCCCTGGGTTCTCACTAGTGCAAAGGCCAGTCGATGGCAGAGGTGTCTCCTCACATCATGGACTATTCCAAGATTTGGCCAGAGGGAAGACATGCTCTGCAAGGATGGTGTCTCCCCATTGTGCCAGTCTGGAAATAGTCCCGGACTTGGGGAACAGGGCCCTACACAAACGGACTTTAACTACACATTAGGAACCCTATAGTGAGCAAATTCACATCCTGGGTACTATCAGGTAAGTGGTGGGTGTAAGTTAATGTATAATTGCCCTTTAACATAAAATAAATCACAGTGCATCTGGTCTTATTTTTACCCTCCACACTCCCGTGTACTAATAACCAAAGTTGTTTTGTACTTTATGGGAACGTTGAAGAAAAGCATAGCAAACCTTCAGTTACAGCATTACAATAACACTGTTGGAATTCTATTTTGTTCACTTCACTAAAAGACAGAGAATAAAGTAACCCCCTGGACAAGACCCACAGAAACCTCGCTTCTTGAGGGGTCGAAAATCATCATTTTGAATCAAACAAATGTGATGAAATAGTAAATAGCAGAATGTACTGCAATCTCAGCATTCAATGATTTTGTTGCATAATAATTCATACATTGAAAGAAATAGAATTAAAGATGAGAAGTTATTTTGCAACAAGGTTTGTTCAGTTTAATTTACTTCCATTCAAAATGAGCCCCAGATTAAAGGACAACTCCACCCTCATAATAACATCTTTTAGAAGGAATGGCCTATTTAAAATGTTTATATATCATACTTTGTCCTATGAATTCATTACTGTATGCCTGCTTTGCTTCTGGATGCCTCATGGAAATTGAGCAATTTAGAAACTT
The DNA here is from genome assembly GCA_019447015.1 of Hymenochirus boettgeri. Taxonomy (NCBI): domain Eukaryota; kingdom Metazoa; phylum Chordata; class Amphibia; order Anura; family Pipidae; genus Hymenochirus; species Hymenochirus boettgeri. Next base: position 35,320,524 of record CM033474.1, read on the forward strand.
GTACTGAGCCTGTACTGAGCCTGGGCATGCTCAGAAGAGGCAGACAGGGGATTAACATTCAGTCAATGTCTGTGATGTAAACTGTAAAATCCATAACTGACAGTTACTAACTGGAAAAACCAGGAAGCAAAAACAGGGACAACAGGACATTGTGCAGGATTTCAGGTTAGACTTATATATTTCAGATTTCAAACTATTACTGTTTAGGGTTTTGGGGGGTAATTTACCTGTATGCAAGTTTTCATTTTAGGGCTGGACTTGCCCTTTAAATACCTGAGTGTAGTTAATCCAAAGATATGGTGTTGTAAAAGTTAACGCTTCTCGCTTTCAGTAGCTTGTAGTCACATTGCCGGCACCCTCTGTAGTTCTGCATTAATGGACACGGGTAAAACGGCAGTACTCCACAAATTAACTTGTTTGAGGAATGCAAAGCAAAATTACTTTCTTTTTGCCCTACCCTGATTAAAAAGTGGCTATTATATAATGTTACAAAATGTGGTTTTAACATTGCTGACAATTTGAAAATCGTTGTGGCATAGAATCGAGGATAAGAAGTATTGCATGTTGCTTGCAGTGTGTTCCTGATAGCCAGTGTTTCTAGGCTCAGTTGTGATCCCAATGACTTGCTATCTGTCCTGACTCAAATCTTTGTTGTTAGATGACCTTACACTGACTGCAGTCCCACCTCTCTCCTGCTTTTGATACATTTTATTCTTTAAGCATCAAAGTTTGTCCATTACTGAACTGTACAAGAATAAGAGATGAGTAGGCCTTACTCCAAGGACACAATGGCATTCCTAGCGATTAGAAGAAAGGAGGTTTCATCTTCAAATGCACATCTTGCATTAGGACCAAAGAACATTCTTCCTGAAGAGGCTGCACCAGAATATATTTATTTTGTCCATATCCGCTTGTGATAAATAAAATGAATTTTCCACATACAATTTGCAAAATAGTTATATAGTTATATTTTCAAAAGCCAGTTTACATAGTTGCCAACATTCTCCAAAAATTTCCAGGGACACATTTCAGAAGCGAATGTGCCGCCACAAATTCTAGCCACGCCCACTTTCATAAAGGCAACACCAACTTTTAACTGTCACTGATTTAAAAAAAACATTTATTTTGTTGCTAAACAGATAGAAAGACAGATAGATAGATACAGAGTGATAGATATAGATAGATAGATAGATAGAAGTTAGATAGATAGAAAGAGATAGATAGAGATACATAGAGATAGATAAAGATAGAGATACATAGAGATACATAGAGATAGAAAGTGATAGATAGATAGATAGATAGTAATAGATAGTTATATAGTGATGGATAGATAGTGATAGATCGATAGATAGATAGATAGATAGATAGGGATAGAGATAGATAGATAGAGATACATAGAGATAGAGATATATAGAGATAGATAGTGATAGATAGAGATAGAGATACATAGAGATAGATAGTGATAGAGATAGAGATACATAGAGATAGATAGAGATGGATAGTGATAGATAGATTGTGATAGATAGAGATACATAGAGATAGGTAGTGATAGAGATAGAGATACATAGTGATAGATAGTGATAGATAGAGAGCTAGATAGATAGTGATAGGTAGAGATAGAGATACATAGAGATAGATAGTGATAGATAGAGATAGTGATAGATAGATTGATGATAGATATTGTAATAGATATACTCGTAGATAGATAGTGATAGATAGAGATACATAGTGATAGATAGAGATAGTGATAGATAGAGATGGATAGTGATAGATAGATAGTGATAGATAGAGATAGTGATAGATAGAGATACATAGAGATAGATAGTGATAGAGATAGAGATACATAGTGATAGATAGATAGTGATAGATAGATAGTGATAGATAGATAGTGAAAGAAAGATAGATAGACCTATAAAAAAACTGTGCTCAACTCAACCATACTAACAGTGACAGTCTGCTTGGACTCTGGCTCTCTGCCTCTCTCCTTCACTTCAGCACCGACAGGAGACTCAGCAATTTGCGCAGGCGCTGACACAGGCACCTCAGGAGTCCTTCTGTGTTCTCCCCCCCCATCGTGCAGAGACGTGATGCCACACATAGAGGGCAGCAGAGCAGGAAGTAAGTGCTGACACTGACTTAAGACTGCAACTTTCCACTGTGTTACGATCGGATCGGATCGATCCAGACAAGATTTCAGTCAGGCAATGTTCTCGTATTCCTAGATCTCGGGACTTTTCCCGGGACATTAGGATAGCGGGACTGCTACCTAAAATCCGGGACTGTCCCGGTAAATCCGGGACTATTGGCAACTATGAGTTTATGCACATAGCAATCCTATTGCAGCAGAAACATACAAAAAAAATCCTTTAGGACTAGGCCACACTAATGCACTTGTGATCTGTTTGTCAATATGGGTGGGCAAACAGATGGTAACGCAAGTTGCTACACCCGCACAGTGTGGCCTCAGCCTTATAGTGCAAGTTCTTATCTGTTGTATTCAGTTAGATCAACTGGACTTAAAGTTTAGTTCTTGAAGATGTTTCACTAGTCAACTGACTGGCTTTCTCAATTCAGAATGACTTGTACAAGAATCTGTTGGCAATTATGTACCCTAGATAGTCCCAATTTGCATATCACAGCCAGGTGTTGGGACCTTCTGAATGTATTCAGAAGGTCCCCATCACCTGGCTGTGATGCTAATTGGGAGGGGAGAAGTCGTAGCTGCATCCTGTTGTGCAATGTAAGTCATGGCTTCCCCTGCTATTTAAAGTGACAGTACCTCCCGATAATATTTGGTTTTTACAAACTGCATTTTTTATGGCATCAAATCTGCTGCCTCCCTACAGGGTCCTGCTCTGTGTGCTTCACCCTGCCTCTTTAGGGAGGCGGTCTTGTGGAAATGGAAGGAGTTCAGAGAAGGGCACCGAAAATATTAAGTGGAGGGGCTTGACTATGCAGAAAGATAAGACTTGTTATGGCTGTTTACATTGGAGAAGCGGATACGATTACTTCATACAAATATATTAATGGGCCATATAAGAACCTCTCTGGTGCATTGTTCATTAATGGTTTATATCAGAGGACATCCTTCTCTTCTAAGATTATAAGAAAAGAATTTTCATCTCCAGATTAGGAAAGGTTTATTTACAGTGAGAACAGTGAAACTGTGGAACTGTCTTCCAGCAAATGTGGTCATGGCAAGTTCACTGAATAGCTTCAAAAGTGGGCTGGATACGTTTATGAAACTATAATCGGCCCAATCGACAGATACATGTGTGTATCAGTCAGTTGGGGCGAAAAATCTGCAGTGGGTTTTGCTGATCGGCTGCGGCCACAATGGCCGCTACCAACAGTCATTTGTCCTGGCCGAGTGGTTGCTAGTAGCAAACCCAGCCTTAAAAACATTTTGAATTACTAGTATTAATACATTTACTGGTTGATCCAGGGATACTTTCCGATTGCCATTTGGAGTCAGGAAGGATTTTTTCCCCTCTTTTGATCTTTTTTTTTTATTGCCTTCCTCTGTATCAACTGTTAGGAAGGGTTTAAGAGTAGGGTATAAATGTTGAATTAGATCTTTGTATTTCTTTATTTAACCTCCATTACTATGTTACATTGAAAAAACAGACAGTGGTACAGACCCTCAGGTCAATATGTTCTATTTATGTATTCAACATGTCAAAGCATCCACATCTGTACTGAATCTAGCTGTGTATGTGTTGTGAAAATACCAAGCATTAAAGGAGAACTTAACCCTATAACACGTTTTTTTCTTAGGAGGTAGAAATGGCGCACTTCATTAAATGCTTGGGGCACTCTCCAATGCTTTTGGAGAGTAGTGGGTTTAAAACTGCGCTTTAATAGATCTGGCTGGGTAATGATAATACAAATAGAAAATCTCAAATGCTCAAAAAAGTTCATTTTATTGTGGATACATATATTAAATGTATTATTAAAGAAGAATTAAACCTAAAATATTAATTGAATGAATGAATTTCATAATTTAGAACTAAAACATGGTTTATCTGCTATCTTTTAAAGGGGAAGTAGAAAAGAATTGCAGATATTTAAATTAGTTATCTATATTATGCATACCTAAAGGTGCATACATGTGCAATCACGGGGCCTGACTTGCGATGTGTATGCAAGGCCATTTCGGCCAACAATCGTGCCGTGTATGGGCTTATTGCCCAATACACCTGGTAAATCATCAACAAGCCCTGACTGAATGGTCGTTTTGGCTGACAAAGTACTCATACATGGCACGATTGTTGGCTGAAATAGCCGTGCATACACACCATGCATCGCAGTTCGGACCCCACGATCGCATGTGTATGTGAGTATTCTAGATATTTTGAAAAACCAATTTCAATTTCATACCTTTGCCATGCTTTGCTGTAGTAAGCTGTCACTTCAGGTTCTGCTAGGGTCCTTTTTCTTCCGAGGATGCATCCTTCCTTAGAATGTTCCTAAACGTAATTTTTAATGATTGGCTGTTTTATGGGTCAAACATGCTTAGCTCTCCACTGAGAAACTAAATCAACCCAGGGATCAAAACTCTTATTTAACCATTAATGCTGCCTAAATTCACTTTTCCTCAGTTTTGATGCAGCCTTCCTTCATGGTGAGTAACAATTGGTTTACTGACTTCTTTCTTGATTACAGTGATACCATGTTCCGGTAACCTAGTATTTACTACCAGGTAACTAGTTACTTATGCAACTATCAGATTTATTCAATAAAAGTTCTTATAGTTTAAAACTGTGCTAATTTTGCCCCAACCAATCAGATGTGAGCTTTCAAATGTTAAATACGTTCTGATTGGCTTGGGCAAATTTAGCTCCATTTTAAACGATAAGAACATTTATTGAATCTCCCTGTATGTATTTGGTTTCCTGACCAGAAATGCATTATATTTCATTTGCACCTAAAGGGTATGTCCACCCCCAGCAGTAAAATCTATACCTTCCCCACCCCTCCAAACTCCAAAATCATTATATTTACTTACCTCCCAGCAGTCCCTGAATCTCCTTATACATTCATCTCTCGGCAATGGTAAAGCCTTCTTCCTTGTTCTAGCCCTCCATAACAGCCAATGATTTACTGCTGCAAACTTACGCACCTCCTCTGCAGCTGCATGATCTGCCTAAGAGCTCATTGAGTTTGCAGAGCCGGCGAGGACCAGAAAGACCAGCGCAGACAGAGAGTAATAACTATAAGAAGCTTCAAGGATCACATAGAGGTAAGTACCGATCTTGTGGTTTGGGGGGGATCGGGAGTTATCTTTTAGTGTTGGCGTGGTGGACATGCCTTTTAAGTAGAGTCTCGGCCTAAAAGCTGTAGAAAAGAGCAGATGATTTCTATACAGAGGTGGGAGATGCATACATTTGCAAGGATTCATTTGGAGTCATTTATATTTTAGCATTATCTCTACTCAAGCTTTTATGAGACTTGAATTCCATACTAAACTATATACTAGTCTATAACATACTATACTATATACTGTACTAGTCTATTTAATACTATATACTAGTCTATAACATACTACACACTGTACTAGTCTATACTATACTATATACTAGTCTATACTATGTACTAGCCTATAACATACTACACTTTAATATATACTGTACTATGTACTAGTCTATACACTATACTATACTTTAATATATACTGTACTATGTAATAGTCGATACTATACTATATACTAGTCTCTACTATACTATATTACAGGATTTTTTTAAAGGGTTTGCCTAGAGATGTGCCTTAGAATTTTTGTAGGGGAAATATTAAGATATAACTTAATGGCTAGGCCACATCAAAGCATTTTAACAAGCAATCCAATCGCTTACCCAATTGTTGTGGCCACACTAGGTGCGCTGCAATCCGTTAATTAGAGAGTCAACATCATGCAACCCCAGCGCACTGGAAACGCACGAACAGTGTCGCCTTGCCCGTAATCTTTATTTTGTACTCATGATAACATTTCAACACAATCAATGTAGTGTAACATTACATTTCAGTGATTTGAATGCAATATACACTGTAAAGTACATAAAATATGACAACTTGTTATTCAATATTAAGAACACAGGTGTGCTTCGTTTAAAATTGCCAAGTGTGCCACTGTCAGAAAAAGTTTAAAGGACATGTCCACTGAAAAAAAAAACTTTGTTCCAAAATGTCGATTACCCCCCCCCCCCCCCAACCCCACTTTCCTGATAGTCAGAGTTTCAAAAGATGCTCCTGAACTTCCTTACCTGACATGGTCCCTTGCCACTTATACTCTGCCGCTGCTGCTGACAGCTGCTCCACTTCCTGGTTGCGGCTGTCACTTAAGACGTCATGCCCAATCTCTTGACAGCCGTGACCAGGAAGTAATGCAGCTGTTTGAGCAGAAGTCCCCTGCCCGTTTTTTCTTGAAATGGAAGCAGGGGGCGGCACCTTTGACAGCAAGGGACCAGGTCTGGTAAGAAAGTTCAGGAGCGTCTTTGGAAACTTTGAATATCGCGAAAGTGGTGTTTGGGGGTTAATCTACATTTTGGAACAAAGTTTTTCTTTGAGTGGACTTGCTCTAAGAACTACTGCAGACTATACTATACTAGTTTATAACATACTAAACTTAACTATCAGTGTTCAAAAACTAGTAGTGCACAAAAATGTGATAGTACATAAACACAGAATTGTATGCGCATCAGAAAATTTAAACTTAAGGTTCACCCACGACGCACAATGTGTACGGACAGCCGTGTATGGGCACTAGATCTGCCCGGACGGTCGGGCAACAATCCCTGACCGACCATTTCAGCCGATAAAGTGCCCATACATGGCATGATTATCAGGCAAAATGGCTGTTCGTACAAATTGTGCGTCGCGGTTCGGCACCCAAGATCGCAGGTGTGTACGAACCTTTAGAGTAAACGTTGTTTACTATATATATATATATATTGTCTACAATATACTAGTCTATATTATTCTATATAATAGTCTAAACTATACTATATACTAGTCTACTATACTATTCTATACTGTCTAAAGGCTCGTACACACGCTCAATTTTCGAGCGAGGCACGACCACCGACAGCAGAGTGGTTCACCTGACAAACGGCGGCTTTGGGTGAGAATTGTCAACGAACGATACCCTGCTCTGCTGTCAGGGGTCGTGCCTATACTAGTCTCTAACACTATCATTTACTATATACTATACTAGAAAGATTATTAATAGATTATTAAGATTATTAATAAGTGCATTTATGCAACTGGTTTGTGTAAGAATTGCCTACATGTGCTTTCAGGTGCAAGTTTGGGAAGGAATTTAAACAGCATTTTGAGAAACCGCTAAATGCAAAAACACAGCTTCAGGTGCAAACTTCCACCTTTGACACAATAGCCTATATGTTTCTCCAATTGCCATTTTAATTTTTGCAACATGGTGGCCCCAGGGCTAGCACCACCCTCAACTTGATGCTGGAGTTTGTGTGGGTGAGGTTCCTTCCTCATCATAAAGACCAAATGATAGGTTGTGTGAGTGACATTTAGATAATTAGCTCCTTTGAGCAGGGGACAAAATGAATAGATGAACTAATAAAGTGCTGTGTTATGGCTGGTGCGATCCAATTTTGCACTTCTGATTGCACGTAAGAATCACTTTCTAGTGCATGCAAATGAGAGAGGCCATGCCGTTTGTGCTGAGCTGCAATCAATTATCAGAGTGCATGTAGTCACTACTTTGGATGAAAATGGCATGCGCTCCAATAACAGAATATTGGGGAAGTTGCATCACAAGTGCACTGTAACGTAAAACTAGTGTGACTAGTAAATACATAGTATGAATATTGGTTAATCCTCTTGGCTGCAGGTTGCATCTGTTATTCACAATAAAAGCAACCTAAAATGCAGGTTTCATGAAAAAAAATTTATTTGGGGCAAAATTAGTTTCTGTTCAATTAGCACAGGATGTAACTTACTGTTTTCAGCAACCAAATCCTGGGCAACTCTAAGAAGAAAGAAGACTTCTATGGTACATAGGATATTCCCTCCAGAAATCCCCGCTCCAAAGCAATTTAACTGCATCTTCTGTTATGACGTCAGTCATCTAACCCGAAAAAGTGCACATGAACAAGATTGGATGTAAAACTGGATGCGTACCCAGTTTGGATATAGACATGAATAGTGTTATCATTCATACCCTTTTTTGTATTGCTGGCTCTGTCCAGTGCAAAGGAAGAGGAGGGATTCAAAATGACTATGAGTGTCCCAATAACAAGAGAAATGATGTCAAGGTCTGCAATTGCATGATGTCATAGAAAAATAATAATCATCCAAACATCTGAATGTAACGCCAGTAACCTTGCTAATATCAATGTATGTCAATTGTTCTTTCACCTAATTTATGTTTTATATGCCAACATACATATGCGCTTGTGATTTGCTTAATAGTCCTAAATAGCAACACGTGATCGGCACCAAAAATGGCGATTGCATACATTGTGAAAACAGACCAAAGAGCAATGCCGCCAGTGGTGCCAGGTACATTGCACCTGTCTGTCATCTTTCAAACGTCCGGCATGTGTGTACCCAGCTTTATATGCACACACACCTTCCAATCCGTTTATACAATCTTCATACAATGGGGGCACATGTAACAGGAGGCGCAAACTTTTTGCCTGCAGCAACCAATCAGACGTAGACCAGTAAGGCTGTGGCCACATGAGCAACGCATGTGAAAAGCGCAACCCCAACGCGTTTCTCCACACAATCCTGAGTGCACGTGATCTGCACCAATAATGTGGTTCGTGTGCGTTCCAATAATGGATTTGCAAGCGGTTGGAAACGGGTGAGAACAGCGCTAATGTGGCCCTGCCCTAAAAAGCTTACATCTGATTGGTAGTCGCAAATTGTAATGAATTGGGTTATTATTTGAGAATAGGGGCCACGTATGGCAGGATTCTGATTGAGTCTGAATATTGTTTTGTCCTTATCGGATGCGGTGACTATTATTGGGATTGTACCATTATATTCCCACTTTGTGCCCCTGTGCTGACTTGATATTGTGTGGATAACAGTCTGCAGTTGCTGGGACACTATAATTGTAAAAGGCCTGTCATTCATAGTGAACAATCAGATTGGAAGGTGTAGGAGCGAGCATTGATCTCTCAGTGCACAGGGCGCGCTCCCCTTAATTCTCCTGCGGGAGCCTGGCGGGGCCGCGCCTGCGCGCGATGCACTCTGGGAATGGCTGCGCAGCTCGGGTTGGCTGGGGGAGCAGACGGCGGAGTTTTAATGTCCGCCATGTTGGCCGTGGCGTATTGAAGAGAGGGAGGGAGAGACTGACCCCAACGGAGCTCACACACCCCCTCAACCCCCCACCTAACGAACCCCCGCATCGAACCGAAGGCACCGGTGGTGTTTATTTCGATCTCCGGACTGAGGCTGGCGGGTGAGGGGGAGGGACGAGGCGGACACGGTCGGTCGCATGGCTCTGTGCTAAACCCGTCGCCATGAGTAAACTGTCGTTCCGGGCGCGGGCTCTGGACGCTTCCAAACCGTTGCCGGTTTTCCGCTGTGAGGATTTACCGGACCTGCACGAATATGCCTCGATCAACCGGGCCGTGCCGCAGATGCCGACGGGGATGGAGAAGGAAGAGGAGTCGGTAATAATAATCCTTCCCCTCCCTCCATATTTAACCGCTTCCCCTCGAGCTCTGACAGGAACGCGGCCGCCATTTTGTTTTTTTTTTCTTCCTTTCCCTCCCTTGGCGGTGGTGACCGTGGCCCCCGGTGAAACGTTAATAAAGTATGAAAACTCCATGTGGTGCTCTATCTATCCCGGTATATTGTTGCCGTTTTGTGAACGAATTGAAGAGATGGGGGAGAGAGAAAGAGACACAAAGGGGTCACGTGACGGGGCCGCCATTTTATGTGTTTTCTCTCTGGTCTCATTGAAGGGGCTGGGCCTTGGTTGATGTGGATGAGAGCGGAGCTGTTACCGTTTGTTGCCACTAGATGGGGGAAGAGCGCAAATGCTGCGCTCACCTTGTTTGTGTATGTTTATGGGATGATTGACAGCATAAGGGGGTGTGACCTGTCCAGTCGGCAAACTTCATGGATGCTTCAGCTTTTACATGGCCGTGTTGCTGCACCTTCTGTAACTAGTGGTGTTTAGAGGGCAACCAGATGATCTGGTAGTATTTGAAATGCATTAGTTGTCACTTGATACATAATTAAAGGGCATGTCCAGCCCCTAAAACTAAAATTTAACCCACTACTGTGTAGTGTTAAAAAGTTACCTTACTCCTCTGCTCTATGGTTTTCCTGCAGCCCCTACACTACAGATAATTCAATTTGTAGGGTGGAGATACCTTTTAAATAGTTAACCTGATAATCCCTTTACCTGGCCTTGATAACAAAAAAAACTGCTTGTTTGCTATTTTTGTCATTGCTTTTTATGATTCTCTGGTTTTCCCAATAAATATAGTTTACATGTCATTTTTGGTACGCAGGCTGATTAAATGTTCTGTGTACCCCCAGAGTGTTACGTTTCGTACACAAGTGCGTTTGTGGGTACCGACCTGCGACGCACGATGTGTACGAACCTCCGTTTTGGCAGATAATCGGTCCATGAATGGGCCCTTTATCGGATGAAATGGCTGGTTGGTCGGGCAATGATCCCTGACCTAACGTCCGCTTCGGCCGATAAAGGCCCAATACACGGGCCGATTATCAACCGAAATAAACGTTCGTACACATCGTGCGTCATGGGTCAGCACCCGCGATGGCACGTGTGTACAAACCTTTAGCTTCACTTTTGGCATATCTACAACAGGAAAGGGATAGGGGTTGACATCTCTAAAACATGTTTTGTCACCTTTAGCTTGTTATGCCTTAAGAACATTTTGTATTTAGCCTTTTAGCATTGTGTATATATTATGCATAATGTAGTTTGGTTTTTAAATATTTTCAGCTAAGCATATCTGCCCATAATAAAATGTAGCTAAGGGAATGATGCTGTGTGCTACAGAGTGGTTTAGTTGTGTGCACTTGCCAGTTTCACAATTTATGGTATTTTATGACATTAGAAGCTAGTCAGGCAACTCTGTAAACCAATGTAAGTTCCATTGACCTCAGTAGTAAACCTAGTTGAGTAGATTTCTCATGGCATTGGCTATTTAGCAGATTGGATTTGTCTTGTCTAAAAATAATGAGACATGAAACATTTTTATTAAGCGTATCCATTCAAAGTCTTATAATGAGTTGGGCTGCTGTTTTTTTTTTTTTTTTTTTTTTTTAAATTTTAAAAAAAAACCTTTTCTTTTTTTTGCCCCTTGGCTTTTTTTTCTTTTTCTTGCAACTTGCAACAACCATTTCCTGGTGTAAAGCCTAAAGGTTCGTACACACGTGCAATCTTGGGTCCTGATCCGCGATGCACGATGTGTACAAACACCTGTTTCGGCTGATAATCTGCACTTTATCGTCCGAAACGGCCATTCCGCCAGGGATCGTTGCCCGATCCGCTGGGTGGATCGCCGAACGAGCGCCGTTTCAGCCGATAAAGTGCCCATACACGGGACAATTATCTGCCGAAATGGACCTTCATACACATTGTGCGTCGCAGGTCGGGACCCACGATTGCGCGTGTGTACGAACCTTTAGTCTTCACCATATGGCAGTGCTATCATGAATGCCCAAATATGTATTGTTTGGTAACCAATGAAACAGTGATAACGTTCAGGAGCATAAAACAGTTTGTTTTAAAATGATTGGTGGTAATTTAAAGGGCAACTTCACTCCTCAGATAAAACAAATATATATAGTTAAATAACCCCCTAACTCCAAAATTGAAAGTGTTAGTAATGTATTAAGTTCAACACTAATCTGAAAAATGGCCCATTATACTGTTAAAGGGGAAGTTACGTGCAAATACATATGCTTTTTAGAAAAAGCAGTATTTTCCATCCCAATGACCTTAATTGCCCATTCAGCATTTTGTCGTGTTATAAATTAATGCAACCGAAATACTGACTTCTGTTGCAGGACCCCTACTAGAGACCGTCATGGTCTTGCCCTTGATCCAGCACCTGGGTTGATTCAGTTGCTCAGTAGAGATCTGAGCATCTTTGACCCATCCAACAGCCAATCAGTATAAATAACTGTTAGGAACATTCTGGGAAGAAGGACCGTTAGAACCTGAAATGGCAGCTCACTAATGTCAACAGCAGGGAACAGCAAAGGGTATGAAATCAACTGATTTTTTAAAATGGGAGAGAATATGTAGAATAACTAAGAAGGCATTACACAAACTTACAAAAATATGATAATTTCCACTGAACAGTCCTTTAACATTCTTTCTGCTTCCTGGTTCTTCCAGTCATAAGCAAATAAGGTTTGAGGAAGCGCACTCTGTTTGTCAGAAAAATTCTGTTTTATTGCATAAAACAAACACGCAACGTTTCGGAGAACGCTATGTTCCTTCATAATGAAGGAGACATAGCGTTCTCCGAAACGTTGTGGTTTGTGTTATGCAATAAAACAGAATTTTTCTGACAAACAGAGTGCGCTTCCTTCAAACTTATTTGCTTGTGCTATAGCGTGGAGTCCTTGAGGTAGAGGACAGAGGGAAGCAGCACCTGAAATATACTGGCACATGCCTGAAGGAGTGCTAGGCCCACATCTAAACTATAGGGACTTCTTCCAGTCATAAATCAAACAGTTGAAATCACAGCCAATGAGGAGCTGCATCCTCGAGCATGTGCTTGGAGAAAGGAAGAAACCTTTTAGCAGAAGGAAGGAGTAAAAATTATCTTTTTGCTTAACATATAAGTCCTATATCTGTCAAGCTTTCTATTGGGTGTTGGGGTGAAAATATACATTTAGGGGTTAAATGCCTTTTAATGATTTCACATTGCTTTCATATCCTGATGATAGTATATTATGGCTGTCAGTGTTGATTGTCCCAGCTAGTTATATAGTTATGTGTGTATGTGTTAGTTTTTTGTTTTTTTTTTACAAATGGAAGAGGGCATGCTTTTTTTTTTTTTTTTTTCTTGATCACAATTTTAATATTATAGTTGTCGAGTTTTTTTGATATTATTTATATTTCCATCTAGGAGTTGAAACAAATGGTTCTCAATTTTGTGGAACAGAGCACAGAATTTTTCTACTGTAAATTGTATTTATCGTGGGATATTGCTAAACAGTCATTCTGGGATTCTGAAGTGGCCACTGCCATTACTAGGCTGTTAATATTATAATTTACTGCAGGCCATTGATCTCCATTCTGTTATGCTTCCAGTTTTTAAATTGATTTATTAAAGATGCACTGTTCAATCTGGTGTAGCTGTACAAGTAGTGGACCAGCTTCCTGCAACATCACTGTTTTTGACAATTGTAGGATGCTCAGAGAAATTGAATCGCTGTGTGGATGGACAATATATATATCTCAATCCATTTTTAAAACTTAAAGAACCAGCAGATAGGTCTGTATTTATAAAGGTTAATTATGAAAGTACAGGTTAATTATTAGCAGTAAAGTCATTGCTGATTTATGCTGTGGCTTAAAAACACTTTTGCCGTTGTAAAAATGGTCGCTACTAGTGTGCTTTAGTTTAGTTACAGCCACAAACAGTCGGAAACTGTCAGAGGAGCCGACGGTGGATCAAGCTTGTGGATAAGTTTCCTCCCTTCGTTCCTGGCTCCTGTTGGATTAATTGAAGAATGGGATATAAGATGTAGTTCCTTTACCTCCTGTTCTTAAATAATGCAAAAACAGATAGGTTCACTTTTTTAGTGAACCAATCCTTTAGTAAATATGCCCCATAGTGCCTTTAGATTAGTCAAATTAGTCAGTAAGTGCTAAGGAAATGTATGCATTTTTCTCCAGAAATTGCTGCTAGTGACCTCTGCCTCATTCACACATTGCACTTTCTCCTCTTGTCACATTGAGCATGCCTGCTGAGCACAGTTGGCATGTCTAGTTGTAAAACAGAAGGGGCAATACCTAGGGTCTTTGTTTTCTGGGAAGAAAATTCTTATAATGCTGTATTTCTGTAGATAAATCACTAAAGCTGGGTGCACACATTAACTATACAGGGTCGGATCTGACTAAATCGTCCCTTTAGTCGGTAAAGTGTGTACCATAGAAATGATCATTACCAACGCCATTGAGCCGCGGACATCAGTAACAATCGTTGCCTTCTGATAATTTTGCTCACCCATGGGCAGCACCCTGTACTGAGTATAGGAAGCCGGCCAAGGTCATAAATAATGTGGCAGTCCAGAACGTTCTCGCTATACTTTATTGGAGGGAGAACGCTCTGGACTGTGTGTGGCAACATCTTAGAAAAATTACAGAATCTGGTGCTGTGTGTACCCAGCTTAAGGAAGGCAATAGATGCATTGTTTAAATCAGCAATGTCTGACTTACAACTCTGGGAAATGTTACTTTTACTGAAAAACGCAATTCAGAGTTGTTGAGGTATTTTTTATGTTTTGCATCATTTGTTTGGCCAAACTGAGGCCAAATTATGTGGTAATCCTGTGTTGTCCACGGCACATCTGCACTGAACAATGGCAGTTTAGACTAAGCATTTTATAGATTTTGTACACAATTTTGTAATAAATAAAGACATTTTGCGTGGTATATTAAAGGGGGTTCTTAGGTCACCCCTTTTAAAGAAAGCGGACACCTGTGAAATTTTTGAAATACACATTACAAAAGCCCCCCTTTCTGCTGTACTTTGGGCAGGGCTGTAAAGTTTGTCATTATTTTGACACCTCCAATATAATATACCAGTGTATTTTTCCATGTTGATTGAAAGAAGTTGAATAAAACATGCAAGCATTTCACCACTGCTAATAGCAATTTAAAAGCTATATGATGATTGGAACAAACCAAAGAACTATTGGCTAGGAAGCTGACCATCGGTTGGCCGAAAATATCTGCTGGTGTGGGGCGGCCGGCCCTCGATCGTTCGTCTGGATCGGACGTGTCGGTAAATTCTGAACGATTGTGCGGTTCCCTATGGGACCGCATGATCGATCGTTCGCACTTTTGGCCGTGGTTGTGTGCGGTTTCAGCTGTACTTGTTAACATAGCCAAAAGAGTAGTTGTGTGTATGTGTTATGCAGGAAAATGCTATCTGTGTGTGTCGCCTGGTTACTGCCTCTTGCTGCCGTTGCAAGCTCGTTTCCAGCAAGCACAGCAGTAGTGAGGCGCTTCCTGGTAGCAACTGTCAGCTATTGGACGTGATGTCACCTGTGCGCCTTTGACTGACGTCCTCTCTCAGGAAGCAGAGAGGGGAAGTTTAGCTATGTGTTTCCTTTTTTTTGGTGGACATGCCCTTAAAGGAAGCTTAACAAACCCCATACAGTATAAAATATATTTTTGTATGAGTAATAAAAGTACCTTTTTTTTTTTTTTATGGATACTTTTGACTGTTAAAAAGCCATGGTTGCAATATTCTAGAGTCCACTAGAGAAATAATTCCGTAAATAGTCAATACACTACACTACACAATAGTTAATACTTACCATATATACTCGAGCATAAACCATCCCAAATATAAACCAAGGTAAACTCTCCCATAGATAGTTCCACAGACAGTCCTATAGAAAGTCCCATACACAGATGTGCCCTGCATACCTTTCTGTGCAGCCTGAACACTTAAAGATCGTTTTTTTTCCTGTGTGCCTTGCAGTGTGGGCTGATCTGAGTGAGCAGGACAACAATTGCCTAACCCACTAAAATCAAGAGGATTCTCTGTGTTACAGGGTACAGCTTTTGTTTTCCGAGGGCTATGTGATTTTGTTCAGCAGCATCCAGATCAGCACAGACCCGAGTATAAACCGAGGGGATACTTTTAAGGTGATTTAAAGGTAAAAAAATTTGGTTTGTACTTGAGTATATACGGTACTTTCTGTCTACATTAACTCTTCCCTATGTCTTATATTATCAGTGAGTGTGGATAACACCTGCTGCTTCATGTAGTTCTGTTTTGAAAGAGTTTAGCAAATGGCACACCACGCATTAAGCTTGGTACGCACATTAGCGATGTCAACAATGACGTGATTGGGCCTTAATTTCTAATGTGTGTGCGGCTAAAATGTCCATTTCTGATGCTGACAAACGTTCGGCATTGGAAACTGTCGTTCTGACTGTAAAGTTTCCCTCAGCCGTGGTTTACTCCCTGTGCTTAAGACTAGGGAGTCTCTTGTAAGGGGTATGGGAATCACGAACCTATACTTTATATAGGGAGAATGATTGTTGTAACTGTGTGTACGCCTATCTGTCAAAGATAACAGACCGAATCTTGCAGATTCTGTCTGTCATCTTTGACAGATTGCTACTGTGTGTGTACCCACCTTTACAGAGGAACAGAGGCCATTACCGTATAAACCGAGGGTAGAAAATATGACCAATACTGCCTTCTGATTCTGTATTGTTTTGAGGCTTCAGTTGCCCTTTAAATGGACAGCAGAATTCCCATACAGTAGTAGCCAAATCCAGTATGGCTATTACTGTATGGGAATTCTGCTGTCTTTTTAAAGGGCAACTAAAGCCTCAAAACATTACAGAATCAGAAGGCAGTATTTAACATGCTTTAGTTGCTGGGAGTTGTAGTTTTCAAAAATCTGCATTAGCCAATACATGCAAATAGGGATAAATCCTCCTTTATTCGTGCATACAGTATGAACAAGTAAAGGGGGTTTTACTCTTATTTATAAGTATTGTGCACTGGTGTTCCTCCTCCTGTTTTGTGGTATTCTCTTACCTTTTCCGGTGGCCCCTTGCTCCCCATCCTCTGCGCTTCTGGATGATGTCACTACTCAGTCATCCAGAAGCGCACGGAGGATGCGGAGCGCGAGGACACCAGACAAGGTAGAAGGATTGACTTGAGTATAATCCGAGGTAAGAATTTCAGGCTTTTTTTGAAGCCTGAAAACCTCGGATTATACTTGAGTATATAAGGTATTCGGAGAGGTCTCAAAAACCTGTTTGATGCCTCTAGGATCAACAGAATTTTTCTTAATTACATGATCATGGTTTGATGAAACATCAAGTGCAAAAAAGAAATCCAATAGTTTGGCTTAACTCAGGAATTTTTCATTCATCGTTTACCATGCCGACACATTTTGTTGGATCACACAGTAACAATTTGTCATTTGTAACTTTTTTCCAGTCAAATTGGTAATTTCAATCAATTGGTTGTGCTGATTAATATAAATTTTTGGACTAAATATTGCCCCTATTCCTTGCACTCTCGCCTAAATTACCGACCAATTGAAACTTTCAGTAAGTTGGTCAGGAGCCACATTTGCCACATAATCGTTCTGTGTGTATTGGTTATTTATGACCATGCTTTTTTTTGTGTAAGTTTTTGTTTCTTTTACCACCTTGTTAAGCTTTTTTTCCCATTGTATCTGCAATTAGCTTGCTGACAGCTCTGCATTTTATTTACACTTGCAGTCTGTATAACACCTTTACAGCTCTGGAGTATTTATAGCAACTTAACTAACTTTAATTTTAAATTTTTATTACCGTACTTTTAAGTAATAAAATGCATTTTTTACCATTACTCTTGACAAATACAAAAAAGTTATTTTATTAAAATCAAAGTACATTATTACAGGCTATTGCAATAAGAGGTGCAGAAGATTAGCAGTGCTATTAATTTGCAGCAGCTAATAGGATATTATCTTTTGCATGCAGTAAAGAACAATACCTTTTGCCCCTCAATATTTTTAAAGTTGGGTACATATGTGCCAATCATTTATCCTGATCGTTTCGCTATTCCGACTGGATTGATAAGTACAAAGGGCATTTTGCCATGTCTGAGTATGCAGTTCTTAGAGGACTGCACGGTCAGTCGTGGTTTTCAGATGTGTCTATTCATTCCTTTGTCTGATTCAAATGAATAGTTGGATGTCAGTTTGCATCCGGCAAACTATCAAATATTTTGGACAGACCGACCAATTCATTGAAATGTCGGTCGGCCAAATTATTGGATGATGTGTACCCATATTAAGTAATAAAGGCAGAACAGATCTCTAAACGATTTTGCCCAACTGTTGAACACACTTTAGATCATTGCCCAAAGCGTTTGTTTGCCTTTTCATGCAACAAAAATCTATTGTGTGTACAAAGCTATACAGGTGAAAGGGAGACAAGCGTCAGTTTCAATGATCAAATTAAATGTTTTTTTAAATATGTTTAGATTGTTTTAAAATAATCCTAATGTCTCTGTTTTGTGTGTAGTTACTACAGTCTATTTACCCTTTAAAGGAGAATGAAACCCAAAATAGCAAACCAAGGCATGTTGGGAATTGTAGTTCCCAAACATTTGTACTGCCAAGGTTAGACACTGCTCTGTGAAATCACTTTTTCTACTTTGTCCATAAAGATGAAGCTGGCATTTTCCTAGTCTTCCATTTATTTTTTACCGTAATAACATTTTCTGCACATGGTTAGTCTTAACCCCTGGGATGCATTAATATATTAAATCAAAAATATTTAAATGGAAGGACATCACAACTGGAAAGTGCAGAGCGCTTCAGTTAGATTCACTGATTTGCACATTATAGAGACATAAAGTAAAAACATTCAGCATTGACTAGTGAAATAATGAAGAACACTTGATAAGGATCTGTGGAGATTTCAGCAGAGTTTTTTTGTTTGTTTTTTTGCCATTTAAAAGGGTAATAAAGTGAGAAAATTACTTATATTTTAAGAGCTGCCAGGAACTTGATCCCTTTCTGCTCTCAGTGCTCCCTTTTACCATATCTCCTTATGTGCCCACTCCGTTAGTATGCATTTTCCCTCTCTGTTGCCAGCCCCTCCTGTAGGGAGCATTTGCCTCCAAACCATGAGCTACAGTGAATAGCATTTACCCTGTGATTTTGTGGTATAGTCTAATTGAAACTGCCTTGCTATGGGAAGGTAAGCAGCTCTGGTAGCTATCACTGCTTAAATTTATGATTTTTACAGGATGGGGTGTTGCTGTAGGGACAGTTATTTACTGCCTAGCTGAGTACACTCCATCAATTTTTTTGCAACAATTGATATTACCGTGTGACAGCCAGAAATATTGGATGGAGTATTTTCAGACAGCAGAGACCATTCTTGGTTTCCCAATCGTGTATGTCTGAAAATCACGGCCCCCTATGAACCACACGGTCGGTCAAATTGGCAGCCATTCGCTAGTGGCAAATGACCGATTGGGACGAAAAATTTGCTTTAAAATCTTAATGTTGAATCAATTAATCATACAGTAATTAAGGAATAAGCTACACTTGGATGGATAGAAATTTTACACATAGTATACACATAGGGGGATTGACAGTTCTTTACTGCCTAGCTGTGCCCTGTTTCTCTTGAAAAATTAAAACCCACAGAGCTAAAAAATAAGACAAAGTAGTGTCAGAGAAAGAGGAAAAGAACAGATTTAAGATTGGCGGCAATTCATTCATATTACTGTGTGTTTAGTTGTAAATTGATTAGTATTCATAGTTTACAAGTCCTTTAAAGGCAATGCCAACAGACATATATTGGATAATATAAATGTGTGTCTCTCCTTCCCCCCCCCCCCTCCCTCTTATTTTTTAAATGTTGCAGGGAAATGGCCATAAACCTCGATCTTTTTCTTCCATTCTTATGGCTAGAGGTTCAATTAGCAGTGCAAAGAGAAATGGGGAGATTGGGCATCCCTGTCTCCTTTAATTCCTTAGTTTTCACATTTATTGTTGGATATGCTCTAGGTAAACGATATAGTAGTTTTAACCATTTAGTATGGTTGTTTCCTAATCCAAATTTAGTTAGGCAGGCCCACAGATATTTCTGTTCCACCGTGCATCCTTAGACACTATTATCCGCCTGCTAGTATTATCATGGTCTACCACTAGCTGTGTGAGTACCTTGGGTATATTTGTAGTGGTAAACGTACCCGGCATAAAACCAGTTTGGTCTTTGTGCACGATAGTGGAGATGACTTTTTGTAGTCTATTGGCCAGTTATTTTGCCAATATTTTATAGTGTGCATTAAGAAGAGATATGGGTCTGTAAGAACCACATTTAGTAAGGTCTTTACCCGGTTTAAGTAATAGTATTATTTTGGCATCATAAAGTATATGTAGAAGTGAATCATTGTTATAGGATTGATTATAGGTACCGTATCTATTAGTTGTGTGAGGTGTATATATAATCAGGTAAAGGTAGCACTCACTGGTATTTTATATATATATATATATATAATCCAGTGCACTCATGGGATTTATTTTTTAAAAAATGCCTTTAATTGGCCATTAAATAAACTGGCAACGTTTCGTGAGGCTTTTGTCAAGCCAAATATCAATCAATTGTAGGTGTAACCAACATATATAAAGTGCTTGGTGCATCACTTCCTGTGACATCAACAATTAATTAACCCTGTGGATAAAAATAGAAATTTAATTTTTATCCACATGGTTAATTAATTGTTGATGTCACAGAAAGTGGTGCACTAAGCTCTTTCTGTTGGTTACACCCACAATTGATTATTTGGCTTGACAAAAGCCTCGCATACAGGGCCAAAATGTTGCCAGTTTATTTAATGGCCAAATAAAGGCATTTTTTTGAGTGCACTAGATTTTTACTGATTATCTTTACTGGTTGCACCGGGGTATTCATCCGGCTATCGCAGCAGCCGAAACGCGTAGATGCACCAATAAACTTTGAAGTAAAAAAGACCCGTGAGTGCTCTGTTCATTGGAAGTGTTATAATAAATTTATAAATTCGTGGGGAATACATTGGGTTTTTCGGAGGTACTATGTTGGTGGGGGTGGGTAAAAGTAATATACATAGGGACAGTGTTAAGCACGAAATAAATATCAATATTAACAAATATGTAGTAATTACATTAAAGTATCTAGAAATGTAAATAAGGCAAAATATATAAATAAAAGTACTTGCATAGTCCCCACTCCTGTTTTGTAATAGAGTCTTCAAAATAGTGTTTAGACACACCCCAGGAAGTTTTACTTGGAGGCAATGTAAGCTTAAAAAGGAACATATTTATAACTTCCTTTTAGTGTTGTATCCAAAAAGGAGAGCTGCTGTGTGCTGGACATTGTGATATGCCTGGGTCTATTCTAAGACCTGCAGGTTTATTCTATTGACATTCTATGAATTATAGCTGTCAGCTAGGGGGTTGGATGTGTGACTCCTACTGCCTGAAGGGACCTGAATAATCCTTCCTTAAACCAATAGTGTAATTGCTATGGCAGGTTCATATTTATTAGTTTTTACCACAACAAATTTAACTTATGGGGTTAGGACTTGGGAGAACAGGATACTGATTGAATATACATGTTAGGGAGAGGTGTGGATAGAGGAGCTAAAAGCTCCACACAGAGTATAAAATGAAATAGAGCCTTCTTATAACAGAAGGTACCTCATAGAATTATGTTATTATAATAGCATTGCCTTAATAATCTAACATATAAACACATTTCTCACTTAAAGAAATGGGTGGGGACATGCAAAGTATCTTATTTATTGCCTGTGGCAAAGGCATGTGACTAGATATAATACAGCCTAATGGTATAGACCAGGCGTGTTTAACTTGTGACCTTTTACGTGTTTGAAAATCACAATTCCCAGCATTCTCTGTTTACAGTACATTTTTTCTTAAAGAGGAACTGTGGTCCAAAAATGACTTTAGGTAAATTGATAGGAATTGCTCTCCTGAGAGTTTTTGCAATTTATTTCCATTGTTTATTTTACATAGTTTTGAAGATATTTACATTTTTGTGTGTGATATCACCAGGTCCCCTGCACTTCCTGCTCTGAAACCTGTCAGTCAATCTGCCCTGTCTCTCCTCCACTTTGCAGCCCCCCTGGTCCCTCCCACTCATGGACCCCATGGTCCCCTCCAGTTGCAGGCCCCCCTTGGCCCATTTCCTTACAGCCCCATGTGGCCCTGCCCACCCGCGGGTGCCATGGCCTGAAAAGGCTGTTTTCATATAGTAAGAGAGAAGGGCTGTAGATTCCCTCTAACCTTCTCTGCAGCTGCAGGTCCTTCACACAGCAGAGAGGAGGAGGGACTTGCTGTCTCCCTCACACACTGAGGGAGTCTGAGACTGTGCAGGAGAAGCCTTAGGAATGTCACATGCCTCCCACCCATTAACTGTCTAGTCAGTCATTTGTTTATATCTTGGGCTGTGGAGCATGTAGAGAGGTGGTTGATGGCGGTGCCGACGCATGACGTGTGCGAACGGCCGTTTCGGATTATTCGTGCCGTGTATCAACTGAACGGCCATTTTAGGCGATAAAAAGTGCCCATTCATGGCACGATTATCTGCCGTTCCTACACATCGTGCGTCACGGGTTGGCACCCGTGATCGCATGTGTGTACGAACCTTAAGGCTGGGTAAACCCCAGTAAGGAACTAATAGTGCCACGGATTAGTCGGCTGGAAATATCTGATGGTGTGGGGCGGCCAGCCGCGACCGAGTTCGGTCGGCCGTATCAGACAAATGGGTCAGTTAGTAAATCGCGGCCAATCATGCAGTTTCCTATCTGCTGGCTGCAGCCACTGTTACTGTGTCCAACAGTCCGCTCTCCTGGCAGGGCTCTCAAACAAATTAGATGCTCAGTTGGGACACATGATTGTGTTATATGTATCCAGAAAAAATGGTATTAACCTGCAGATCTAAACACAGATCCAGGCAATCCTGCCACAATGTGCAATTCAATCGGAACAGCTCCATTGGACATCCTGAGACCCTATACAGGATCCAGAATAACATGCTAGCTTCATACTTATTGGTAATTACCACAGCAAGTTCCAGATTTACAGTCACTATGGGGTTAGGAAACACAGAATTCTGATTAGCTTGACAAGTTATGGAGAGGTTTGGATAAAATTAATATTGGGGTAAAAACTGCCCATTTCTCTTAAGAATGCTGGGTAGTTTCAGAGACATGCAAAGTCATTTAATCATAAACAGACGCTTCCTGTCTAGAAAACAGAAACTGGATTGTCTCATTACTTTGTATGGATAGGGAAGGGGGAGTTAATATCAGTCTGAAGAATTTTCTAATTGGCTAAGACTGTCACATGTTTTACAAACAGCACATAACTGGGTGTAATACAGGAACTTCCTTACACTTCCTGTCTTGTCATGGACAGTGCCTAAGAGAATTTTTTGATTTGCTCATATCAGAACCTCTCATTGGATGTTAGTAAAATTCCACTTCCTTTTAGTGTCTACATGGAGACCCTGTAGAAATCCTGGAGGTGTGTCTTAACCTATAATTTTGAGTTTTCCATTCAAACTTAAGGGTGTCCAGTAAAGTAAGTTTAGTTTATTAATTGTATATAAATTGTTTTGTAATTCAGTAGTTGGTAGTAGTACTATACTTTGTATGGTGTTATTTCGTATGGTGATTTTAATTAAATAGTGCTAATTACACACATACATATGGACCTTTCCTATGTGTGATAATGCTATAAACCCCCACCTAGTTAGTTGCTCCTAAAAACTCAATGCAATCTCCATAAAAATATACATTTATTTATATAATATAAGGGATGTATGAAACATACATTTTCCAGCATTCTGTGCAGCCAGTGAATGCTGGGAGTTGTAGCTTTTAAACGTGTGAAAAGTTCAACACCCTATCATTACACTGTATTGCATTTTAATACATTCATTAGCAAATAGACATAAAGAAGAAGCTTACTGCTAACAGAATGCTGGGAGTTGTAGTTTTCAAACAAGTGCATATTCAAACCCTTTGGTAGGAATCGCTAAAGCATGAGCTTTTAATGTCTATAAGTTTGTAAAAGGGCTTTATTCCAGGATGTATAAATTTTCCAGCATTCTATGTAGCCAGGGAATGTTGTGAGTTGTAGTTTTTAAACATGTTAAAAGTTAGACACCCATGCTTTATATCATTACACTGTGTTGCATCTTAATACATTCATTAGCCAATGGACATAAGAAACTGCTAACAGAATTTGTATTTTTCAAACATGTGCATATTCAAACCCTTTGGTAGGAATTGCTAAAGCATGGGCTTTTAATGTCTGTACATTTGTAAAAGGGCTTTATAAGTATGTACCTAGCTTGTTATTCTGGATCCTGTAAAGGAAATGAGGTTGTCCTATGGTGCTGTTTAGTAAGAATTGCACATTGTGGCAGGATTGCCTTGCACTTGCTGGCAGGTCAAATAAAAATGGGAGGGCATGTGCGTGTTTGATCATATTATGCGGTGGGATTGTCTGGGTCCTTTTTAGGACTTTCAGACTTGTCTCATTTGAGCCTCCACCTGGATACTTGCTGGGAATGGAAAGGGAGAGCAAGTTCAGAATGGATCCTGATACCTACTAGTTAAAGTGATGTAAGTAGCCTCTCTATGGCCCCACAGCTTAACTGCTATATGCATTAGGGAGAGGCAGACAGATCCCAAATCACTTGCATGTTTCTGCACTTTGTGTTAGTCTCACTGAAAGCATGCTTCTGGGCCAGGTGATTTTACCTGAGTGTAAGTTGCTTATCGCACTCTGGGGTTCATGTAGGGTAATTGGCCCAACCAACGTTTTGCTTTTAACCCTTCTAGGTGCAAGAGAGTAATAGAAAATGTATCATGCAGGTTTTATTAGTTCCCTTTTTAAAGGGTAATTTCAAGAGAAATGTATTTGTATTTATTATTGTTAATGTACTGAATTGCACAGTACACAAATCTATAAATTGTGTGATTTTTTTTTTTTTTTACTGTTTATTCAGTATTGTCAGTATTTTGTGTCATGTCATTTTCATCCACATCACAAAATATTGATGCTATGTGGTATTTAGTGACTGCACTATATTCCATAGGCTGACCACAGAGATGGTTTATGTCACCGGCATATGTTCATGAAATACCAATACTGTGATTTATGATTTTTTCTTTTTGTGTGCTGCACAACTGCGCAATACACGAGCAACACACGCAGTAATACAATTATGCAGCTGATGTGTTAAAGGGACACTAAACCAGATTTTTAAGTACATTAAATTTGTGTGCCTATGATTAAGGACTGTTTAGTCTGAAACGCCTCAGGCGTGTACCAATAAAAATTTTTATGCAGCAGTTGTTTGTTCTTTCTGGCACTGGTTAGTGCAGATCCTTACTTCACTTACATTAAATCTTTAGATATTATCCACAAGAAGGTAAGAACACTTAATTCTCACCTCCCTGTGAATAATAGAACACCCGGGTAACCGTGCAACACTTACCTACTAGTGCTTCACTCGTGGCTCCTTCCCAGCTGACGGAATTGCGCGCCTATGTTTTGAATTTGGCATGCATGCACCGAAGATAGGAGCTCGGTCGGGACACAGTGTCTTCTGCTGGGAAGGAGCCGCAAGTGAAGTGCCGGTAGGTAAGTGTTGCACTGTTACCAGGGCTTTCTTTTATTCATATGGAGGTGGGAATAAGCGTTCTCACATCCTTGAGAATAATACAGATTTAATGTGTTTAACAAAGATTAAAGGGACAGTTCAGTGGAAATTATCAATATTTGTTAAATTGTTAGTTTGTGTAATGCCATTTTAGTTATTCTACATATTCTCCCATTGTGAAAAATCAGTTGATTTCATACCCTTTTCTGTTCCCTGCTGTTGACATTAGTGAGCTGACATTTCAGGTTCTAACGGTCCTTTTTCTTCCCAGGATGCACCACATCCTTGGAATGTTCCTAACAGTAATTTCTGCTGATTGGCTGTTGGATGGGTCAAAGATGCTCATATCTCTACTGAGCAACTGAATCAACCCAGGCGCTGGGTCAAAGGCAAGACCATAAGGGTCTCTACTAGGGGTCCTGCAAACAAGAAGTCAGTATTTCTGTTGTATTTATACACAGACAAAATGCTGAATTGGCAGATTAAGGTCATTCGGATGAAAAAATACTTTTTTTTCCCTGAAAAGTAACTTCCCCTTTAAGGGGTATCTCCACCAATATTTTTTTTTTGCTGTAGTGTAGTGGACCCTATCCCACCCCCAACGGCATTTCAATTTTTTTTTTTTTTTTTGCAAATGAACATGGAGGTTGGGGGTGGAATAGGGTCCATTACACTACAGCAATGTTTTAGAGTAAGGGCACGAGGGCAGATAGGGAGGGGTGGAGGTCTTCAGTGGGCAAGCCAAAAACCTCTCGGAGGAAAGGTAGGAGGCGAAAACCTTTTCACTGACAGACAGGCTCCTGGTCTTTACTTTCTGGGCCTTTGGACAAACATTGAAAGAGAATCATTTGGAGCAAAGTGGTAAGGTAAGGATTTTTTAACACTGCACAGTGAGGTCAGTAGTGGGTTAAATGATAGTTTTTGGGGTGGACATGCCGTTTAACCAAGAGCCACTGGGCTATGCTTAGCTCACAGAGCTGTGATAGGTAACAAAAATTTAAACATGGTGGCTCCCAGTGGATGTCTTTGCAGCCAAAGTCTTTGTTAAGCTGGCCATACAGTGACGTTTTCCTACATTCCCCTAATATTCAGGAAACTGCCCGACACGATAATTTTGCAAACATTATGACCTTAATCTCAAACATATATCAGACCATAATCCAACTACAAAACATAATTAATGTCGGAAGGTAACTGCAGCAGACGTAATTCTAGTTCAAAATTCATGGCAGATCGAACTTAGATTTGGCTTAACATCGGATTAATTACGTATATAGCCAGTAGTAGACTCAACAATGCGTTTTATTTTCTTTAGCACATAAGTATTTATGTTGGACGTATTTCCGTATGGACTTTTTTAATTGTAATACCTAATAGTGTTTTTTATGGGAAGATGGTCAGCACAGTAAGGTTCTGAAGACACTTAGAAAAAAAAAAATAAGGGGGGACTAGGTAAGTTAGGCATACAGCTTCCATTTAAACTTCATTGTTATTTTGAGTGTACTTACCCTTTATCTGTTTGACCCTTGGGGACCCCTTTTATATGACTAAGTATGCATAATATAAACTAAGAATTTTAAAAAATATTTTCTACCGAACTTTCCTTTTAAAGGTATCCAGTTGCATGGATTTTAATTTTTTTTTAGATTTACCTGGCTTCATAGAATTGTACAATCCTGTCTTGAGTAAATTAAGGAAAGTCCTTAATTAAGGTGATTTCGTCTGTTTTAACTGTTAATATAATTTATACAAAGAGAATAACAATATAAAACGATAAAGAATTTGCCTTCTCAAACACTAATACTTGCAATGCTTTTTTTAGGAACACCATCTCCAGCGAGCCATTTCAGCACTGCAGGTGTATGGAGAAAAAAGGGATAACATGGTTATTCCAGTTCCAGAGGCGGAAAGCAACATTGCTTACTATGAATCTGTGTACCCAGGGGAATATAAGATGCCAAAGCAGCTCATTCACATACAGCGTAAGTTGTGTAGAAGATAACTAAGATTTTTTTTTTTTTCTGATGTGTTTGGTTATTTTTCTTTGTGTTGTTTTTTTTTTTTTTTTTTTTAAATAATCCTTGTCATTTAACCAGTTTATGCAATGTTTTGATAATTCCAGCTGCTGAAGACTAGAACATTTGGCTCTCCTTTTAGAAGAGACAGCCATTTCTGGTCATCTGCAACCATTGATACCAGATTCAAATATGCAATGCAGCTTGCTTACTTTGGTGCTAATTCATCTGCTTTGCCTTTAGAAGGAAAAAGATTTTGAACACTTCAATATGGGTTCCTATAGGAATAGACTCCCTATAGACTACTATAGGGATTCTACCGCTGCTGAGGGAAATTTCCCCTTTTTCCCAAATGAGCGTTCGGCGGCCGCTCTCGTTTGGAAAACTAAGGTACACACGGATCCGACCGTATCGGGGCTTTATCGGTGCTGACGGTATCAGGCCTTATTGGTACTGTGTGTACCCAGCTTAAGTCTCTCTCCTCTGGTCTCAATGTCCTGCCTCCCAGGTTTGGAGAGTCACACGTCTGCCAATATGTTGGTAAAGTCTATAAATATAAATTAGGTGTTTTAAAGTGTTTATTTAAAATATGTAGCGCATGCTTCACAAAGCATTTTTGCTTTAGATGCCTTTTATATTTTGTAGGAAAAGTTCTAGATATGTACAAAACAGATTTATAGAAATCTCTTAAGGGTTAAGATTTTTTTTTTTTACCCCAATCAATACAATCAAATCGTATCTCTTTGATAATCTGCCTGATATCAACAGGCAATCTATTGAACAAACACCGATTGGAGCTGTTGGAAAAAGTTATGATGAGCAATGGGTGTGTAATCTTAAGTAGATTTCAAGCTGATGGTGCAAGGTTGTGTAGTTTGACCAGTACTTCTCGATTAAATGATTGATGTTCCAAATCAAAAACACCATCTTGCAGCCATCTACTGGTGTATAGGTGAACATTTTTAGGCTCATTGGCCAACTACCCCAGCAGTAACCTCAATATTAAGCCCGCTGTTTATTATTTTCCCAGTGGCTGTGTTGCACTGCTATAGACCATATCTAGTGCTGCTTCCATAATGTAAATCTGCACTTGCTTGGGTAAGTGCTGAGTAAGGTTCATGCCACTGTATAAACCAATGTACCCTGTCGTCTATAGCTTGGAAACCTTGTGTGGTAGTAACTAGTTTCTCCCAGTGCTGGAGGTTTATAGCTATGCAGTTTAGGCACTGGGAGCACTGATGGTAAATAGTAGGCTTAGTTTCAATTAATTGTTTCTTTTAAAAAAAATAAACCTTATCCTGGTCGATTTTATTAATCTCAATATAAACACTAAAATAAGATCTGTATACGTTAACCTTTCCTGCATCTTTTTGTGTTTATTGAAATAACCATAAAATAAGCATTGAAGCAGTTCATGTTTTAGTTGCTTTAGTTTAGTGCTGTATAACCCACTGCAATAGCTGATGATTGGTAAGATTACTGTTAAAAGGAAAGTTCAGTGAAAAATATATTTTATACATTTTTTTTTTTTAAATTCTTAGTCTATATTATGCATACCTGGTTATTTTTACATATTCTTTCATTTTAAAAAATTAGTTAAATTTATTCCTTGCTATTATCTGCTGTTTACATTAGTGAGCTGCCTTTTCAGGTTCTAACAGTCCTTCCCAGGATGCACCACTTCCTTGAAAGGTTCCTAACTGTGTTTTTTACTGATTGGCTGTTGGATGCGTCAAACATGATCAGTTTCTATTGAGCAACTGAATCAACCCAGGCGCTGGGTCATAGGCAGGGCCATAACGGTCTCTATTAGGGGTCCTGCTAAAAGGAAGTCAGTATTTCTGAAGCATTTATTTATACACAGACAAAATACTGAATAGGCATTGGGGTTGAACTGCTCCCTTTTTTTTTTTTTTTTTTTGCTCTTGTTTGCACTGAATGTCCCCTTTAACACTAAATGTGTTGGTACAGGCATACATTGCAGTCTACTCACAGTGGCAAGTGCAGGGTTTTCAAGGGGGGATTCCTTAATGGGTTACCACTGAACAAGCCCAAATGGAGGTTCACGACCGAATACATTCATGTGTTCTATTATATATGGATCATATAATAAGCTATATATTCTCTAATTGCCATGATTATCATCATAGTTGGCCAATACACATATTCCCTTTTCTTTTGTTATAAAGTATATACTTATTAAGGCTGGGTACAAACAAACCAACAGATATTTCCGTGTATTGGTCGGTCGGTCGGGCTGAAAAATCTGAGGTGATTTCAGCAGTGGCAGTGATAGCTGTGGTCATATGAGACGTTTGCTGTGGCCGACCACTTTTTATCGGCGAAAGGTCAGGATGGAAAATTTGTCCACGTGTACCCAGCTTAACGGTCAGTTTTACCGAGATATCCATATTTGCACTACTTTACCATTAGTGTCTTTTAAAGTCAAAGCTGTGACACTGATGGTGGATCTGACAAAATTTGCAGTAGAAGCCAATAACATTGGACCATGTATGGACACATTGAACAATCATTCTTTATAAAGAATATATGTAACAAAATCAATGTGGTGGGGGGTAAAGGATATTCCATATAGAAAAGTTGTATGTGTGTATTATCTCACTATTACCATTTAAATGACCATCAGTAAATCTATATAAAGAATAGCACGGACTTATTAGGTACAACACAAAATATACAAAATACATAAACTTACTTACAGAAATGAGATCCCTATTTGAACATGGAATGGTCAAAATGGGAGTTTAAACCACACCCATGTCTGCTCCATGTGAAAGAAAGTGTAATCCAAATTTGTCAGCCACTATTAATGGTTGGAATGAAGGCGCTCGCTTGCAAGTCCTTAGCCTTTTGCTTAGTGGTAAAGCCAGGCAGGTATACCAAGGATTTACTGTAATACTGAAATAAAAAGCAGTTATTAAAAATTGCTCTGAAGCTATTTTTTTTTTCAATTAGATCTTGATGGGGTAACTAGGGAGTGAACTGATTGGCTAGAACAATTTGAATTGGCAGCCACTATTAATGGTTGGGATAAAAGGTGCTCGCTTGCAAGTCCTTAGCCTGCTTAGTGGTATACCAAGGATTTACTGTAATACTGAAATAAAAAGCAGTTATCGGTTATTAAAAATAGCTCTGAAGCAACTTTTTTTCAATTCGATCTGTATAAGAGTATTTAATGGATAAATCCATTTCTTTAGGTAAACTGGGAATGAGATGTTAGATTATTAGTGCAATGCTATTATAATAACATGATGCTGTGAGGTACCTTATGTTATAATATATGAGGTGCCATCACCACTTGCCGTGTTTAGTTTCAACCACACAGTGTGGCAGGATTTGCCTGGGTCTACCTTCAGACCTGCAGGATTATCCTGTTTGGTTCCTCTGAAAGCTGGTGACTGTCTGAGTAACAGTTTAACATATATCTATGTAAGGATTCTATATCCACACATAGCTAAACATACACACACATGATTTCCATTGTGCACCAACTGGTACACTTTTGCTATTATATATATATCACCTCAGGCAGCTCCAGGGTTAATGTTGATACAGTTTTGTATCAATTATTATTAGTTATGCTGCTGTCAATCACAGGGCAGACTGGATCCATTTTTGAAACATTCAAATGCTGCTTCTCACTCACAGCTCAATTAACAATGTAACAGTCTGTGGACACCAGGAGGAAGCAGAACAGCAGACTGCACTAAGCAGGCAGAAAGGGGGGAATCCAGGCACCAGGAACCCCCCCCCCCCTTAATTACCCCCCTGACTCACATCTTGGGTGAAAACAGTTGTATTACAAGCAATTGGAAATGAGTCCATACACTACTTATATATTTGATAGATTAGAAGTTTGTCTATAGAACCGCTTAGCCCGATCTATTTTGTAATCACAAAATTAATCGTCCAGATAAGAATGGCTTGAGGTAACAACCGTTGCTTGTAAAATTTGGTCTTTAGACATTAGATAAATTAACGTTTAGTTTAGACGTCTGCTTAATGTCATTGCTGGCCAGCGTTAGATTACTAGTGAAGAGGAGTCTTAAAGGGATAGTTCAGTGGAAATTATCAATATTTTTTTAATTGTCCATTTGTGCAATGCCTTCTTAGCTATTCTTTCCCATTTAAAAAAAAATTGTTGATTTCATACCCTTTGCTGTTCCCTGCTGTTGACATTAGTGAGCTGACATTTCAGGTTCTAACAGTCGGTCTTCCTAGGATGCACTACATCCATGGAATGTTCCTAACAGTAATTTCTACTGGTTGGATGGGTCAAAAATGCTTCAACCTTTACTGAGCAACTGAATCAACCCAGGCGCTGGGTCAAGGGTGACACCATAATGGTCTCTACTAGGGGTCCTGCAAACAGGAAGTCAGTATTTCGGTTGCATTTATTTATACACAGGCAAAATGCTGAATTGGCAGATTAAGGTCATTGGGATGAAAAAATACTGCTCTTTTTTTCTGAATAGCATATTTTTTTGCACTGAACTTTAATGTGAATCATTTTATTTATATATTGCTGAAAGTGTGTGCATTTTGAATGTTTTTAATGGTTACTAAGTTATGCTTTGCATTCAATAGCTTTTAGTTTGGATGCTGAACAGCCAGATTATGACATGGACTCTGAAGATGAGATCTTTGTGAATAAGCTGAAAAAGAAAAGCGACATCTCTGCTCTTCAATTTGAAGAGATGATTGATAGACTAGAAAAGGGCAGTGGGCAACAGGTAACATATATTTATTTTATATTATTTTAAAAAGAAACCAGTAGTGAAACTGCTTAGTAAGAATTCTCAATTTGTTCTCCAGCCAGTTAGTCTCCAAGAGGCCAAACTCTTGTTAAAAGAAGATGATGAGTTGATTAGTGAAGTATATGACTATTGGATTAAGAAACGAAAAAACTGCCGTAGCTCCACTGTCATACCAACAGTTAAACAGGAGAAGCGGGATGGATCCAGCACTGGTGATCCTTATGTAGCTTTCAGGCGGCGTACAGAAAAGATGCAGACAAGAAAGGTATGTTATTAAGGAGCTCTCCTGGAACCTTAACATTTTTCATCCTGTAGTAAAAAGGATATGTCGGTATCATTAAAAAATGTATGTCAGGCTCATAGAAAGGACAGTTTTTAAAGTTTAAAATATTTATTTTTCCCAACCATACCATTTGACTCGATCTATATGGTTTTAAATGTGTTGAAGTGGTAATTTATTTATTTTTATTTTTACATATGCAAGTCTTGTAATGTTTTAATAATGGGTTGGTCGAATATATGGCAAAATTCTTTACTCAATTTATGGATATATTGTTATTTTATCATTTGCATGCATAGGCTTATAACTTTTTTTTTTTTTTGGTATTTGTAAAGGTTTCTACTGCTGTAGAATATAATGATTGTATTTCATTTTCTTTTTTTCTTCCCCATTAGAATCGGAAGAATGATGAAGCTTCTTATGAAAAAATGCTGAAGTTGCGTCGGGATCTAAGTAGAGCAGTTACTATTTTAGAAATGATTAAAAGAAGAGAAAAAAGCAAACGGGAGTTGCTTCATCTAACACTGGAAATAATGGAAAAGAGGTAATTTATTTTGTCTAATCTGTGTTCATATGTATCCATTTTTAAGATCTTTTAATGTGCTTTTTAGATGTTTTGTTATGAATCAAAGACTTAAATGCGAGATTAGTTGAGGTTTGATATATAATAATGTATAATATATATGTAATTCCTTTTGGTGCCTATAGTTTGGGTGCAATTTACTCCTTTAGCAATTAAAAAGTAGAGACCGTTTTGACAAGGAGTAACATCTGAAAAATCTTGAAATGTAGATGGATAAAATCCATTTTAACTTTGAACTTAAATCTAGTAAGTCAAATCTGTTTTTTTTAAATTTATTGCTAGAAAACCTAAATGCTAAAATACAAAATAAAAGCCTTGTGGAGTCTCTTTAAAAACAAAATTTAGAACCACCCCCCACCTTTTTCCCCCTCCCCTCCTATTGCAGATATAACTTAGGTGACTTCAGTGGAGACATTATGTCTGAAGTGATGGCACAACGACAGTCAATGAAGCCTGCATATACCATCCCCCTCATGTCTATTTCTCCTATTCCATTTTTACATAAGGAAACAATAGATATTAAAGTCCACAAGGTAAGATGTATTAGAAGAACATTTCAATCTTTGTTTTAATACAAATTATTTTTTTTATAATTGTTTTCATATTAAATATAATAAAAACCTATCACTTGGAAGCCAGGCTACAATTTTCACTGTTGTCAAATAATGCAGAACTAAATTTTAAATGCAAATATCTTACGTTTAATAAATCTAGAGGTCTTCCATTTTCCACCACATTATAGACACATTTAACCTAAAGGAACAGCAGTCTGTTTTATACAGTGTAATGTACTGGTAAGCTATATGTATACTATGTACAGGAAAAACATTCTTCAGCTGTAACCTAACATAGTCCTATTTTAATTGCTAGGCTGCTAGTGCCAAAAAGGAAGCAAAATTATTGGCTTATTTCTTTCATTTATATCCTGCTTATAAAAGTGTTAGCACTGTACATAGACTTTTAGTCAGCTGTGGATGTTATTATTTTAGCAAGAAAAATCAGATGCTGTACGACCGAAAAGAAAATATGAGAAGAAACCCAAAGTCTTACCCTCCTCTCCTGCTGCTCAACAGACAAGTCCTGCTGCACTGCCAGTGTTTAATGCTAAAGATCTGAATCAGTATGACTTTCCAAGCTCTGATGATGAACCTCTTTCCCAGGTATTCTACATTTATACATAAATAAAGGAAAAACTTTTGTACATATTTACTATAGCACAGTTCATTTGCAGTATAAATGTTATATTTCTAGTAAATACATATGTGCTCCATGAATGCATGTAGGAGTATTCATATCTCATCCAGTTCTCTTAATGGTGAGCTATCAAAAAAGCTGCTTGTTCAACAACTTAGAGCTCACCCAGCCTCTTAAAAATGTGCATAAGTGATACCATTAGGGAGACTTGGGAAAGTTAAACAGAAGGCAAGGGAAGACATAACTGGCTTTTTGACTGCTTGCATCACTCCATTTATAAAGATTATGAGGGGTGGGGGGTAAGTACTGTCTTATCTCCTTTGGAAATGCAGTTTTATGAAGGAAAAAGTTGTTAGGGCACTATAGTTGCCCTTCCAATCTGTAGCTGCACATCTTTTAATTAATGATGCCTCCAAAATGTTTGTTAATCAATAATAATTTAAAAAAATTGCAATTAATCATGAGTATTTTCACATTTGTTATTGCAGTGCAGTCATGGGGTGTGAGGCATAAAATATTTTTCCTTAATTTATCAACTTTTTATTTTTATTTATCTTATGAATAGATCATGTCTGGTTCATCAGAGGCTGAGGAAGAGAATGATCCAGATGGTCCCTTTGCTTTCCGTAGGAAAGCTGGCTGTCAGTACTATGCTGTAAGTAAATTGGTCTTGTGCACTTTTTAAATTAATTATTTTATGATTATTATTTTAGTAATGCTAGTTTTTATTTTTTTGTTCTTTTAAAGCCACATTTGGACCAAACTGGTAACTGGCCATGGTGTAGTCCGGAGGAAGGTGGGCTGGGAGACATTCGTTACAGATACTGCCTCACTACCCTCACTGTTCCCCGCAAGTGTGTTGGGTTTTCCCGAAGACGGCTTGGACGCGGTGGAAGGTATGTTTTTATTTTTTAGTCTTTCATTTGTAGATATCTAATGTTTCTGTGCGGCAAGCTTTAGCAAAGCAATGACCAATGTAAAATGCTTAACAATAAGTTGTTAAACTAGGGCACCCCTAACCAAATTTTATGTTTGTTAAATACTGTTATTGTAAACAAGTAAACTACATATGTCGAAAATATTTTTAAAAATCTAACATCACAAACTTTAAAATTTAGAAACAAAGAAATAATTGTGGTATATGCAAAGGTTTTTAGATGTGTCAAACTTGATAAATGCTCTTTGCATGGACATCATTAAAGGGCAAGTTCAGCCCTCAAATTAAAATTATTTAGAGGTAAATCACCAACCATACCCCAAAACTGCAATTGTAAAATAGCTGACAGATCAAAGAGGAATCTGAAATGCATAATATCATGCGTCCTCTCTTTCTGCTTTTTGGTTTTACCACTTAACAATGGTCAGTCATGGATTTGACATTATAGCCAATATCCGAATGCTAATCCCCTAGCTGCCTCATCTGAGCATGCTTAAGCTCATAACCAGCTAACTAAATTTGCTGTAGGGGATGTGAATATCCATGAGACATTCAGGAGCATAGTAGACATAAGCTAATGATTCCAGAGGATAATGTAGGACATTAACATATTGTAATGGGCCTTTCTTTCTAAAAGATGTCATTATGAGGGTGGAGTTGTCCTTTAAGAGTAAAAGAAAATCTTAAGCCTAAGTAAAAGGCGAGCGCAATGAATTTATTAAAATGAGGCCACCCTCTCCCATCTGTGTTAATCAGAAAAATATTTTCTTTACTAGCTATTAGGATATTTATCTTTTGACAATTCTAAAAAAAATAAATCTCCTGACATTACAAACTTTGGCTTCACACCAAGCAATCGAGTATTGAAAAATGAGTAGACCACTGGATGATTTTGCATTAGTTAATTAATAACAGTGATGTCTCTGAATGCTTATTTGCTGGCCTAGCAATCCCATATGTAGTACAGCTTGTCCAGCTGTGTCATTTTAAATAAAAATGTATATTCATAGTTCCTGTTTTGAATTATTTAGCTGCATTTGTTTTTCTGCATTAGATGCAGAATGCAGATACATATGCTTTGCTTTATTAATTAATTTTCTCATATTTAATATCTAGCTGGATAGTAACCTTTTACTTCTAATGAGTCAACTATGTTTACTTTCTCTAATACAATTGTATAATTATATTGCTGTGTTTGTTTTGCTTTTTATTCAATATGGGTTTTATTTTATTCCCTATAGAGTGCTCCTTGACAGAGCCCATTCAGACTACAATAGTGCTTTCAGTCAGCTGGATGTTGACACACTTTCCTCTCCAGAACACTCTTCAATCAATTTATTTGCCAATACCTCACAAATGAATACCTCGGATAAATGTTCCTCTAAAGACCTCAGCCAGATATTAGTCAATATTAAGTCATGTAGATGGCGCCATTTTAGGCCTCGGACAACATCCCTACATGAAAATGATAATGATTTAACGTATAGAACGTTTCACAAGGTTATAACACGAGCAGGCACAGCACAACCTGGGACCCAGACTTGCAGTACCTCGGCATCAAGTAAAAGTAGCAGTGGTTCAGCACACTTCGGTATGATTTATATTTTTTTTATGAAATCATTATTGTCACACATAAGTAGAACAAGGTGCTTATGTACTAAAAAAAGAATATATATGTATTGTACATTTACTAATCTTACACCAATTTAACATATAAATAAACAACTTAACTGAAATAAAAATGTAAATGCCATGTTTGAAAGCATAAAATAGGTTTTTAATTATTGAACCATTTTGTTTTAAGATATTACATTACATTTACATTACTTACTAGGGTCTGAGAAATGTGTTATTTAGTTTTTTGATTTCCCCTTTAATAAAATCTTGGTTTATCCCACCATACTCATGCTGATATTTCTTATATTGAGCTTTTCATACACTGGAAGTTGAGTCTCAGTAGAATGACTGCAGCTGTGGAGTGTAGGTTTTCTAATAAATAGTTGAGGCATGGTTACTTTGTATGGCAGCTATTTCTAAGGGCAGGTACGCACACGGCAATATTTTGCAGCTGATCCTTAATCTGATTGCCCAGGGATTTAAAGTAAAATCAACAGATAATACTATAATTATTTATTGCTTGTGCATTTTCTATGTACCAATCAGTCTGTCAAAATATTTGCTTACTTGCCAATAATTATTTTGTGCCATACCATTGGTCAGAAGCCAAAATGGAAATTTTTTCTCCTATGTTCCAGCTAACTGTTCAAAAAGTTGCTGTTCTAATATTTCTACTATTTCAAACTTTAATAAGTCTTCAAAGTAGCTTTGCCGATAGTACTTGTCCTTTTTAAGGGAACAGAGAATATACAATGGTTTATGGTCATGCAAAAATTACTTTTTTTTTTTAATTTTTTTTTTTTATAGTATCTGTTATTCTTTGTAATGATCAAACACTGAATTTAATGCTTGTTGAGGCCTTGTGAGTTCTGCTTCCCGTACAAAATAGGTGAAAACACGACGTGCTATATATGAAAATTGTGTTCTTGCATACAGGCACCTTGAAGCATAAAAAAATAAGCTTCTG
Organism: Hymenochirus boettgeri; assembly: GCA_019447015.1. Lineage (NCBI taxonomy): Eukaryota > Metazoa > Chordata > Amphibia > Anura > Pipidae > Hymenochirus > Hymenochirus boettgeri. The sequence continues at coordinate 35,358,315 of CM033474.1, forward strand.
CAAAGTTAGACTTGCTAGAGGAAATTCATACATGTTCATTAAATTGCATTGTTGGGTTGTTTAGAGCTAATGTGTATAAACTCTGTATGGCCCATAGTACACTCCTATAACTAAAAAAAATTTGCAAGTCTTCAAAAAGTAAATTTTTATGAAAACAAAATGTACAAAATTACAGTTCTACAGAAATACTTTGTTTGCTTAAATTTGCATTATTCTGCTTGTTTGGAGCAATATGCTCAATCTGTAGTGTTTACCCACTGTCTGTAACATTGTAATGCTTGTTTGCCTTTAGTTGGGGGGATTCCATAATGCACAGATTGTGAATTGATCTGAGGGGGCATTGTAAACATTTATTGTTCAAAGAGAAAGTATCCAAAACACTTACTACATGGGAGCACAGCCCATAGCAGGAATCACGGCGCTCAATCTTCCCCACAGGCTGCTACGGCAAGCTGAAATTCAATTGCATTCAAAGGCATATGTAGGAGTAGGCAGCATGCAGGAATTAAAAACAAAATCCTTTATTTCTTCAGTTAAAATCAACTCGGAGCTGGTCCATAGAACACTGACAATCACCATGTTACACACAACGAGAGGGTGGAAGCGTCTGACGCGTTTCGTGACAGACAGTCACTTCATCACAGACGTCTCTGATGAAGTGACTGTCTGTCACGAAACGCGTCAGACGCTTTTTTTGTTGTTGAACCAGTTGTGGATGATGACGACTTGTATGTACAAGTGCTGCAGGTGTATTACTACTGAGGTTGAAGCCCTTGTATACTCCTGGAAAAAAAAAAGCATGTTAATGATTTGCCATTAAAAGTCATTAAATATTAGATTCACTAAGTATGAATAATGCCTGACAGTAAAAAAAAAACATTGTTTATAGAATGGTCATTAAAGGGTAGTCCACCCCCAAACTACATTTTTATATCACCTAAGGCGTATGCTTTAGTCAATCAGAGGAAGTGGATGCTGGTCCATACTGCAACGCGCTCCCGCACACACGGAAGCGCGCATGTTACAGATTGCGATCTCGTGATGTTCCTCAATCCGGGGGGCATACGACAGCACAAAAAATCAATTAGGCCACAATAGTGTCAACTTTCAAAAAGTGCCTCAGTATGGTCTAGCAATTAATCTGATTTTTTAAGTACATTAAACCTGTATCTAATTTTCAAGGGAGGTGAGAAGCTTATTCCCACCTCCCTGTGAATAATAAAACGCCCGGGTAACAGTGCAAACACTTACCTTACCAGCACTCCACTTGCAGCACTTCTCAGCTGACAGGCATTCTGTTCTGATAGCGCGTCTATCTTTGTTATTAGTGTGCATGCACCGAAGATAGGCACTTGGTCGGGACAGCAAGCCTGACAGCTGAGAAGGAGTCAAGTGGTGCGTCGGTAATGTAAGTGTACAAACAAATCTTTTTGTTACGAAATAATTCAATACTATCACAAGATCTGCCATAAATTTCATGTATGCACTGCAAGCTTTCAGTGCACATTTAAAGGAATAGTTTACACAAAAAGTGAACTATTCCTTTAAAGCACGTGATTGAAGTCCGGGAGTTAAAAGGACCTATTCCTTACCTTCCGTTCTTAATCACTTGCACAGGATCCAGGAGGGGAAGGTGAGTATATTACCTCACACACTATCCACCGCGGCTCAGTTAACAAATGCCGACTACTTCTCACTATAGCGTGCGGAAGCAGTCTGCAATTTTCAACCAAGCTGCGCTGGATTGTGGCGAGGTAAAACTTACCTTCGATCCTGGTCAAGTGATTGAAGAATGGATGGTAAGGAATAGTACTTTTACCTCTGGTCTGCAATCACTGCTTTAAAGGAATAGTTCACTTTTGTGTGAACTATTCCTTTAAACTTATTACATAGACTATAGTTCTTATTTAACCAAATAGATACTTCTCAACGTAAAGATATACTTCTCAAAGTAAAATTACAGCTCATATTGATAATGTAATCCGTGTCTTTAGAACACCTTGCACGACATTACACTGATTTAGAACACCTTGCACGACATTACACCGATTTAGAACACCTTGCACGACATTACACCAATTTAGAATACATGCCTATACTCGAGTATAAGCCGACCAAGTATAAACCGAAGGGTACCAATTTTTACCTAAAAAAGGAAGTAAAAGTGATTGACTCAAGTATAAACTGTGGATAGAAAATGGACAGCAGAATCCCTACAGTAGTCCTATACAGTAATAGCCAAATCCAGTATGGCTATTACTGTATGTGAATTCTACTGTCCATTTTAAGGGCAACTAAAGCCACAAAACAATACAGAATCAGAAGACAATTTTTAAACAATACCATCCTCCCGATTCTGTATTGCTTTGAGGCATTTGTTGCCCCTTAAATGAACAGTAATCCATCCCATGCAGTAACCCCATTCCATGGCACTTCAGATGTTTGGAAACTACAACTCCCAGCATGCTTTCCTTGCTGTTGTAGTTTCCAAACATCTGCAGTGGCAAGGAATTTTACTGCAGGGATTACTGTGTCCCTCCCAACCGATTTAGAACACCTTGTACATTACACGGATTTAGAACACCTTGTATAAATTACACTGATTTAGAAAACCTTATACAACATTACACGGATTTAGAATACCTTGTACAAAATTAAGCAGTAGTTCTTCTTACCTGAGGATTGAAGGATGCCATTCACTCCAATTCAAGGACTACATCATCCTTCATTTTGAAGGCCATCAGCTGTTCAGATGTCATCAAAGCTGTAGCAGCAAACTGAGCACTTGCAGAATCTAAGTCTTGGAAATAAAACACTTTATAAATTCTACAACAAAAAACGTACAAGAAATATTCTAAACAATGCTAATAATCAAATTATTCACATATTTGTAATGCTGCAAATTATTAAGTATTAGCTGTGCACATGCAAAGGATACTGTATAAGAAGTGGTATAATCTTTATACTCTTGCTGCAAAGGCAGCAAAAAAAAATTGGACTTTGTTAAAATATATCATAAAAATATTTTTTTCAGGGTGTAAAAAACATTTTAAAAGCCTTTTTAAACAATGGAGCTAGGTGGGACTACTGCCAGCAGGGGGAGACAGAGCTGCAGGACAGTGTGAGTTAACAGGCAGATTTTAGCTTGTAAATTGACTTGGGAGATCCCATCTAGTGAGTCTATTTCCCACTAAATTATAGAATCTATTTTTGAAAATTTGTTTTCCTGGGTGGAGTTACCCTTTAAAAATGTACTTTTGCACATTTTAACATTTAAAACCATTTAACAGTGTAGATTCTTTTTCAATACTTAAAGGGTATGTCCACCCTTAAAATATTTTTTAATATGATGTCCCCATGTCTGCCAGCCCAACCGCATATATTTTATTTTCCAAAAGCCCCCCAAACTCTTACTTACCTCCCCTCGTTCCTCCGCCGCACTGCCGGCCCTCCGCTTGCGAGAATGCAAGCAGAGGGGCGGGGACCGGCAGTCGTCTGTGATTGGATGAGCGGCCAATCAGGAGGGTGCCGTCATTCTGGGTGCAGGAGGAAAGCGGAGAGGTAAGTAAGAGTTTGGGGAGCTTTTGGAAAAAAAAATATGCGGTTGGGGTGGCAGACATGGGGGAACATCATATGAAGGGGGTTTAATGCTAGGGGGAGGGATAGTAGAGAGGGAGGGAGAGGGAGGGGGAGGGGAGAAGGGCTGCAGTACGCATGACAAATATCTACCGGAGGCAAGGTAGCAGGTAGAGTCCTGCTAGCCTCTGGTGGACAGTTTTGGGACTTAGGGGGGGTCTAAGGAGAACCCTATGGAGCTGGGATGTGAGGTAAGGATTACACTACATGGTGGGGCCATTACTGGGGGGGGGGGGGAAGGGGAATTATAGTTTTGGTGATGGACATGCCCTTTAATGCAGATTTTGTCTATTACAATACACACCAGAGTATCAATATAAGTTCTAAATGTACAAATACAGCATCATTAATCTGCAGTTAAATGTCCCTGTTTGCAGGACTCCTAATAGTGGGTTCAAAAAAAATAATTTATAAAATTAAATTAATTATCTTTGCAAATGCACAGTCCCTGGCAATGCCCAATGCAAAATGATTTTAAAAGAAAGGACAGATACCTGGGATGTGTTGGCAGAAGGATTATTATTTGCTTGCTGCTGATGAATTTGAGCAAGCTGTTGTTTCTGCATCAGTGCCAGTTGCTGTTGATGTTGCTGGTATTGTTCTGCTGTAAATGCTAAAAAATAAAAAACGACTATTGGAAAATAGTTAAAAACTATAAAGAATTTTTTTTTCTCCAATACATACTTTAGACTAGGCATAAAAACACATTTTTGGTTTGCATGCTATTTTTCTTCATGTACCCTGGCTGGCCATTATTTTGGTAATATAAACTTGCTATAACTATACTATAAACAAACTTTTGTTTTTTTGAACAGTACCTTCTATCTGCTCTTTGCTCTAGTGACAGGTTTAGTTTGCTGTTCCGGTGTGTGTGATTGATGCCTTTTTAAATAACTGTACAAAACTAATATCTGAAAGCTCTGCCAAGGAAGGTCTTTGTATGTAATGCATGGATGGATTATTTATAAAGCGCCACTAGGATACGTACATTATGAAATACACGAGTATACAAATAAGGGTATCAGTGCAAGCAATTAAACAAATTATAATATATAAATTTTGTTTCATACATAGGTTAAGGCACTGATGGGCAAACTACGGCTCTCCAGATGTTTAAAAACTACAACTCCCAGCATTCCTATACTTCCCTGTGTAGTTGAGGAATGCTGGGAGTTGTAGTTTTCAAACATCTGGAGAGCACAGTTTGAGGATCACCGGGTTAAGGCTACCTATAGATGGTTAGTGTGGTGTGCCCGAAGAGCTGCAATCTTGTATGAAAAGTTCACAGAAAATAAATTGAAAAATGTGAATATGCTTGGAATGGCAAACCTTTTAAATGTACATAGTGTATTGCTAGAGTAACATGTTAAAGGGAATGTCCACCTATATACTAACAAGATATTTATAGGACAATTATACTCACCTCCCATCGTGCCTCTTTCTCCATAGCTGTATTGTACCCAGGGTTAGGACCTAAATTGTTAAGTCCTTTATTTCCTAACTCCTGCAATACTTACTTTAAGTCTCCTTTGGCGCTTGACGAATCCTCTCTTCCCATGTAGCAGGTCGCTATTCAGTCAATGGAAAGAGGCGTGTCTTCCCATGGCTGCACTGTGGACTGTCGCGTGTCGGTGGAAAAGAGGATTCATTGAGCTTTGGGGGGGGGGGGGGGTGGTTTTGGAGGCGGCGGGGGCTTTGGAATTCAATTCTTTAGAAGCAGTGCTAGACTTGGACACTGCTCCTGTAACAAACACAGCACCAACAGCAGCTAACTGCAGGATTGGGTGGATTTGCTAAGGCAGTGTGGGATTGATAGTTCTTTACTGCCCGACTGTGCCCAGCTCCCCACGAAAAAGTAAAACTCTAAGAGCTAAAAATAAGTGAAAGGAGGGTTAGAGAAGGGGGGGGGAGCAGATTTTTAGCTAGGTACACATGATAGCACAAGCGACCAGAGATGTCAAACTACCCGACGAATGCCTGTTGCACTATAATTAGATCATGTATGGGCGGGTAGTCAGGAGTTGTTAATCATCTGAGGTCAGATCTTTAACAGCGCCCAACCCAACACACAAAATAATTATCAAGAAAAATGATGGGCAGTCTCATCTTGATCGCATGCACTATCACACATGCTAGGTTGGGGCCAATTAAATTATTTTTGCTTGTGATTAGCTGAAAATTGATTATTTGATTAAGAGTACTTTAAAGGGTAACTGTGGTCTCCAAGTGCCCTTTAAAATGACTCCAGGAACATGCTTCTAGCTGCAGTCTAACCAGAGTTACAGCAGTATAAGGGTGGTGTTTCCAGCTAGCACATCACCAGCACCATTGCTCCACCCCCAAACCAGAGGCACTGAGCATGCCCAGATGTTTCTTCTGCTGCATCATAAGTCCCGCTCCCTGCGCATACCAGAGTCCTCCAGGGGAACAAGGAATTAGCAGGGACTGAATGACACACAGACTGCTCCTAAGCTTCACTTTCTGATTCTAGAAGTAAAAACACGCGACGCACAAGGTATATTAAGTTCAGTTTTGGGCAATGATCGCAACATGTATGAAAATTGGTCAGGTGAAAAGGCTGTTCAGTCAGGCCTCGTTATCAGACACACCCAACAGTTATCAATACTAGGCATGATCTTCGGCCGACACCGTAAGCAGTCAAAAATGAGGATATGAAAAGGGTATTTAACCCAAAAACATAACCTTGTTTTAATCAAATCTTTAATAGGTAAACATATTAACTTCTACGCCAGATAACTATCCTCCATACGTTGGCTGATGTTCTCTATCCTCCGGTCTTTTGACACACCCCCGTGTTTACAAAAAGCATTGGGCATGTGCCCAATGGGGAGATAAAAGTGGGAGGAGCAAAACAGAAGTGCTGCAGCATTGCAGATAGGAAAATATTGCTATCTTGGCTCTGAAGCTCTTGTCTCCCTGAGAATTTAATAGATTTGAATTATCTAATCAAACGCAAACATGTGAGTTCGATTCCACCCTTGGACACACCTGCAAGGAGTTTGTATTTCCTCCACGTGCTTGCGTGGGTTTCCACCGGGCACTCCGGTTTCCCCTACAATCATAAAGACATACTGATAGGTTGTGTCAAATAAATGTGCTTAGATTGTAAGCTCTTCGGGGCGGGCCTCATGTGAATTGAGTAAATAATGTAAAGCGATGCGGAATTATAGCGCTATATAAGAAATAAAAATAAATACAAGTAGGCTTGTGAAGGTTCTCATTCATCCAGGTCATGGTATATCTGTTGTATTCAATTAGATCAACTGGACTTGAAATGTAGTTCTTGAAGACGTTTCGCTAGTCATCCGACTGGCTTTCTCAACAGAATGACTATAACACCTCTTAGCCACTATCCAATCACACCCTAACACCTGGCTGTGATATGCTAATTGGGATTTTCCAGGGAAAATATTTGCCACAGATTGTTCTGTACAAGTCATTCTGAATGGAGAAAGCCAGTCGGATGACTAGCGAAACGTCTTCAAGAACTACATTTCAAGTCCAGTTGATCTAATTGAATACAACAGATATAATACAAGTAGGTTTCCTAAAACGCAAACCTACTTTTTCAAATTTCTCCTATACAATTTCAAAGAAGCCTGAAACGTGAAGAAGCACTGACAAACATACTTTATGGCAAATGCGGAATGCTTTCCCCCCGACAAGCATACGCCCATACTTAGAGGAAAAAGACAAGCTCAATTAAACTTAAAATAGAACTATAGTGCATATTTTTTTAATTAAAAGTACCGGGGCAGGGAAGTATGTTGCAAATTCTTGACTCCCAATATTGTTTCTGTGAATCCTCATTTTTTGTTTCTGTGAATCCTTCATTTTATTCTTACCTCTTAGCGTAGGAGTGTGGGTCAAGGTAAGAAATAAAAGAAAAAAGGGGTTTGGGGGTGTTTTATCAGAATATAAAATTTCATATTGGGGCTGGAGTTACCCTTCAATACAGAAAAACCCAGGACACCAACCTGGCAAATGGCGCTTTTCATCAAAATAATATCGGGAGGTAGGAATAATCAATCCTACCTCCCTGCCCCAGAATTTTTTATTTTTAAAATGGTAATTTTTAGAGTGTAGTTGTCCTTTAAGCACAGCACACGTGTATAGAAAGTTAACCGGCATCATTTACATCATTGCATCTTCTACCAAAATACATAAGAGATTAAACTAATACTGTTTATGAAACCTATATAATACTCCTCAAGACAAAAAGGACTAAAAAAACTACACAATTAAATGAGTCTGATAAGGCTGATACTCTTCTCACACACCACAGAACCCCAAACCCCTATCCCCCCCCCCCCTTTACCCCGACCATCAATACGAAATAAATTTACTTCCATAACAAGTATATGATACAAGTATGGTATGCCCTTGCACCATTTCATCCAGGTTATTCCTCTCCCTTCTAATGTACCCGACTATCAAACAGATTTGTAACTAAACCAATTTCTAACTGTTATTGTACAAGAGATGTATATATGGATGCCCTTTTTTTTTCTCTTCAACCTTAACATATATCAGACAACTTATGCAACTGCTATATATGATATAACTTATATGTATACGATATAAATGTACAAAGATGAGATCTATGATGTCAATAAAGAAACAAGTTTAAAAAAAAAACCAAAAACCTACTACTGTTGGTTCCTTAACAAAAGTATCGACAACCCCTCCCCCACCACACACACTGCAACTTAATATATCGAGTTATGTCTGCTGTATTATTCATTCCTTCTAAAAAGGAATAGTTCACTTAAAACTATTCTTTTAATGTGTTGATTGAAGACCGAGAGGTTAAGGAGCTATGCCTTACTCCCGTTCTTCAATCAATTGAGCAGGAGCGACGGAAAAGAAAAGATATTACCTTAAATGGGATCCTCCAATGCAGCACTGACAGGCCCCAACTGCTTCCTGGTTCAGAATAAATATAGCTCGCATGCATGATAATGGGTGATATAGTTATTCTGAACAGGAAGCGTTGTGAATTTTCACTGCTGCAGCGGAGGATCGAGAGTAAGGTAAATATCTTCTTTCTTTGACCGTTTCTCCTGCTAATTGATTGAAAAACTGGAGGGAGGCATAGCTCCTTAACCGCTCAGTCTTTAATCAATACATTAAAGAAAAAAAAGTTCACTTTTTGAGTGAACTATTGCTTTTTAAGCATTGCGCTGCTCAAATATACTTCATAGAGGTATATACATATATATTTTTAACAACATTCACATAGTAGTTTACCTACTGTATAAAACCATTTACATTCTGCTTAATTTAAAAAAAAAAAAAAAAAAAAAATCAGGATTCTAAAAAAAAAATACTATATTAACAATAGTAAATTTCCACATGCTAAAAAAAAAAAAAAAAAAAAATCGTCTTACAAAGTTCTTCAACTGACAAGGCCAAAGCGCATCAATGCAATTCAGCATTCTACGCGTGGGCACATCACTCCTGAACCACAGGTAAAATGTAGACAACTGGACCACATGCATCAACGCAAACCTTTAAGCTATTATATGGCATCAAATATTCAAATTTAGAATTTTTATTGGTTAAATTGAAACTCTACTAGGAAAGGCTACATTCACACAAGCGGCTTTCTATTGCAACACTTTACGCCAGCTAAAATCTGGCATTTAAAAGTGGCGAAGTAGAAAAACGGCAGTTAGTGATGCTCTTGGTGCATCGGGCTGATAGCATTTTCTGTCATATCTGCTCACAACTCTATTTTATGCGATTGGAAATCCTCATTATCATTAAGTGTATTTTACTTCACAGCAGAACCACTGTAAGCTGGCATTCGTTCATTAATGCAGTGGTACACAGAGGTATAATATTGGTGATGTCACTGCCTATAATAACAGTATGCCCTGTGGACCTTTGAACGATCCCTGAGCGACGCTTAGACTGCACAACTATTGTCCAAAACGGACACTCCTTGTGAGTGTGTCTTCTGCTGAGGCGTTAGGCCTTGTCCACATAATAGGAATTGTGTATGAATACTTCGATTCATTGTTTTCAGTATAAGCTTAAAATGACCTGAACAGATGTCTCTTTTTTAGTGTATATGTAAATGGAGCAAACAGTTATTTTAAAAATATTTATAAAAATAGAGGCAATGCGACCCTAAACTTAAGCCTCCTGTATTTATTTTCTTTTACATACAGTGTGTACATAGCCATTTCTAAACACTAAATACACAAACACTTGTATTCCATACAAGATTCACTACAAAAACAATAATTTCATTGATTTACAGCCCAGAAACTGCAGGTTAAAAAACACATATAAGTGATCCAAGTAATTTTTAAAAAAACATTTTTGCTGTTCTATAAACTTTTTTTCTCTACAGAAAGCAGTTTTCTTTTATCAGTTATCTGATTATAACTTTTACTCCCAACTCCTTTTTGCAAAGGGAATTCAAAGTAGCCAATGAAGACTTTTCTCTCTCACACTGAGCAAATCTGAGAATGGATCACTCCATATTGTCTTTTTGTATTTTGTATTTGTCTTGGAAAGATTTAGAAAGAAAGTATATCCTTATTTTAAATCTTCACTTTCTAGCATAAGCATATATCTATAACACTTACAAAAAATGCAGGCCTGGAATCAAAAGATCTACATGGTTGACAAAGACCAGTTAAACTCAGGATTGGCAATTTCAGCGATCCGATAAACATTCAATGGATTGCTGAAAATACTGAAAAAAAATGTTTTTTTCCGATTCACCGAAAATCGAGCTAGGCGGAAAATTTCCACCGACCTCATCTCTCCACAGATTTCAAGTGAAAATCTAAGGAAAGATCAGAGGCTCATGGTGGAGGGTTGAAGTGGTTCTTTCTGATAGTTGCAGGTATCTCCACACGTATTAACAAATTTTGGAAATTCGGTTTTATTGAAGAAAGATGGTAAAGGAGCGTGTCTTACCTCCGTTCTTTAATAAAACGATCAGGAGCCAGGAGAGAAAATAAGGAACTTACCCGACCTCTGCTCCCCCCAGCATGTAGTCTGACCGGTCCGACAGACACTGTCGTCTGAGTATGCGCAAGTGCTATGCGCATAGAAGACAGAGTCCATTGGCACCTGTCAGACTACACGCCAGGGGAGCAAGCAATTAGGTAAGTCCCATGCCTTCTCTCCTGATCATTTTATTGAAGAACGGGTAAGACACAGCTCCTTTACCTCCGTTCTTCAATAAAACCGAATTCCCAAAATTTGTTTATATGAGTGGAGATACCCTTTAACCCCAATTAAAAAATTTAAACTTTGAAAAACATGTATGGAAGATATCCCTGCTTATAGGTTTGTAAATAGTAAGCCTTAAGTTTTGCTTACTTTTCAATTTTTTTTTAGTAAGTAAGTATTAGAAGAAGGACCAATAAATGTTTACATTCAAAGGTATGTGTAGGAGTAGGCAACACGCAGGAATTAAAATCAAAATCCTTTTTTCTCGGTTAAAATCAATCAGAGCCGGTCCGTAGAACACTGACAATCCACATGTTACACACAACGAGAGGTGGAAAATCAAATCAGAGCCGGTCCGTAGAACACTGACAATCACCATGTTTCACACATCGAGAGGGAGGGTGAAAGCGTCTGACGCGTTTCGTGACAGACAGTCACTTCATCAGAGACGTCTGTGATGAAGTGACTGTCTGTCACGAAACGCGTCAGACGCTTCCACCCTCTCGTTGTGTGTAACATGGTGATTGTCAGTGTTCTACGGACCGGCTCTGATTTGATTTTAACCGAAGAAATAAAGGATTTTGATTTTAATTCCTGCGTGTTGCCTACTCCTACACATACCTTTGAATGTAAACATTTATTGGTCCTTCTTCTAATACTTACTTTACTAAAAAAAAATTGAAAAGTAAGCAAAACTTAAGGCTTACTAATTTACAAACCTATAAGCAGGGATATCTTCCATACATGTTTTTCAAAGTTTAAATTTTTTAATTGGGGTTAAAGGGTATCTCCACTCATATAAACAAATTTTGGGAATTCGGTTTTATTGAAGAACGGGAGGTAAAGGAGCTGTGTCTTACCCGTTCTTCAATAAAATGATCAGGAGAGAAGGCATGGGACTTACCTAATTGCTTGCTCCCCTGGCGTGTAGTCTGACAGGTGCCAATGGACTCTGTCTTCTATGCGCATAGCACTTGCGCATACTCAGACGACAGTGTCTGTCGGGACCGGTCAGACTACATGCTGGGGGGAGCAAGAGGTCGGGTAAGTTCCTTATTTTCTCTCCTGGCTCCTGATCGTTTTATTAAAGAACGGGAGGTAAGACACGGCTCCTTTACCATCCGTTCTTCAATAAAACCGAATTTCCAAAATTTGTTAATACGTGTGGAGATACCTGCAACTATCAGAAAGAACCACTTCAAGCCTCCCACCATGAGCCTCTGATCTTTCCTTAGATTTTCACTTGAAATCTGTGGAGAGATGAGGTCGGTGGAAATTTTCCGCCTAGCTCGATTTTCGGTGAATCTGAAAAAAACAGTTTTTCAGTATTTTCAGCAATCCAATTGAATGTTTATCGGATCGCTGAAATTGCCAATCCTGAGTTTAACTGGTCTTTGTCAACCATGTAGATCTTTTTGATTCCAGGCCTGCATTTTTTGTAAGTGTTATAGATATATGCTTATGCTAGAAAGTGAAGATTTAAAATAAGGATATACTTTCTTTCTAAATCTTTCCAAGACAAATACAAAATACAAAAAGACAATATGGAGTGATCCATTTCAGATTTGCTCAGTGTGGAGAGAGAAAAGTCTTCAATTGGCTACTTTGAATTCCCTTTGCAAAAAGGAGTTGGGAGTAAAAGTTATAATCAGGATAACTGATAAAAGAAAACTGCTTTCTGTAGAGAAAAAAAGTTTATAGAACAGCTAAAAATGTTTTTTTAAAAATTACTTGGATCACTTATATGTGTTTTTTAACCTGCAGTTTCTGGGCTGTAAATCAATGAAATTATTGTTTTTGTAGTGAATCTTGTATGGAATACAAGTGTTTGTGTATTTATGTGTTTAGAAATGGCTATGTACACACTGTATGTAAAAAGAAAATAAATACAGGAGGCTTAAGTTTAGGGTCGCATTGCCTCTATTTTTATAAATATTTTTTAAAAAGTACTGTTTGCTCCATTTACATATACACTAAAAAAGAGACATCTGTTCAGGTCATTTTAAGCTTATACTGAAAACAATGAATCGAAGTATTCATACACAATTCCTATTATGTGGACAAGGCCTAACGCCTCAGCAGAAGACACACTCACAAGGAGTGTCCGTTTTGGACAATAGTTGTGCATGTCTAAGCGTCTGCTCAGGGATCGTTCAAAGGTCCACAGGGCATACTGTTATTATAGGCAGTGACATCACCAATATTATACCTCTGTGTACCACTGCATTAATGAACGAATGCCAGCTTACAGTGGTTCTGCTGTGAAGTAAAATACCACTTAATGATAATGAGGATTTCCAGATCGCATAAAATAGAGTTGTGAGCAGATATGACAGAAAATGCTATCAGCCCGATGCACCAAGAGCATCACTAACTGCCGTTTTTCTACTTCGCCACTTTTAAATGCCAGATTTTAGCTGGCGTAAAGTGTTGCAATAGAAAGCCGCTTGTGTGAATGTAGCCTTTCCTAGTAGAGTTTCAATTTAACCAATAAAAATTCTAAATTTGAATATTTGATGCCATATAATAGCTTAAAGGTTTGCGTTGATGCATGTGGTCCAGTTGTCTACATTTTACCTGTGTTTTCGGCGTGATGGGCCCACGCGTAGAATGCTGAATTGCATTGATGCGCTTTGGCCTTGTCAGTTGAAGAACTTTGTAAGACAGATTTTTTTTTTTTTTTTTTTTTAGCATGTGGAAATTTACTATTGTTAATATAGTATTTTTTTTTAGAATCCTGGTTTTTTTTTTTTTTTTTTTTTTAAATTAAGCAGGAATGTAAATGGTTTTATACAGTAGGTAAAACTACTATGTGAATGTTGTTAAAAATATATATGTATATACCTCTATGAAGTATATTTGAGCAGCGCAATGCTTTAAAGCAATAGTTCACTCAAAAAGTGAACTTTTTTTTCTTTAATGTATTGATTAAAGACTGAGCGGTTAAGGAGCTATGCCTTACCTCCAGTTTTTCAATCAATTGAGCAGGAGAAACGGTCAAAGAAAGAAGATATTTACCTTACTCTCGATCCTCCGCTGCAGCAGTGAAAATTCACAACGCTTCCTGTTCAGAATAACTATATCACCCATTATCATGCATGCGAGCTATAGTTACTCTGAACCAGGAAGCAGTTGGGGCCTGTCAGTGCTGCATTGGAGGATCCCATTTAAGGTAAATATCTTTTCTTTTTCCGTCGCTCCTGCTCAATTGATTGAAGAACGGGAGATAAGGCATAGCTCCTTAACCTCTCGGTCTTCAATCAACACATTAAAAGAATAGTTTTAAGTGAACTATTCCTTTTTAGAAGGAATGAATAATACAGCAGACATAACTCGATATATTAAGTTGCAGTGTGTGTGTGGGGGGAGGGGTTGTCGATACTTTTGTTAAGGAACCAACAGTAGTAGGTTTTTGGTTTTTTTTTTAAACTTGTTTCTTTATTGACATCATAGATCTACATCTTTGTACATTTATATCGTATACATATAAGTTATATCATATATAGCAGTTGCATAAGTTGTCTGATATATGTTAAGGTTGAGAAGAGAAAAAAAAAAGGGCATCCATATATACATCTCTGTACAATAACAGTTAGAAATTGGTTTAGTTACAAATCTGTTTGATAGTCGGGTACATTAGAAGGGAGAGGAATAACCTGGATGAAATGGTGCAAGGGCATACCATACTTGTATCATATACTTGTTATGGAAGTAAATTATTTCGTATTGATGGTCGGGGTAAAGGGGGGGGGGGATAGGGGTTTGGGGTTCTGTGGTGTGTGAGAAGAGTATCAGCCTTATCAGACTCATTTAATTGTGTAGTTTTTTAGTCCTGTTTTGTCTTGAGGAGTATTTATAGGTGTTCATAAACAGTAGTAGTTTAATCTCTTATGTATTTTGGTAAGAAGATGCAATGATGTAAATGATGCCGGTTAACTTTCTATACACGTGTGCTGTGCTTAAAGGACAACTACACTCTAAAAATTACCATTTTAAAAATAAAAAATATCTGGGGCAGGGAGGTAGGATTGATTATTCCTACCTCCCGATATTATTTTGATGAAAAGCGCCATTTGCCAGGTTGGTGTCCTGGGTTTTTCTGTATTGAAGGGTAACTCCAGCCCCAATATGAAATTTTATATTCTGATAAAAACACCCCCCAAACCCCTTTTTTCTTTTTATTTCTTACCTTGACCCGACACTCCTACGCTAAGAGGTAAGAATAAAATGAAGGATTCACAGAAACAAAAAAATGAGGATTCACAGAAACAATATTGGGAGTCAAGAATTTGCAACATACTTCCCTGCCCCAGGTACTTTTAATTAAAAAAAATATGCACTATAGTTCTATTTTAAGTTTAATTGAGCTTGTCTTTTTCCTCTAAGTATGGGCGTATGCTTGTCGGGGGGAAAGCATTCCGCATTTGCCAATAAAGTATGTTTGTCAGTGCTTCTTCACGTTTTCAGGCTTCTTTGAAATTGTATAGGAGAAATTTGAAAAAGTAGGTTTGCGTTTTAGGAAACCTACTTGTATTATATCTGTTGTATTCAATTAGATCAACTGGACTTGAAATGTAGTTCTTGAAGACGTTTCGCTAGTCATCCGACTGGCTTTCTCCATTCAGAATGACTTGTACAAGAATCTGTGGCAAATATGTTCCCTGGAAAATCCCAATTAGCATATCACAGCCAGGTGTTAAGGGTGTGATTGGATAGTGGCTAAGAGGTGTTATAGTCATTCTGAATTGAGAAAGCCAGTCGGATGACTAGCGAAACGTCTTCAAGAACTACATTTCAAGTCCAGTTGATCTAATTGAATACAACAGATATACCATGACCTGGATGAATGAGAACCTTCACAAGCCTACTTGTATTATATTTTATTTCTTATATAGCGCTATATATTCCGCATCGCTTTACAATTATTTACTCAATTCACATGAGGCCCTGCCCCGAAGAGCTTACAATCTAAGCACATTTATTTGACACAACCTATCAGTATGTCTTTATGATTGTAGGGGAAACCGGAGTGCCCGGTGGAAACCCACGCAAGCACGTGGAGGAAATACAAACTCCTTGCAGGTGTGTCCAAGGGTGGAATCGAACTCACATGTTTGCGTTTGATTAGATAATTCAAATCTTAAATTCTCAGGGAGACAAGAGCTTCAGAGCCAAGATAGCAATATTTTCCTATCTGCAATGCTGCAGCACTTCTGTTTTGCTCCTCCCACTTTTATCTCCCCATTGGGCACATGCCCAATGCTTTTTGTAAACACGGGGGTGTGTCAAAAGACCGGAGGATAGAGACATCAGCCAACAGTATGGAGGATAGTTATCTTGGCGTAGAAGTTAATATGTTTACCTATTAAAGATTTGATTAAAACAAGGTTATGTTTTTGGGTTTAATAACCCTTTTCATATCCTCATTTTTGACTGCTTACGGTGTCGGCCGAAGATCATGCCTAGTATTGATGAACTGTTGGGTGTGTCTGATAACGAGGCCTGACTGAACAGCCTTTTCACCTGACCAAGTGTTCATACATGTTGCGATCATTGCCCAAAACTGACATTAATATACCTTGTGCGTCGCGGTTTTTACTTCTAAGATCAGAAAAGTGAAGCTTAGGAGCAGTCTGTGTGTCATTCAGTCCCTGCTAATTCCTTGTTCTCCTGGAGGACTCTGGTATGCGCAGGGGAGCGGGACTTATGATGCAGCAGAAGGAAACATCTGGGCATGCTCAGTGCCTCTGGTTTGGGGGTGGAGCAATGGTGCTGGTGATGTGCTAGCTGGAAACACCACCCTTATACTGCTGTAACTCTGGTTAGACTGCAGCTAGAAGCATGTTCCTGGAGTCATTTTAAAGGGCACTTGGAGACCACAGTTACCCTTTAAAGTACTCTTAATCAATAAATCAATTTTCAGCTAATCACATAGCAAAAATAATTTAATTGGCCCCAACCTAGCATGTGTGATAGTGCATGCGATCAGAGATGAGACTGCCCATCATTTTTCTTGATAATTATTTTGTGTGTTGGGTTGGGCGCTGTTAAAGATCTGACCCGTCAGATGATTAACAACTCCTGACTACCCGCCCATACATGATCTAATTATAGTGCAAAACAGGCATTCGTCGGGTAGTTTGACATCTCTGGTCGCTTGTGCTATCATGTGTACCTAGCTAAAAATCTGCTCCCCCCCCCTTCTCTAACCCTCCTTTCACTTATTTTTAGCTCTTAGAGTTTTACTTTTTCGTGGGGAGCTGGGCACAGTCGGGCAGTAAAGAACTATCAATCCCACACTGCCTTAGCAAATCCCACCCAATCCTGCAGTTAGCTGCTGTTGGTGCTGTGTTTGTTACAGGAGCAGTGTCCAAGTCTAGCACTGCTTCTAAAGAATTGAATTCCAAAGCCCGCCGCCTCCAAAACACCCCCCCCCCCCCCCCCAAAGCTCAATGAATCCTCTTTTCCACCGACAGCGACAGTCCACAGTGCAGCCAATGGGAAGACACGCCTCTTTCCATTGACTGAATAGCGACCTGCTACATGGGAAGAGAGGAGTCGTCAAGCGCCAAAGGAGACTTAAAGTAAGTATTGCAGGAGTTAGGAAAATAAAGGACTTAACAATTTAGGTCCTAACCCTGGGTACAATACAGCTATGGAGAAAGAGGCACGATGGGGAGGTGAGTATAATTGTCCTATAAATATCTTGTTAGTAATATAGGTGGACATTCCCTTTAAACATGTTACTCTAGCAATACACTATGTACATTTAAAAGGTTTGCCATTCCAAGCATATTCACATTTTTCAATTTAATTTTCTGTGAACTTTTCATACAAGATTGCAAGCTCTTCGGGCACACCACACTAACCATCTATATGTAGCCTTAACCCGGTGATCCTCAAACTGTGGCTCTCCAGATGTTTGAAAACTACAACTCCCAGCATTCCTCAACTACACAGGGAAGTATAGGAATGCTGGGAGTTGTAGTTTTTAAACATCTGGAGAGCCGTAGTTTGCCCATCAGTGCCTTAACCTATGTATGAAACTAAATTTATATAATTAATTTGTTTAATTGCTTGCACTGATACCCTTATTTGTATACTCTGTATTTCATAATGTACGTATCCTAGTGGCGCTTTATAAATAAAATCCATCCATGCATTACATACAAAGACCTTCCTTGAGCAGAGCTTTCAGATATTAGTTTTGTACAGTTATTTTAAAAAGGCATCAATCACACACCGGAACAGCAAACTAAACCTGTCACTAGAGCAAAGAGCAGATAGAAGGTACTGTTCAAAAAAACAAAAGTTTGTTTATAGTATAGTTATAGCAAGTTTATATTACCAAAATAATGGCCAGCCAGGGTACATGAAGAAAAATAGCATGCAAACCAAAAATGTGTTTTTATGCCTAGTCTAAAGTATGTATTGGAGAAAAAAAAATTCTTATAGTTTTTACTATTTTCCAATAGTCGTTTTTTATTTTTTAGCATTTACAGCAGAACAATACCAGCAACATCAACAGCAACTGGCACTGATGCAGAAACAACAGCTTGCTCAAATTCATCAGCAGCAAGCAAATAATAATCCTTCTGCCAACCACATCCCAGTATCTGTCCTTTCTTTTAAAATCATTTTGCATTGGGCATTGCCAGGGACTGTGCATTTGCAAAGATAATTAATTTAATTTTATAAATTATTTTTTTGAACCCACTATTAGGAGTCCTGCAAACAGGGACATTTAACTGCAGATTAATGATGCTGTATTTGTACATTTAGAACTTATATTGATACTCTGGTGTGTATTGTAATAGACAAAATCTGCATTAAAGGGCATGTCCTCACCAAAACTATAATTCCCCTCCCCCCCCCCCCCAGTAATGGCCCCACCATGTAGTGTAATCCTTACCTCACATCCCAGCTCCATAGGTTTCTCCTGTAGACCCCCCCTAAGTCCCAAAACTGTCCACCAGAGGCTAGCAGGACTCTACCTGCTACCTTGCCTCCGGTAGATATTTGTCATGCGTACTGCAGCCCTTCTCCCCTCCCCCTCCCTCTCCCTCCCTCTCTACTATCCCTCCCCCTAGCATTAAACCCCTTCATATGATGTTCCCCCATGTCTGCCAGCCCCAACCGCATATTTTTTTTTCCAAAAGCTCCCCAAACTCTTACTTACCTCTCCGCTTTCCTCCGCTGCAACGGTGCGGCCCGTTGCGTAAGAGAGGGGGGCGGGGGGGGGGGGGGGGGGGGGGGGGGGGGGGGGGACTGAATGACGGCATCCTCTTCCTGATTGGATGAGCGGCGCCAATCACGGACGCGGCTGCCGGTCATTCAGTGCAGCGGAGGAAAGCGGAGAGGTAAGTAAGAGTTTGGGGAGCTTTTGGAAAATAAAAAATATGCGGTTGGGGCTGGCAGACATGGGGGAACATCATATTAAAAAATATTTTTAAGGGTGGACATACCCTTTAAGTATTGAAAAAGAATCTACACTGTTAAATGGTTTTAAATGTTAAAATGTGCAAAAGTACATTTTTAAAGGGTAACTCCACCCAGGAAAACAAATTTTCAAAAATAGATTCTATAATTTAGTGGGAAATAGACTCACTAGATGGGATCTCCCAAGTCAATTTACAAGCTAAAATCTGCCTGTGTTAACTCACACTGTCCTGCAGCTCTGTCTCCCCCTGCTGGCAGTAGTCCCCACCTAGCTCCATTGTTTTAAAAAGGCTTTTTAAATGTTTTTTACACCCTGAAAAAAATATTTTATGATATATTTTAGCCAAAGTCCAATTTTTTTTTGCTGCCTTTGCAGCAAGAGTAATAAAGATTATACCACCTTCTTATACAGTATCTTGCATGTGCACAGGCTAATACTTAATAATTGCAGCATTACAAATATGTGATAATTTGATTATTAGACATTGTTAGAATATTTCTTGTACGTTTTTTGTTGTAGAATTTATAAAGTGTTTTATTTCCAAGACATTAGATTCTGCAAGTGCTCAGTTTGCTGCTACAGCTTTGATGACATCTGAACAGCTGATGGCCTTCAAAATGAAGGATGATGTAGTCCTTGGAATTGGAGTGAATGGCATCCTTCAATCCTCAGGTAAGAAGAACTACTGCTTAATTTTGTACAAGGTATTCTAAATCCGTGTAATGTTGTATAAGGTTTTCTAAATCAGTGTAATGTTATACAAGGTGTTCTAAATCCGTGTAATGTACAAGGTGTTCTAAATCGGTTGGGAGGGACACAGTAATCCCTGCAGTAAAATTCCTTGCCACTGCAGATGTTTGGAAACTACAACAGCAAGGAAAGCATGCTGGGAGTTGTAGTTTCCAAACATCTGAAGTGCCATGGAATGGGGGTTACTGCATGGGATGGATTACTGTTCATTTAAGGGGCAACAAATGCCTCAAAGCAATACAGAATCGGGAGGATGGTATTGTTTAAAAAATTGTCTTCTGATTCTGTATTGTTTTGTGGCTTTAGTTGCCCTTAAAATGGACAGTAGAGAATTCACATACAGTAATAGCCATACTGGATTTGGCTATTACTGTATAGGACTACTGTATGGGAATTCTGCTGTCCATTTTCTATCCACAGTTTATACTTGAGTCAATCACTTTTACTCCTTTTTTAGGTAAAAATTGGTACCTCGGTTTATACTTGGGTCGGCTTATACTCGAGTATAGGCAGTATTCTAAATTGGTGTAATGTCGTGCAAGGTGTTCTAAATCGGTGTAATGTCGTGCAAGGTGTTCTAAATCAGTGTAATGTCGTGCAAGGTGTTCTAAAGACACGGATTACATTATCAATATGAGCTGTAATTTTACTTTGAGAAGTATATCTTTACGTTGAGAAGTATCTATTTGGTTAAATAAGAACTATAGTCTATGTAATAATGTTTAAAGGAATAGTTCACACAAAAAGTGAACTATTCCTTTAAAGCAGTGATTGCAGACCAGGAGGTAAAAGTACTATTCCTTACCATCCATTCTTCAATCACTTGACCAGGATCGAAGGTAAGTTTTACCTCGCGCACAATCCAGCGCAGCTTGGTTGAAAATTGCAGACTGCTTCCGCACGCTATAGTGAGAAGTAGTCGGCATTTGTTAACTGAGCCGCGGTGGATAGTGTGTGAGGTAAATATACTCACCTTCCATCCTGGATCCTGGTCAAGTGATTAAAGAACGGAAGGTAAGGAATAGGTCCTTTTAACTCCCGGACTTCAATCACTGCTTTAAAGGAATAGTTCACTTTTTGTGTAAACTATTCCTTTAAATGTAGCACTGAAAGCTTGCAGTGCATACATGTGAAATTTATGGCAGATCTTGTGATATGATTGAATTATTTCGTAACAAAAAGATTTGTTGTACACTTACATTACCGACGCACCACTTGACTCCTTCTCAGCTGTCAGGCTTGCTGTCCCGACCAAGTGCCTATCTTCGGTGCATGCACACTAATACAAAAGATAGACGCGCTATCAGAACAGAATGCCTGTCAGCTGAGAAGGTGCTGCAAGTGGAGTGCTGGTAAGGTAAGTGTTGCACTGTTACCCGGGCGTTTTATTATTCACAGGGAGGTGGGAATAAGCATTCTCACCTCCCTTTGAAAATTAGATACAGGTTTAATGTACTTAAAAAATCAGATTAATTGCTAGACCATACTGAGGCACTTTTTGAAAGTTGACACTATTGTGGCCTAATTGATTTTTTGTGCTGTCGTATGCCCCCCGGATTGAGGAACATCACGAGATCGCAATCTGTAACATGCGCGCTTCCGTGTGTGCGGGAGCGCGTTGCAGTATGGACCAGCATCCACTCCTCTGATTGACTAAAGCATAGCGCCTTATGTGATATAAAAATGTAGTTTGGGGGTGGACATACCCTTTAATGACCATTCTATAAACAAATGTTTTTTTACTGTCAGGCATTATTCATACTTAGTGAATCTAATATTTAATGACTTTTAATGGCAAATCATTAACATGCTTTTTTTTTTCCAGGAGTATACAAGGGCTTACACCTCAGTAGTAATACACCTGCAGCACTTGTACATACAAGTCAGTCATCATCCACAACTGGTTCAACCTTGCTACAGCCTTCTTCCAATATTACACAGACTGCTAGTTCCCACAGCACTCTGAGCCACCAAGGAACTGCTGTCAATTCTACAACTCAGGTCCTGATTGGGAACAACATTCGATTAACAGTACCCTCCTCCGTTGCCACTGTAAACTCTATAAACACTCTCAATGCACGCCATTTAACTAGGACTTTAAGTGCTGTTCCTTCATCTGCCTTAAAGCTAGCTGCAGCAGCAGCAGCAAATTGTCAGGTACCCAAGATTCCAGCAGCATCTTCTGTGGATGCAGTACCAAGGTAAGTGTATATGCGTGCAGTTGGTTGTTTTATTATTTTTAAGAGAAAACCTGTTTACATTTTATTATATTCCTGTAGTATTTCCAAGCCATTCTAGATATCAAGTTTAAAGGACAATTATACTCACCTTCCCTGATCCTCTTCTTGCTATGTGAATTACCCAGGATGGGGACCTGAACTGCTAAGTCTTCATCCCTGGGTACACATTTTGTGTCCAGTAATACTTGCCTAAAGATTCCTTTGTCACCCCAATCTATTTCCACATATGCAGACAGGGGTGGATTAAAGAGTATAATTGTCCTTTTATTAATAATCATCTCAATCATGTCTTATAAACATCACTGATTTTTCTTTCTCTTTATACATTGTAAATCAATGAATTTTCTGGCAGCATACTTGTTTTGTTTTAAAGATATTCTTTTAGAAATTGAAATTGCGGTTTGTTTGGAATTCACAGCTGATATATAAAAAAATTTTTATTTACTTGCTACGGTTCCACAATATTTTGCCATGGCATCAAACTACTATATGTGGTGTTGGCTGTGCTAGATAAGTGTTGGTGACCAGCTTTTTTGGAACAGGCACTGGACATGATTATTTGAAATGTAAGACATTCAGTGTGAGCTTATAGGGAACTGAAGACCCATTCTATTTGCTTTACCCCATGAGGATACCTTAAACCATGGGTCTCCACCCCAAAGAGTTCAGCAGTTAATTTTGCATTTTGTAACAGTCCCAGTGCAGCTCTGCCCCCTTAACAAGATAGGTGGCCAGTATTATGAAAAAAACACTTTGTGAGAGGCATGTCCTAGGTATAGCATTTCTTGGCTTACTGGTTCATAAGAGGAGGCAGGATCTGATCAGGACTTAAAACAAGTATAATCTTTAACTGCTGTACTCACAGGGGTGAGGACCTAATGTGAGCCCTTATCTTGGGTACATCACATAGGTGTAGACGAAGGTGCGTGTGTGTGTGTATATATATATATATATATAATTTTTTTTTTTTTCATCCCACCTGTAAAATATCTCACCTGTAAAATGTTTTTAATTTATGTAATATAACACTTTCCCCTCTATTCTCCCCTAGGGAAAACCATGAAACAGAAAAGCCAGCATTGAACAGTATAACAGATAACACAGTAGCTATGGAGGTGACGTAGTTTCCACAGGAATGGGACTGCAGCCTTCGGAACTTGTCTAGGTGCTATGCATCAGTAGCATTACGAATGCAAGGGATGATGGAAAGCAGCATGCTGCATTTCCATGGCAGCTGTGGGGACTCAACAGCAGTGCACATCTCTCATGCTTTGTTTTTATTTTCTTTTCGTACTGTTAATAGGAAAAATAAACATCTGTAAATTACAGCAATTATCTGTACAGTACTGCATATTTGTAATAACCTTGTATATATCTTACTTGAATACAGAACTGTTCATTTGTGATGCTTTGCACTGGGGGGGGGAAACGGGAAACAAACTGCAACAAAGTAAGAGTGTGAGATTGTATAGAGATGAAAAGTGTCATCACATCATGTGCATGGTGCGGAACCTGCTGTTTTATCTATTTATTGTGCCGTGTTTACAGTTTTTTGTACACTGTACCTTCATTGGTTCCTGTGCTGTAGTAAATGTGTTAGGTAGCTGTGGACTCCTTGGTATTTTGTAAATGGTATAACATAACTTGGTTCCTCGCTGGGCCCCTGAGTTTTCTATGTATCATGTGGAAAAATGGTGACATACATACAGAATTTGAAAATGGCTAAATTTTGAAGTGGGGAATGTACAATTAAATAGGGACTTTTCTGTTTTCATAACACAAGTTACAAGATAATAATGAAGTCTCTTGAATCTTCCCATTCCCTTATACGTCACATGGGTGGTTTCTGGTACTTCAGGCACTTAGGTTTTGTTGCTGCTTTACAAACAAACCCGTCCTGCCCCATCTCTTCCTACACCAAAAAGTGTTAAATCACGTATGCAAATGGAGTCCATACAACTGGAGTTTTTTTATGTTGTCTGCCCTTTTTTTTTTTTTTTTTTAAAATGGAAAAAACACTTTAAAACTTATTTTTTTATTGTGTAATTGTTTAAGACTTCATTCTTTACTTGTTCTTATGGGATAAAAGGGAGAAGAATGCGGTAATTGCTGTAAGTGTATCATCATTCCAGTTTCAAAAACAGACAGCTTTTTTTTTTTTTTTTTTTCTTTTACAATTCTCCAGAAGGCTGAAAGGCCAAAACCACAAATTTTGGGTGCCTTCCTTTGGAAATATTTGACTTCTCTTCCGTGAAGAGAAAGGTACATTACAGACTACTAATGCTATGTCAGTACCGAAGTCTGAATGCCCACACTAATGGCATACATTTATCCTTGAGGTTTTAAATTCCGCCTGGAAACAAAGAAAATTGTGTGACTGAAATCTCACAAAATAAACCCAGGGCATTACATGTTGACAAACAAATGTGTGGTGAAGTTTCTTTTTTCTGTATTGATTTCAGCTCTAAGGTCATTGTCAAAATGATTAAATGTTCTGCACTTGTTTTCTTAAATGAAAGGAAGGAAAATCTCCCACTAAATTAAGAAAGAAATTAAAATACATTAAAAAAAAAAAAAATTTTGAGTTGTGTTGTTGGCTTTACAATGTCCTGTTTGAAGTTAATGTTTTGCACACGTACACCCTTTTTGTAATTGCTTTATTTTATTTGTGTGAAAAGTTTAAGGACTTTACTGTGTATTTTTTTTTTTTTTTTTTATTTATTATTGCGTGAGAATCTTTGTTCCATTGTGTCTTTGCATAGTTTGCATATTACACTACAGCACTTGCTGAATTTGCACTAATGAAATTGAAAAAAATTAAGAGTACAATGCTCTCAGGGCACGGCCACACTGCGACAGATTTGCATGCGATTTTGTGTGCAATTTTGTTGCATTTGCAACAAATAGAAAATGAAATAGAAAACCGCATGCGATTGCGGGGGAAAAAATGTGGAATGCAAAAAAAGCAATTGCAACGCATCCAAAACCGTGTGTTGCCGCGTTTTCAGCAATCGGAAACCAGCATGCACAAATGCTGCAGTGTGGCTTGGTCCTGAAATTTCACACTATTTACATGCTACTTGCTATATATGTGTACAAATGAATTGGAATTTTTTTTATACTATTAAGAAGCTTTTTTTTTTTTTTTTTTAACAAACATTGAAAGACTGGATTTTTAAAAATCCAGAGTGTTGGGAGAAGCGTTAATGCAAAATAGCAAGCAGGAAAACCAACCCAACATTTTTGGAAACAATTGGAAGTTAACTGGAAGCATACAGAGTACAACTAGGTTAGTAACATTTAAAGTAAAACTAAATGTTGAAACCCACTCATACTATTTGTTGTACCCAGGATGATGCCTTAAAATGATTTGTCATAAGTACCACTTTGGGAGTGGGTTCAACTTATTACCTTTAGTTCCCCTTTAAATGTAATTAATGGACATTAATAGCCAGTCAGAATTATGTAGAAGCCAATGTAACTTTTGGGTAGCTAATTCTAGATCTCAATAGAAAGTACACACCGCAATAGTTTTATTTTAGTAATAAAACTACTATTGGCTTCCTGGCACCCAAGCAAAAGGAGTCATTAGTGACTAAACCCATGTGGATCTCTCTTGGTAAAAACTACCCATTCTTACATCCCAGGAACTATTGAAAATGACACATTTAAAGGATAGGTTCACACAAAACATGAACCTATGCCTTTTCTCATTGATTGAAGCATGGGGAGGTTAAGGAACTATAGTATATTATATAGTCGGCAATGGAGTGGGGGGGGGGGGTAGGTATAGTTCCTTTACCTCCTGTTCTTTAATGAATGGTACTGGGTAAACGTATCATTTTAAAGGGGCAGTTTTCTGGAGACTTGCTTTGTACTCTGCTTCCTGACTCCCTTGCTGTTCCTGGCAAAACCATTGTGTCATCTGTGTTAAATTTGTAGATGCAATAGACATATGTGGTAAAGAGGACTTTACTCTTTTATGCATCAAACAGATATGGGGATAACATGGTTGTTACCTGGAGGCCTGCATGCCTGAAATGGCTGTCAGTAAATGGTTAAGCCAATATGAAAGTATAGGTATCTCTGATTTTGTGTGTCTGCGTACTGTCCACTAGTGGAACAACAGTTTATTGCACATATGTACTAAAGGTGCACACAATCTGCTATTTAAAACACCGGTACTTAAATGGCAGCAGTTTAAAACCGTTGATCCAATGTACCGTACTAATACAAGTGCAATCAGCTGTTAAAAAAATGGCTGGGGCCCCAACTGCAGGGCCTGTAGTTATGCCACTGGTACAACCACTTCCTGGTGTAAATGAGTGATGGTGTCTTTATTCAGTGCAAACAAAATAAAAATTATTTTAGAGCATATGAAATCTCTATGATGTAGTAAGGCATGTCTTATCACTCCTGAATGAAATCGCAAAATGCGTTGTGTTTTTGGACACTTTAATACTATACTTATGTTCTCTATAAGACAAAGCTAGCCATACATAGATGTAATACAAATCGGATTTCCAATCAAGTGCAAGGATTGGAAGAACTGGTCTATGTTCCCCCAGGTTCTTTCTACAGATATCTCCGTTGAATTCCAGAGCAAGATGTGGTAGAAAGAAAATGTTCCCCTGCCCCGATTTTTTTTTTTCCATTGTCGATCAGGAAATAGTTTTACATTTTAAGCGATCTGATTTATTGGATGACTCCAAATGTAGATCCCATGTATGAGGTGCTTAAGGGACAGTGCTCGGTCACAAAAAACCCAAGCTACCTATATTCTTCCAAGTGGAACCAGTCACCGTGCAGCACAAAACCCTGACTGTTCAAAACCCGAAATAAGACTGTTGTAAGAACATTACCAAAGTATATCTGTATGGTCAGTGTGCACTATTCTTTTGCCTATGCAAAATTTTTGGTCTTCATAGTAGATGCAGCTGTATTTATAATTGAAGTTTCTTTCTTCAAATGGTTCTTACTGAATTTGTGTGTGAAAAAGTCTGAAAAGTGAGCGACAAGTGTTTTAATTGCATCTCCAGCTCATAGATGTGCAGGTGTGTAGACAATAGTCCAAGGAGCTGGCACACTGACAATTTTACTGAGGGTATGTGCATTATCTGGCTTTGTTTGCTTTTATGTCATCACCACCTACTGGACATTGGTCATTCAAATAATTTATCTGCAATCTTGACAGTCCAGTGGTGGGAAAAGACGTCTTAATCATGCCAATAAATTTGACCTGTATTAATTTCAGTCATCTTAAATAATACTTTATATGATTGCTAAAATATTTATTTCAGTAAACAAACATTTTGCCTATTTCACCTCTGTATAAAATTCTCTTTGTACCAATATTGAATATTTTTGCTTTTAAATAAACTTTGCATTTATGACCAATATATTAATATTCAGCTGCTCCCATACAGGGTTTCCCTCCCCAGACCAAGTTACCTGTAGCTGCAGGCAAGACTGCTATACTTTAGTTGCAATCTCCCTGAAGTCTACTATTTAGCCCAACCTTTGCGTGTCTGTCTTTACTTCCAGTTCTTCCGGTAAACAGCAGCCGGTTAGCATGCTTGCTGACATCAAGGATAAGACTGGCGGCTGCTCCCCATGCCACCTACTCTCCTCACATTGAATGGGGGGGGTCAAAAGTTTCCTTTTAAGCATGTCCCTCACAGATCAGATTATTTGAGAGGCACAAACCTTCCAATGCTTAGTCCCGCACGTTTGGCCAGGACAAAGAACTGTTGGTCACAGCAAAAGTAGCTGTGTCCGACAGTCCATAGAGGACTGCATCATTCATTGGTTGTAGTTTTCCGGCACGTCCAATCATTCAGCTAATTCAGATGAACAAAGGGTTGGTCGCATCCAGAGAAACCATCCAATATTTCATACTGTCCGAACGATACACTGTCAGTCGGGCTGAATTTTTGGATGATGTGTACCCAGCTTGAAGCTCTCTCTTTACAGCTCCCTGCTTGCAAGTCAGGAAGATAGCAATACCAACATAAAATTTAAGTGAGTATAGGTGGCTATACATATGCAATTTGTACTGTATGTGTACTGACAGATTACATTGGTATATGTCGGCCCACATGCTTTGGGAACCGCATACACATACATGACCGACCCCATACGGTCAGTCATGCGGCCATACACGGTATGATCGCTTCGTCTCCCTTTACTAAAGTAAAGGGAGGCGATAACAATCGACCGAAATTTTCCATCTTTCCTAACCAACCGTAATGGCGACTACGCTCAAAAAATCCTGTAGCAGTCCACTCCGTGCTCGTGCGCAAGTGACGTCATGACGTGCGCGAGCTCGGAGGAAACTGCTACAGGATTGACCCAAGCTTGGAACGAGGTCCAGCAAATCTCGGGGGGCGGAGCTTACCTGACTGCAGACATAATCCGAGGTGGCCAGCACTTTACTGGGGCACAGGTAGACTCTGAAGGCACCTAGAAGAAAGAAAAGGGACAAGGTTAGTTAGGTATACAGCGTCCATTTAAACTTCATTTGCTTTTTGAGTTTACTTATCCTTTAATGTATCTTTGTCTTTAATGTGTATACTTAGCTTTAGCCACTAGTTTGTAGAGTTAGATATCACTTGCTATCATTTATTCACCTTTTCCATTGTCAACATTTGTTTTAGTGTATAAAGACGGTCAAATCTTACTTCTAATGTTACAAAGAATGAATGATATCATTATAAAAGGAAAAAGAAACTGTGAAAGGAAATACAATGAAAGGTGCTCAGTTACAAATAAACAACTGCTCCTGCTAACACATTCTTAAATAGCTGGATCTTTAAGCACTTGTTTTTTTTTTTAAAGGGAAAGTTGTAAGACTAATAGGAAATTCTCAGTTTATAGCAAAAAGTCCAAACCAGGTAAGTTCAGAGGTGCACCCCCTATGGTCTGCGCCACATCAGGTTAGTATATATGAACTTCCAAAGTGAGGCGCACTCATCAGTAACTTCAATATTCAATTTATTGTGCTGAAAAAACACGTTTCAGTGTAACACCTGAGGAAGGGGGCACTGCCTCCCGAAACCTTGTGTGTTTGCTTTTTCAGCACAATAAATTGAATATTGAAGTTACTGAGTGTGCCTCCCTTTTGAAGTAATATAAAATTCTGCCTGATGTTGTTACCTTTCTTTCTGCTTCCTCGTTCTTCTGGTCACCAGTTCAGTCATGGGTGTGACAGTTGACCTCACAGACAATACCTGAATGTTATTCCCCTAGCTGCCTCCTTTGAGCATATGTGATCTTGTAGAAGAGTGAAGGTAGAGGGATGGGGAGAAGAACATTTTGCTGCATAAGGGCTAGGCCACACTGCTACGCTTTTTTTTTGTGCTTGCGTTTTTTCATATCATTGAAAATGCAGCAACGCATCGAAAACACGCATTTTTGGGTGCGTTGCGATTTGCGTTCCGCATTTAAAATCACGTGTTTTTCAGTACTTAATGAAAAAACGCAAACGCAACGAAATCGCACATGAAATCGCATGCGATTCCGTTTGTGTTGCAGTGTGGCCGTGCCATAATAGGTAATTGCTACATCTGTCAGCTTTTTAAAGGAAAACTAAACCCAATTTTCTATACTCCAGAATCTGAAAATAACCCCCCTAAGAACATCAATAAGCAATAAAATACCATTTGAGTAAATCGTATTATAGTAAATGTAAGCCTGTTAAGAACTGGATGAAGTATCTGTGTGTTTGTGCAGTGCCAGGCCACACCTCCTGACCTCAGTCACATGCTTTCTTGCTTTATCTGTCCTGTTTTAATTTTTAGTTAATGATGACTAAACAATAGGCCGCAGCACTGTCTGCATTACTCTCAGTCAATTGGACTAATTTAATTATTTCCTGAATTTTTTGAATACTCACTTTTTTTTTTTTTAAACCTTCCTACTGTTCTCCCGATTCCACTTATCTTACCTTGCTTCTCTGCTGCCTCCTTTAAAGGGACACTATATTGAAAAAATGACTTTGCCTCATCTTAATCTATAATAATTGAATATATGCAAGTAGCACTTACTCTGATTTGTGTGTGTTGCTGCATGCCTTCAATCCAGCACATATTTTGTTTAGGAGCAGTATTCCCCCTCCCTCTTTTAAGCACTCCCACTTCCACCCGACCTGACTTTTTCCCCACAAACCAACTGTCAAGCCTGCACACAGCATACAGCATTCCAACTGTCAAAACTACTCACAGAAGAATAGTTTTTGAGAGCAAGGAACTTGATTGACAGCTGAAATATAAGAAGTTTTAGATTGGATATCTAAAGAGATAGGGTGCAGATCAACAAAAAAATGATACAGTGGTGGTTGAGAAGAATTATAGTTTCCAGTTATGGTCAATTTAAAATAACCTATACCTCGGTATAGATGCCCTTTAACGCTTTGGAAGCTCGCCCAGTTTTATTGTAGATGGTAAATTGTTGACTGATGGTTGCAACTCAGAAGAGTCTTAGAGAGCAGTGTGGGACTGGAGGCGTTCTCTTTACCAGGGAAAAAGGTAAGTATTGTGAAAACGTGGTTTGGGTGGGGGTCTCTTTTCAAAAGTTTGTATTGGGGTGAACATGCCCTTTAGCCTGCATTTGACAATGTCTGATTTGGTGGCAATCATGCTTTACCAATTGAGGGCTAAAAGGTCAATGGATCATTACATCTCAGTATGAAAGGGTATCTTTACTTGTACGACGTTCTGAGAGTTGCACAACGACACTATGGTACTGGTACAGTTTGTGTGCCCACGTTAGGAATTGAGAACAGTACTGCTGGCGCAGAAGAAGCAGGAAGGGGGGCACAAACTGCCATAGAGCAACATTTGGAGCTTGAAGTTAAACATAAGTAAAGTGTCCCTTTAAGGTGGCCTTGCACATGCTACTGCCATCACATATTGCACAACAGATTTTAATGGAATCTTCGGTAATATTCAATGACACATGCAAACACAACCAACCTCCCATTCTCACAATGGTAAAAGAAGCTGATGCCAACTGATGAATTTTTCTCTCCAGACCAATCAGCCACTATACTGATGGTGGTGCTTTGTCAGCATAGTTTTTGCCCCATACTTCTTGCTGATACCAAGCAATTCCCATCAAATGCATGGGCACATCTGGACTACTATAAACTTAAGGTTCATACACACGTACGATTGCGGGTGCCGACCCTCGACGCACAAAGTGTACGAACGGCTGTTTCGGCCGATAACTGGCCCCTGTATGGGCCAATTTGGCAGATCAGGCAACGATCTCCAAACGAATGTCCGTTTCAGCCGATAAAGTGCCCAAACATGGGCTGATTAGTGCCCAAAACGTCCGTTCATACACATCGTGCGTTGGCACCCGCTATGGCACGTGTATACGAACCTTTAGGTTGCACTCAGTTAACAAGTACATTTTTTTTTAATCATTATTGCCAGGCACATAAATAAAAAAAACAGGAATGGCTGTTTTATATCTATATATCTTATGTTATGTAGCTATGTGAAGGCAGTGGGAATGCAGATACCATTGTATTGTATTGTCTACCTTTGTATTGTATTGTACATTGTATTGTCTACGTTATTTACTGAAGTGTCACTGAAAATTTAGTGTATCATTTAACAAACATTCTGGTCTACATAACAGCAAGGGGTGAAACATAATCCTTCTTTTCAACAAGGACAATGTGTCTTTTGAAGTGGGACAGGATATTCTTCACATTTTTTCACACATTAAAGGACACCTCCACCATCTATACATATAATGTCTATTTTTAACAGAATCCCCGCAGACCTAAGTTGCGTTATAAAACAAGATGTTCTTAAACTTACTCGTTCACACGTCAGATAATTTTCACACGATTTGCCCAACGAACGACCCATCGTGCAACAGTCGTGTGAAAATGAAGCTTTAACAATCTTCTAAGACCAACGATCCACGACTATTCTCGTCTTTTTCCGATGATCAGCCTGTCGGATTTGTTCTGCCGATTGTCGTTTGTTTGTACAGTCGGCAGATTATCAATAGAGTGTAATGGAAGATTGATTGAAATACACATGTGCAACATTTCTAGATCACGCGATATTCCGAACGTCACTTAATACGTACGTCACATAACACCATTACCAACGAACATTATCTATCCAGAATTGTTGATGTATGTACAGGCGTCATTGGCAGAACTAATGTATAACAAGATGGTTGCTGAATGTTCATCAGGCACATCGTACGAAAATTATCTGACGTGTGTACGAGGCTTTACAAGGAGCTACGCCTCTCTGGGGATCACAACTTCTCTGTGATTCTTCTGGGGAGTGTCCATCAGTCAAGGCTAAGATGGTGATATTATGGCCAATAACTGAAGTACGGCTCCACTGCTGCTGTGCAGAGGAAACAGATTCTAGTGCTTACACAACACGTTCAAATAACTTACCCTTTAATAATACATATATGGGTAGTGCCCAGAAACTCACCCTTATTCCCTTCTGACACATTATATGAAACTGTTGAGAATGAGATTATTTAGGCGTATGAAGTATACACTACTAGGTGTTTAAATAGGTCCTTTGAGGAAACAGATTGTGCCAGCAAGGAATTACAGTGGTTGGCAAAAGTATTCGGCCCCCTTGAAGTTTTCCTCATTTTGTCACATTACTGCCACAAACATGAATCAATTTTATTGGAATTCCACGTGAAAGACCAAATGTACACATGTGAGAAGTGGAACGAAAATCATACACGATTCCAAACATTTTTAACAAATCAATAACTGCAAAGTGGGGTGTGCGTAATTATTCAGCCCCCTTTGGTCTGAGTGCAGTCAGTTGCCCATAGACATTGCCTGATGAGTGCTAATGACTAAATAGAGTGCACCTGTGTGTAATCTAATGTCAGTACACATACAGCTGCTCTGTGATGGCCTCAGAGGTTGTCTAAGAGAATGTTGGGAGCAACAACACCATGAAGTCCAAAGAACACACCAGACAGGTCAGGGATAAAGTTATTGAGAAATTTAAAGCAGGCTTAAGGTGGCCATACATCTATAAGATTTTACTTACCCGACCGAGCGCTCACGCGATGTTCCTTCGATCCTGCCGGAACCACTTCTCCCGATCTTACATTCGACCGACATGTGATCGCAAAATGAATGGGATTTTGTGATCACATGTCGGTCAAATATATGATCGGGAGAAGCGGTTCTGGCAGCATCGATGAACATCGCGTGAGTGCTCGGTCGGGTAAGTAAAATCTTATAGATGTATGGCCACTGGCTTTGGAGAACATTCGTATCATATACTACTTTTGCCACTACACTTACACTTCTTCTACTACTCTCTGTACTACTTCGACTACTGTGATACTAACTTTGCCTCAGCCCCAGTCCCTATGCCCCTCACTTCAACCTACCCCCCTCCCCCTCAACTTTTCTCCGTTGTGGTCTTGGCGTGTTTTCTGGTTATTTCCATTTTTCTTATCTGTCCTTTCCCCCCGCCGCCGCGCGCCCGCCCGGCTTGAGCCCCGCCGCGGTGGCCCGCGGTCCTGTTTTGCCTCTTTCTTTTTTTTCGTTTTTTCGTCTTTCGCGCCGCGGTCGGGGCTTATTTTTTCCTTGTCCTCTCTCCTGTTTCTGTTCTCTTCTTCCTGTGCGGTTTACTGGTGGTGCTGGCAAGCTTTAGCAAAAGCAATACCAATTTAAAATCTTAACCCAATCGTTGTTAAAAAAAGCGCCTAGGCAAAAAAAACCCCTAAAAAAAAACCACTAATTTTTAATGTTTTGTTTAAATAAAAATTCCTACTGTTACATTGTAAACAAGTAAGACTACAATCGTTCGAAAATATTTTTAAAATTAACCAGAATAAAAAAAAATAAAACAAAAAAAAAAACAAAAAAAACAAACAAAGAACAACTAACATAAACGAAAATAAAAACAAAAAACGAAACAAAAACAAAAAAAGAACATTAACAACAATCCGCTCTTCAACCCTCCCCCCCCCCTTACCTCCGTCCCCCAAAATACCCCCCCCCCCTCTCACGCCTGTCCTCTCTCCCCCCCTCTTTCTCCCCGCCCCGGCCCCACTCACCTCCCCCTTCCTCCTGCTCCCCCTCCCTCCCCCGCCTCCACTTCACACACTTTAAAATTTAGGAACCAACAAAATAATTGTTGTATAGAGATTCAAAGGTTTTTAGATGTTGTCAAACTTGATAAATGCTCTTTGCAGTGGCAATGGCATCATTAAAGGCCAAGTTCAGCCCTCAAATTAAAATTATTTAAGTAAATCACCAACCATACACCCCAAACTCTGCAATTGTAAAATAGCTGACAATCAAAGAGGAATCTGAAATGCATAAATAAATGCGTCCTCTCTTTCTGCTTTTTGGTTTTACCACTTAACAATGGTCATAGTCCAGATGATTTGACATTATAGCCAATATCCGAATGCTAATCCCCTAGCTGCCTCATCTGAGCCTGCTTAAGCCATAACCAGCTAACTAAATTTGCTGTAGGGGATGTGATATCCATGAGACATTCAGGAGCATAGTAGACAGATAAGCTAATGATTCCGAGATATGTAGGACATTACCATATGTAATGCACTTTCTTTCTAAAAGATGTCAATTATGAATGGTGTGAGATGGTCGCTTTTTATTAAGAGTAAAAGCAAGCTTAAGCCTAAGTAAAAGGCGGCGCCATGAATGTAATTAAAATGAGGCTCCACCAGACCCTCCTCCCAGTCTGTTTTAATCAGAAAAATTTTTCTTACTAGCTATTAGGATATTTAATCTTTTGGACAATTCTAAAAAAAATAAATCTCCTGACATTACAAACTTTGGCTTCACACCAATGCAATCGAGTATTGAAAAATGAGTAGACCCCTGGTGATTTTGCATTAGTTATTAATAACATGATGTCTCTGAATGCTTATTTGCTGGCCTAGCATACATATGTAGTACATTGCTTGTCCAGGCTGTGTCACGTTTTAAATAAAAATGTATATTCATAGTTCCTGTTTTGAATTATTTAGCTCATTTGTTGTTTTCTGCCATTAGATGCAGAATGCAATACATATGCTTTGCTTTATTATTAATTTTCTCATATTTAATATCTAGCTGGATAGTAACCTTTTACCTTCTATGAAGTTCAACTATGTTTACTTTCTCTAATACAATTGTATAATTATATTGCTGTGTTTGTTGGTTTGCTTTTTATTCAATATGGGTTTATATTTTATTCCCTATAGAGTGCTCCTTGACAGAGCCCATTCAGACTACAATAGTGCTTTCAGTTCAGCTGGATGTGACACACTTTCCTCCGAGCCAACACTCTTGCAATCAATTTATTTGCAATACCCATCAGGAAATGAAATACCACCTCGGTAATGTTCTAACTCTAAAGAGCCTCAGAGTCAGCCAGATATTTAATCAATTTAAGTCTTGTAGATGGCGCATTTTAAGGCCTCGACAACATCCCTACATGAAAATGAATGATTTAAAACTATAGAACGTTTCACAAGGTTATAACACAAAGAGAACAGCACAACCTGGGACCCAACTTGCGCAGTACCTCGGCCATCAGTAAAAGTAGCAGTGGTTCAGCACACTGCGTATGATTTATATTTTTTTTATGAATCATTATTGTCACACATAAGTAGAACAGGTGCTATTGTACTAAAAAAAGAATTTTATGTATTGCGTGATCATACTAATCTTACACACAATTTAACATATAAATAAACACTTAACTAAATAAATGTAAATGCCATGTTTTGAAAGTCATAAAATAGGTTTTTAATTATTGAACCATTTTTTTTTAAGAATATTCCATTACCTTTACATTACTTACTAGGGTCTGAGAAATGTGTTATTTAGTTTTTTTTGATTTCCCCTTTAATAAAATCTTGTTTATCCCACCATACTCCATGCTGATATTTCTTATATTGACTTTTCATACACTGGAAGTTGATCTCAGTAGAATGACTGCAGCTGTATTAGTGTAGGTTTTCTAATAATAGTTGAGGCATGGTTACTTTGTAATGCACTATTTCTAAGGGCAGGTCCGCACAACGGCATATTTTGCAGCTGATCCTTAATCTGATTGCCCAGGATTACAAGTAAAATCAACAGATATACTATAACTTATTTTTTGCTTGTCATTTTCTTGTACCATCAGTCTGTCAAAATATTTGCTTACTGGCCAATAATTATTTTGTTCCATACCATTGGTCAGAACGCAAAATGGAAATTTTTTCTCCTATGTTCCAGCTAACTTTTCAAAAAGTTTGCTGTTCTAATTTTTCTACTATTCAAAACTTTAATAAGTCTCAAAGTAGCTTTGCCGATAGTACTGTCCTTTTTTAAGGGAACAGAGAATACAATGGTTTATGGTCATGCAAAAATTACTTTTTTTTTTTAATTTTTTTTTTTATAGTATCTGTATTCTTTGTATGATCAAACACTGAATTTAATGCTTGTTTGAGGCCTTGTGAGTTCTGCTTAACCCGTACAAAAGTAGGTGAAACAACACGACGTGCTATCATATGAAAATTGTGTTCTTGCATACAGCACCTTAAAGCAATAATAAAAAGTAAGCTTCTGCAAATTTAGACTGCTGAGAATTCATACATGTTCATTAAATGGCATTGTTGGGTTTGTTTTAGAGCTATGTGTCAACTAAACTGGTTAACTCGTATGCCCATAGTACACTCCTATAACTAAAAAAAAATTTGCAAGTCTTCAAAAAGTAAATTTTTATGAAAACAAATGTACAAAATTACAGTTCACAGAATACTTTGTTGCTTAATTTTGCATTATTCTGCTTGTTTGGAGCAAATATGCTCAATCTGTAGATTGTTTACCACTGTCTGTAACATTGTAATGCTTGTTTGCCTTTAGTTGGGGGGATTCCATAATGCACAGATTGTGAATTGATCTGAGGGGGGCATTGTACAACATTTATGTTCAAAGAGAAACTTATCCAAAAAACACTTACTACATGGAGCACAGCCTCATAGCAGGAATCCGACTGCGTCTCAATCTTCCCATCAGGCTGCTACGGCAAGCTGAAATTCATTGCATTCAAGGCATATGTGGAGTAGGCAGCATGCAGGAATTAAAAAAAACAAAATCCTTTTTTCTTCAGTTAAAATCAACTCGGAGCTGGTCATAGAACACTGACAATCACCCATGTTTCACACTCGAGAGGAGGGTGAAGGTCTCTGACGCGTTTCGTGACAGACAGTCCTTCATCAGAGACGTCTGTGATGAGTGACTGTCTGTCACGAAACGCGTCGACGCTTCCACCCTCTCGTTGTGTGTACATGGTGATTGAGTCATGTTCTCGGACCGGCTCTGATTTGATTTTAACGAACGAGAAATAAAGGATTTTGATTTAATTCCTGCGTGTTGCCTACCCTACACATACCTTTGAATGTAAACATTTATTGGTCCTTCTTTCTAATACTTACTTTACTAAAAAAAATTGAAAAGTAATCAAAACTTAAGGCTTACTAATTTACAAACCTATAAGCAGGGATATCTTCCATACATGTTTTTCAAAGTTAAATTTTTTATTGGGTTAAAGGTATCTCCTCCACTCATATAAACAAATTTGGGAATTCGGTTTTATTAAAGGAAGAACGAGGTAAAGAGCTGTGTCTTACCCGTTCTTCAATAAAATGATCAGAGAGAAGGCATGGACTTACCTAATTGCTGCCCCTGTGTGTAGTCTGACAGGTGCCAATGGACTCTGTCTTCTATGCGCATAGCACTTGCGCATACTCAGACGACAGTGGTCTGTCGGGACCGGTCAACTACATGCTGGGGGAGCAAGAGGTCGGGTAAGTTCCTTATTTTCTCTCCTGGCTCCTGATCGTTTTATTAAAGAACGGGAGGTAAGACACGTCTCTTACATCGTTTCTTCAATAAAACCGAATTTCCAAATTTGTTAATACGTGTGGAGATACCTGCAACTATCAGAAAGAACCACTTCACCTCCCACCATGAGCCTCTGATCTTTCCTTAGATTTTCACTTGAAATCTGTGGAGAGATGAGGTCGTGGAATTTTCCGCCTAGCTCGATTTTCGTGAATCTGAAAAAACAGTTTTTCAGTATTTTCAGCAATCCAATTGAATGTTTTATCGGATCGCTGAAATTGCCAATCCTGAGTTTAACTGGTCTTTGTCAACCATGTAGATCTTTTTGATTCCAGGCCTGCATTTTTTTGTAAGTGTTATAGATATTGCTTATGCTAGAAAGTGAAGATTTAAAATAGGATACTTTCTTTCTAAATCTTTTCCAAGACAAATACAAAATACAAAAAGACAATAGGGTGATCCTTTCAGATTTGCTCATGTGTGAGAGAGAAAAGTCTTCAATTGGCTACTTTTAATTCCCTTTGCAAAAAGGAGTTGGGAGTAAAAGTTTATAATCAGGATAACTGTAAAGAAAACTGCTTTCTGTAGAGAAAAAAAGTTTAATGAACAGCTAAAAATGTTTTTTTAAAATTACTTGGATCACTTATATTGTTTTTTACCTGCAGTTCTGGGGCTGTAAATCAATGAAATTATTGTTTTGTGTGAATCTTGTATGGAATACAAGTGTTTGTGTATTAATGTTTTAGAAATGGCTATGTACACACGGTATGTAAAAAGAAAATAAACAGGAGGCTTAAGTTTAGGGTCGCATTGCTCTATTTTTATAAATATTTTTTAAAAAAGTACTGTTTGCTCCATACAATATACACTAAAAAAGAGACATCTGTTCAGGTCATTTTGACCAGTACTGAAAACAATGAATGCAGAGTATTCATACACAACCATTATGTGGACAAGGCCAACGCCTCAGCAGAAGACACACTGCACAAGGAGTCCTTGTTGGACAATAGTTGTGCATGTCTAAGCGGCTGCTGCAGGATCGTTCAAAGGTCCACAGGGCATACTGTTATTATAGGCAGTTGACATCACCAATATTATACCTCTGTGTACCACTGCATTAATGAACAATTCCACTTACAGTGGTTCTGCTGTGAAGTAAATACTACCACTTAATGATAGATTGAGGATTTCCAGTCGCATAAAATAAGAGTTTGTGAGCAGATATGACAGAAAATGCCTATCACCCGATGCCCAAGAGCATCACTAACTGCCGTTTTTTCTATCTGTCGCCACTTTTAAATGCCAATTTTAGCTGCGTAAAGTGTTGCAATAGAAAAGAGCCGCTGTGTGTGAATGTAGCCTTTCCTAGTAGAGGTTTCAATTAAAACCAATAAAATTCTAAATTTGAATATTTGATGCCATATAATAGCTTAAGTTTGCGTTGATGCATGTGGTCCATTGTCTACATTTTACCTGTGGTTCAGGAGTGATGTGCCCACGCTGTAGAATGCTGAATTGCATTGATGCGCTTTGGCCTTGTCAGTTTGAAGAACTTTGTAAGACAGATTTTTTTTTTTTTTTTTTTTTTAGCTTTGGAAATTTACTATTGTTAATATAGTATTTTTTTTTAGAATCCTGATTTTTTTTTTTTTTTTTTAATTAGGCAGGAATGTAATGTTTTATACAGTAGGTAACCTACTATGTGAATGTTTTAAAATATATATATGTTGAGGGGGATACACGCTCTATTCGAAGTATATTTGAGCAGCGCAATGCTTTAAAGCAATAGTTCACTCAAAAATGAACTTTTTTTTTATATGTATTGATTAAAGACTGAGCGTTAAGGAGCTATGCCTTAACCTCCAGTTTTTCAATCAATTGAGCAGGAGAAACGGTCAAAGAAAGAAGATATTTACCTTACTCTCTATCCTCCGCTGCAGCAGTGAAAATTCACAACGCTTCCGTTCAGAATAACTATATCACCCATTATCATGCATGCGAGCTATAGTTACTCTGAACCAGGAAGCAGTTGGGGCCTGTCAGTGCTGCATTGGAGGATCCCATTTAAAGGTAAATATCTTTTTCTTTTTCCGTCGCTCTGCTCAATTGATTGAAGAACGGGAGATAAGGCATAGCTCCTTACCTCTCGGTCTTCAATCAACACATAAAAGATAGTTTTTAAGTGAACTATTCCTTTTAAAGGAATGAATAATACAGCAGACATAACTCGATTATTAAGTTGCAGTGTGTGTGTGGTGGGAGGGTGTCGATACTTTTGTAAGGAACCAACAGTAGTAGGTTTTTGGTTTTTTTTTTAAACTGTTTCTTTATTGACATCATAGATCTACATCTTTGTACATGGACAAAATCTATACATTAAGTTAATCATATATACAGTTGCATAAGTTGTCTGATATATGTAAGGTTGAGAAGAAAAAAAAAAGGGCATCCATATATACATCTCTTTACAATAACAGTTAGAAATTGGTTTAGTTACAATCTGTTTGATAGTCGGGTACATTAGAAGGGAGAGGAATAACCTGGATTAAATGGTGCAGGGCATACCATACTTGTATCATATACTTGTTATGGAAGTAAATTATTTCGTATTGATGGTCGGGGTAAAAGGGGGGGGGGGGGGATAGGGTTTGGGTTGTGGTGTGTTGAGAAGAGTATCAGCCTTATCAGACTCATTTAATTGTGTAGTTTTTTAGTCTGTTTTGTCTTTTGAGGAGTATTTATAGGTGTTTCAAACCAGTAGTAGTTTAATCTCTTATGTATTTGGTAAGAAGATGCAATGATGTAAATGATGCCGGTTAACTTTCTATACACGTGTGCTGTGCTTAAAGGGACAACTACACTCTAAAAATTACCATTTTAAAATAAAAATATCTGGGGCAGGGAGGTAGGATTGATTATTCCTACCTCCCGATATTATTTTGATGAAAAGCGCCATTTGCCAGGTTGGTGTCCTGGGTTTTTCTGTATTGAAGGGTAACTCCAGCCCCAATATGAAATTTTAATATTGATAAAAACACCCCCCAAACCCTTTTTTCTTTTTATTTCTTACCTTGACCCACACTCCTACGCTAAGAGGTAAGATAAAAATGAAGGATTCACAGAAACAAAAAAATGAGGATTCACAGAAACAATATTGGGATTCAAGAATTTGCAACATACTTCCCTGCCCCAGGTACTTTTAATTAAAAAAATATGCACTATAGTTCTATTTAAGTTTAATTGAGCTGTCTTTTCCTCTAAGTATGGGCGTATGCTTGTCGGGGGGAAAGCATTCCGCATTTGCCATAAAGTATGTTTGTCAGTGCTTCTTCACGTTTTCAGGCTTCTTTGAAATTGTATAGGAGAAATTTGAAAAAGTAGGTTTGCGTTTTAGGAAACCTACTTGTATTATATCTGTTGTATTCAATTAGATCAACTGACTTGAAATGTAGTTCTTGAAGACGTTTCGCTAGTCATCCGACTGGCTTCTCCATTCAGATGACTTGTACAAGAATCTGTGGGCAATATGTTCCCTGGAAATCCCAATTAGCATATCACAGCCAGGTGTTAAGGGTGTGATTGGATAGGGGCTAAGAGGTGTTTAGTCATTCTGAATGAGAAAGCCAGTCGGATGACTAGCGAAACGTCTTCAAGAACTACATTTCAAGTCCAGTTGATCTAATATACAAACAGATATACCATGACCTGGTGAATGAGAACCTTCACAAGCCTACTTGTATTATATTTATTTCTATATAGCGCTATATATTCCGCATCGCTTTACAATTATTTACTCAATTCACATGAGGCCCTGCCCCGAAGAGCTTACAATCTAAGCCATTTATTTGCACACACCTATCAGTATGTCTTATGATTGTAGGGGAAACCGGAGTGCCCGGTGGAAACCCACGCAAGCACGTGGAGGAAATACAAACTCCTTGCAGGTGTGTCCAGGGTGGAATCGAACTCACAGTTTTGCGTTTATTAGATAATTCAATCTTAAATTCTCAGGGAGACAAGAGCTTCAGAGCCAAGATAGCAATATTTTCCTATCTGCAATGCTGCAGCACTTCTGTTTTGCTCCTCCCCACTTTTATCTCCCCATGGGCACATGCCCAATGCTTTTTGTAACAACGGGGGTGTGTCAAAAGACCGAGGATAGACATCAGCCAACAGTATGGAGGATAGTTATCTTGGCGTAGAAGTTAATATGTTTACCTATTAAAGATTTGATTAAAACAGGTTATGTTTTTGGGTTTAATAACCCTTTTCATACCTCATTTTTGACTGTTACGGTGTCGGCCGAAGATCATGCCTAGTATTGATGAACTGTTGGGTGTGTCTGATAACGAGGCCTGACTGAACAGCCTTTTCACCTGACCAAGTGTTTCATTACATGTGGCGACATTGCCACAAACTGACATTAATTATACCTTGTGCGTCGCGGTTTTACTTCTAAGATCAGAAAAGGAAGCTGGTAGCAGTCTGTGTGTCATTCAGTCCCTGCTAATTCCTTGTTCTCCTGGAGGACTCTGTATGCGCAGGGGAGCGGGACTTTGATGCAGCGCAAGGAAACATCTGGGCATGCTCAGTGCCTCTGGTTTGGGGGTGGAGCAATGGTGCTGGTGATTTGCTAGCTGGAAACAACCACCCTTATACTGCTGTAACTCTGGTTAGACTGCAGCTAGAACGCATGTCCTGGAGTCATTTTAAAGGGCACTTGGAGACACAGTTACCCTTAAAGTACTCTTAATCAATAAATCAATTTTCAGCTATCACTAGCAAAAATAATTTAATTGGCCCCAACCTAGCTGTGTGATGTGCATGCGATCAGAGATGAGACTGCCCATCATTTTTTCTTGATAATATTTTGGTGTTTGGGTTGGGCGCGTTAAAGATCTGACCCGTCAATGATTAACAACTCCTGACTACCCGCCCCATACATGATCTAATTATAGTGCAAAAAGGCATTCGTCGGGTAGTTTGACATCTCTGGTCGCTTGTGCTATCATGTGTACCTAGCTAAAAATCTGCTCCCCCCCCTTCTCAACCCTCCTTTCACTTATTTTAGCTCTTAGAGTTTTACTTTTTCGGTGGGGAGCTGGGCACAGTCGGGCAGTAAAGAACTATCAATCCCACACTGCCTTAGCAAATCCCACCCAATCCTGCAGTTAGCTGCTGTTGGTGCTGTGTTTGTTACAGAGGAGCAGTGTCCAAGTCTAGCACTGCTTCTAAAGAATTGAATCAAAGCCCGCCGCCTCAAAACACCCCCCCCCCCCCCCAAAGCTCAATGAATCCCTTTTCCACCGACAGCGACAGTCCACAGTGCAGCCAATGGGAAGACACGCCTCTTTCCATTGACTGAATCGCACTGCTACATGGAGGAGAGGAGTCGTCAAGCCCAAAGGAGACTTAAAGTAAGTATGCAGGAGTTAGGAAAATAAAGGACTTAACATTTAGGTCCTAACCCTGGGTACAATACAGCTATGGAGAGAGGCCACGATGGGGAGGTGAGATAATTGTCCTTAATATCTTGTTAGTAATATAGGTGGACATTCCCTTTAAACATGTACTCTAGCAATACACTATGTACATTTAAAAGGTTTGCCATTCCAAGCATATTCACATTTTCAATTAATTTCTGTGAACTTTTCATACAAGATTGCAAGCTCTCTCGGCGCACACACTAACCATCTATATGTAGCCTTAACCCGGTGATCCTCAACTGTGGCTCTCCAGATGTTTGAAAACTACAACTCCCAGCATTCCTCAACTACACAGGGAAGTATAGGAATGCTGGGAGTTGTAGTTTTTAAACATCTGGAGAGCCGTAGTTTGCCCATCAGTGCCTTAACCTATGAATGAACTAAATTATATAATTAATTTGTTTAATTGCTTGCACGATACCCTTATTTGTATACTCTGTATTTCATAATGTACGTATCCTAGTGGCGCTTTATAAATAAATCCATCCATGCATTACATACAAAGACCTTCCTTGAGCAAGGCTTTCAGATATTAGTTTTGTACGTTTTATTTTAAAAAGGCATCAATCACACACCGGAACAGCAAACTAAACCTGTCACTAGAGCAAAGCAATAGAAGGTACTGTTCAAAAAAACAAAAGTTTGTTTATAGTATAGTTATAGCAAGTTATATTACCAAAATAATGGCCAGCCAGGGTACATGAAGAAAAATAGCATGCAAACCAAAAATGTGTTTTATGC
Source organism: Hymenochirus boettgeri (assembly GCA_019447015.1). Taxonomy (NCBI): domain Eukaryota; kingdom Metazoa; phylum Chordata; class Amphibia; order Anura; family Pipidae; genus Hymenochirus; species Hymenochirus boettgeri. The sequence continues at coordinate 35,402,691 of CM033474.1, forward strand.
TCTCTAAAGTATGTATTGGAGAAAAAAAATTCTTTATAGTTTTTACTATTTTCCAATAGTCGTTTTTTATTTTTATAGCATTTACAGCAGAACAACAATACCAGCAACATCAACAGCAACTGGCACTGATGCCGAAACAACAGCTTGCTCAAATTCATCAGCAGCAAGCAAATAATCCTTCTGCCAACCATCCCAGGTATCTGTCCTTTCTTTTAAAATCATTTTGCATTGGGCATTGCCAGGGACTGTGCATTTGCAAAGATAATTAATTTAATTTTATAAATTATTTTTTTGAACCCACTATTAGGAGTCCTGCAAACAGGGACATTTACTGCAATTAATGATGCTGTATTTTGTACATTTAGAACTATATTGATACTCTGGTGTGTATTGTAATAGACAAATCTGCATTAAGGGCAGGTCCACCTCCAAAACTATAATTCCCCCCCCCCCCCAGTAATGGCCCCACCATGTAGTGTAATCCTTACCTCACATCCCAGCTCCATAGGGTTCTCCTGTAGACCCCCCCTAAAGTCCCAAAAACTGTCCACCGGAGGCTAGCAGGACTCTACCTGCTACCTTGCCTCCGTAGATATTTGTCATGCGTACTGCAGCCCTTCTCCCTCCCTCCCCCTCCCTCTCCCTCCCTCTCTACTATCCCTCCCCCTAGCATTAAACCCCCTTCATATGATGTTCCCCCATGTCTGCCAGCCCCAACCGCATATTTTTATTTTCCAAAAGCTCCCAAACTCTTACTTACCTCTCGCTTTCCTCCCTGCACTGAATGACCGGCAGCCGCGTCCGTGATTGGCGCCGCTCATCCAATCACAGACGCGCCTGCCGGTCCCGCCCCTCTGCTTGCATTCTCGCAAGCGGAGGGCCGGCAGTGCGGCGGAGGAACGAGGGAGGTAAGTAAGTTTGGGGGGCTTTTGGAAAATAAAATATATGCGGTTGGGGCTGGCAGACATGGGGAACATCATATTAAAATATTTTTAAGGGTGACATCCCCTTTAAGTATTGAAAAAGAATCTACACTGTTAAATGGTTTTAAATGTTAAAAATGTGCAAAAGTTACATTTTTAAAGGGTAACTCCACCCAGGAAACAAATTTTCAAAAATAGATTCTATAATTTAGTGGGATAGACTCACTAGTGGGATCTCCCAAGTCAATTTACAAGCTAAAATCTGCCTGTGTATACCACATGTCCTGCAGCTCTGTCTCCCCTGCTGGCAGTAGTCCCCACCTAGCTCCATTGTTTTAAAAAGGCTTTTTAAATGTTTTTTACACCCTGAAAAATTTTTATGATATATTTTAGCAAAGTCCATTTTTTTTTGCTGCCTTTGCAGCAAGAGTAATAAAGATTTATACCACCTTCTTATACATTATCCTTTGCATGTGCACGCTAATACTTAATAATTTGCAGCATTACAATATGTGAATAATTTGATTATTAGACATTGTTAGAATATTTCTTGTACGTTTTTTGTTGTGAATTTATAAAGTGTTTTATTTCCAAGACATTAGATTCTGCAAGTGCTCAGTTTGCTGCTACAGCTTTGATGACATCTGAACGCTGATGGCCTTCAAAATGAAGGATGATGTAGTCCTTGGAATTGAGTGAATGGCATCCTTCAATCCTCAGGTAGAAGAACTACTTGCTTAATTTTGTACAAGGTATTCTAAATCCGTGTAATGTTGTATAAGGTTTTCTAAATCAGTGTAATGTTATACAAGGTGTTCTATCCGTGTAATGTACAAGGTGTTCTAAATCGGTTGGGAGGGACACAGTAATCCCTGCAGTAAAATCCCTTGCCACTGCAGATGTTTGGAAAACTACAACAGCAAGGAAACATTGGGAGTTGTATTTCCAAACATCTGAAGTGCCATGGAATGGGGGTTACTGCATGGGATGGATTACTGTTCATTTAAGGGGCAACAAATGCCTCAAAGCAATACAGAATCGGGAGGATGGTATTGTTTAAAAAATTGTCTTCTGATTCTGTATTGTTTTGTGGCTTAGTTGCCCTTAAAATGGACAGTAGAGAATTCACATACAGTAATAGCCATACTGGATTTGGCTATTACTGTATAGGACTACTGTATGGGAATTCTGCTGTCCATTTTCTATCCACAGTTTTATACTTGTCAATCACTTTTACTACTTTTCTTTTTAGGTAAAAATTGGTACCCGGTCGTTATACTTGGGTCGGCTTATACTCGAGTATAGGCAGTATTCTAAATTGGTGTAATGTCGTGCAAGGTGTTCTAAATCGGTGTAATGTCGTGCAAGGTGTTCTAAATCAGTGTAATGTCGTGCAAGGTGTTCTAAAGACACGGATTACATTATCAATATGAGCTGTAATTTTACTTTAGAAGTATATCTTTACGTTGAGAAGTATCTATTTGGTTAAATAAGAACTATAGTCTATGTAATAATGTTTAAAGGAATAGTTCACACAAAAAGTGAACTTTCCTTTAAAGCAGTGATTGCAGACCAGGAGGTAAAAGTACTATTCCTTACCATCCATTCTTCAATCACTTGACCAGGATCGAAGGTAAGTTTTACCTCGCGCACAATCCAGCGCAGCTTGGTTGAAAATTGCAGACTGCTTCCGCACGCTATAGTGAGAAGTAGTCGGCATTTGTTAACTGAGCCGCGGTGGATAGTGTGTGAGGTAATATACTCACCTTCCATCCTGGATCCTGGTCAAGTGATTAAAGAACGGAAGGTAAGGAATAGGTCCTTTTAACTCCCGGACTTCAATCACTGCTTTAAAGGAATAGTTCACTTTTTGTGTAAACTTTCCTTTAAATGTAGCACACTGAAAGCTTGCAGTGCATACATGTGAAATTTATGGCAGATCTTTGATATATGATTGAATTATTTCGTAAACAAAAGATTTGTTGTACACTTACATTACCGACGCACCACTTGACTCCTTCTCAGCTGTCAGGCTTGCTGTCCCGACCAAGTGCCTATCTTCGGTGCATCACACTAATACAAAGATAGACCGCTATCAGAACAGAATGCTGTCAGTGAGAAGGTGCTGCAAGTGGAGTGCTGGTAAGGTAATTGTTGCACTGTTACCCGGGCGTTTTATTATTCACAGGGAGGTGGGAATAAGCATTCTCACCTCCCTTGAAAATTAGATACAGGTTTAATGTACTTAAAAATCAGATTAATTGCTAGACCATACTGAGGCACTTTTTGAAAGTTGACACTATTGTGGCCTAATTATTTTTTGTGCTGTCGTATGCCCCCCGGATTGAGGAACATCACGAGATCGCAATCTGTAACATGCGCGCTTCCGTGTGTGCGGGAGCGCGTTGCAGTATGGACCAGCATCCACTCCTCTGATTGACTAAAGCATAGCGCCTATGTGATATAAAAATGTAGTTTGGGGGTGGACATACCCTTTAATGACCATTCTATAAACAAATGTTTTTTTACTGTCAGGCATTATTCATACTTAGTGAATCTAATATTTAATGACTTTTAATGGCAAATCATTAACATGCTTTTTTTTTCCAGGAGTATACAAGGGCTTACACCTCAGTAGTAAACACCGGCAGCACTTGTACATACAAGTCAGTCATCATCCACAACTGGTTCACCTTGCTACAGCCTTCTTCCAATATTACACAGACGCTAGTTCCCACAGCACTCTGAGCCACCAAGGAACTGCTGTCAATTCTACAACTCAGGTCCTGATTGGGAACAACATTCGATTAACAGTACCCTCCTCGTTGCCACTGTAAACTCTATAAACACTCTCAATGCACGCCATTTAACTAGGACTTTAAGTGCTGTTCCTTCATCTGCCTTAAAGCTAGCTGCAGCAGCAGCAGCAATTGTCAGGTACCCAGATTCCACAGCATCTTCTGTGGATGCAGTACAAGGTAAGTGTATATGCGTGCAGTTGGTTGTTTATATTTTTTTAAGAGAAAACCTGTTTACATTTTATTATATTCCTGTAGTATTCCAAGCCATTCTAGATATCAAGTTTAAAGGACAATTTACTCACCTTCCCTGATCCTCTTGCTATGTGAATTACCCAGGATGGGGACCTGAACTGCTAAGTCTTCATCCCTGGGTACACATTTTGTGTCCAGTAATACTTGCCTAAAGATTCCTTTTCACCCCAATCTATTTCCACATATGCAGACAGGGGTGGATTAAAGAGTATAATTGTCCTTTTATTAATAATCACTCAATCATGTCTTATAAACATCACTGATTTTTCTTTCTCTTATACATTGTAAATCAATGAATTTTCTGGCAGCATACTTGTTTTGTTTTAAAGATATTCTTTTAGAAATTGAAATTGCGGTTTGTTGGAATTCACAGCTGATATATAAAAAATTTTTATTTACTTGCTACGGTTCCACAATATTTTGCCATGGCATCAACTACTATATGTGGTGTGGCTGTGCTAGATAAGTGTTGGTGACCACTTTTTGGAACAGGCACTGGACATGATTATTTGAAATGTAAGACTCAGTGTGAGCTTATAGGGAACTGAAGACCCATTCTTTTGCTTTACCCCATGAGGATACCTTAAACCATGGGTCTCCACCCCAAAGAGTTCAGCAGTTAATTGCATTTTGTAACAGTCCCAGTGCAGCTCTGCCCCCTTAACAAGATAGTGGCCAGTATATGAAAAAAACACTTTGTGAGAGGCATGTCCTAGGTATAGCATTTCTTGGCTTACTGGTTCATAAGAGGAGGCAGGATCTGATCAGGACTTAAAACAGTATATCTTAACTGCTGTACTCACAGGGGTGAGGACCTAATGTGAGCCCTATCTTGGGTACATCACATAGGTGTAGACGAAGGTGCGTGTGTGTGTGTATATATATATATATATAAATTTTTTTTTTTTCATCCCACCTGTAAATATCTCACCTGTAAAATGTTTTTAATTTATGTAATATAACACTTTCCCCTCTATTCTCCCCTAGGGAAAACCATGAAACAGAAAAGCCAGCATTGAACAGTATAACATAACACAGTAGCTATGGGAGGTGACGTAGTTTCCACAGGAATGGGACTGCAGCCTTCGGAACTTGTCTAGGTGCTATGCATCAGTAGCATTACGAATGCAAGGGATGATGGAAAGCAGCTGCTGCATTTCCATGGCAGCTGTGGGACTCACAGCAGTGCACATCTCTCATGCTTTGTTTTTTTTCTTTTCGTACTGTTATAGGAAAATAAACATCTGTAAATTCAGCATTCTGTACAGTACTGCATATTTGTAATACCTTGTATATCTTACTTGAATACAGAACTGTTCATTTGTGATGCTTTGCACTGGGGGGGGGAAACGGGAAACAAACTGCAACAAAGTAAGAGTGTGAATTGTATAGAGATGAAAGTGTCATCACATCATGTGCATGGTGCGGAACCTGCTGTTTTATCTATTTATTGTGCCGTGTTTACAGTTTTTTGTACACTGTACCTTCATTGGTTCCTGTGCTGTAGTAAATGTGTTAGGTAGCTGTGGACTCCTTGGATTTTTGTAATTGTATACATAACTTGGTTCCTCGCTGGGCCCCTGAGTTTTCTATGTATCATGTGGAAAAATGGTGACATACATACAGAATTTGAAAATGGCTAAATTTTGAAGTGGGAATGTACAATTAAATAGGGACTTTTCTGTTTTCATAACACAAGTTCAAGATAATAATGAAGTCTCTTGAATCTTCCCATTCCCTTATACGTCACATGGGTGGTTTCTGGTACTTCAGGCACTTAGGTTTTGTTGCTGCTTACAAACAAACCCGTCCTGCCCCATCTCTTCCTACACCAAAAGTGTTAAATCACGTATGCAATGTGAGTCCATACAACTGGAGTTTTTTTTAGTTGTCTGCCCTTTTTTTTTTTTTTTTAAAATGGAAAAAACACTTTAAACTTATTTTTTTATTGTGTATTGTTTAAGACTTCATCTTTACTTGTTTCTTATGGGATAAAAGGGAGAAGAATGCGGTAATTGCTGTAAGTGTATCATCATTCCAGTTTCAAAAACAGACAGCTTTTTTTTTTTTTTTTTTTCTTTTACAATTCTCCAGAAGGCTGAAAGGCCAAAACCACAAATTTTGGGTGCCTTCCTTTGGAAATATTTGACTTCTCTTCGTGAAGAGAAAGGTACATTACAGACTACTATGCTATGTCAGTACCGAAGTCTGAATGCCCCCACTAATGGCATACATTTATCCTTGAGGTTTTAAATTCCGCCTGGAAACAAAGAAAATTGTGTGACTAAAATCTCACAAAATAACCCAGGGCATTACATGTTGACAAACAAATGTGTGGTGAAGTTTCTTTTTTCTGTATTGATTTCAGCTCTAAGTCATTGTCAAAATGATTAAATGTTCTGCACTTGTTTTTAATGAAAGGAAGGAAAATCTCCCACTAAATTAAGAAAGAAATTAAATACATTAAAAAAAAAAAAATTTTGAGTTGTGTTGTTGGCTTTACAATGTTCCTGTTTGAAGTTAATGTTTTGCACACGTACACCTTTTTGTAATTGCTTTATTTTATTTGTTGAAAGTTTAAGGACTTTACTGTGTATTTTTTTTTTTTTTTTTTTATTTATTATTGCGTGAGAATCTTTGTTCCATTGTGTCTTTGCATAGTTTGCATATACACTACAGCACTTGCTGAATTTGCACTAATGAAATTGAAAAAAATTAAGAGTACAATGCTCTCAGGGCACGCCACACTGCGACAGATTTGCATGCGATTTTGTGTGCAATTTTGTTGCATTTGCAACAAATAGAAAATGAAATAGAAACCGCATGCGATTGCGGGGGAAAAAATGTGGAATGCAAAAAAAGCAATTGCACGCATCCAAAACCGTGTGTTGCCGCGTTTTCAGCAATCGGAAACCAGCATGCACAAATGCTGCAGTGTGGCTTGGTCCTGAAATTTCACACTATTTACATGCTACTTGCTATATATGTGTACAAATGAATTGGAATTTTTTTTAACTATTAAGAAGCTTTTTTTTTTTTTTTAACAAACATTGAAAACTGGATTTTTAAAATCCAGAGTGTTGGGAGAAGCGTTAATAAGCAAATAGCACAGGAACCCACCCAACATTTTTGGAAACATTGGAAGTTAACTGAAGCAACAGAGTACAACTAGGTTAGTAACATTTAAAGTAAAACTAAATGTTGAAACCCACTCATACTATTTGTTGTACCCAGGATGATGCCTTAAAATGATTTGTCATAAGTACCACTTTGGGAGTGGGTTCAACTTATTACCTTTAGTTCCCTTTAAATGTAATTATGGACATTATAGCCAGTCAGAATTAGTGAGAACCAATGTAACTTTTGGGTAGCAATTCTAGATCTCAATAGAAAGTACACACCGCAATAGTTTTATTTTAGTAATAAAACTACATTGGCTTCCTGGCACCCAAGCAAAAGGAGTCATTAGTGACTAAACCCATGTGGATCTCTCTTGGTAAAAACTACCCATTCTTACATCCCAGGAACTATTGAAAATGACACTTTAAAGGATAGGTTCACACAAAACATGAACCTATGCCTTTTCTCATTGATTGAAGCATGGGGAGGTTAAGGAACTATAGTATATTATATAGTCGGCAATGGAGTGGGGGGGGGGGGGTAGGTATAGTTCCTTTACCTCCTGTTCTTTAATGAATGGTACTGGGTAAACGTATCATTTTAAGGGGCAGTTTTCTGGAGACTTGCTTTGTACTCTGCTTCCTGACTCCCTTGCTGTTCCTGGCAAAACCATTGTGTCATCTGTGTTAAATTTGTAGATGCAATAGACATATGTGGTAAAGAGGCTTTACTCTTTATGCATCAAACAGATATGGGGATAACATGGTTGTTACCTGAGGCCTGCATGCCTGAAATGGCTGTCAGTAAATGGTTAAGCCAATATGAAAGTATAGGTATCTCTGATTTTGTGTGTCTGCGTACTGTCCACTAGTGGAACAACAGTTTATTGCACATATGTACTAAAGGTGCACACAATCTGCTATTTAAAACACCCGGTACTTAAATGGCAGCAGTTTAAACCGTTATCCAATGTACCGTACTAATACAAGTGCAATCAGCTGTTAAAAAAATGGCTGGGGCCCAACTGCAGGGCCTGTAGTTATGCCACTGGTACAACCACTTCCTGGTGTAAATGAGTGATGGTGTCTTTATTCAGTGCAAACAAAATAAAATTATTTAGAGCATATGAAATCTCTATGATGTAGTAAGGCATGTCTTATCACTCCGAATGAAATCGCAAAATGCGTTGTGTTTTTGGACACTTTAATACTATACTTATGTTCTCTATAAGACAAAGCTAGCCATACATAGATGTAATACAAATCGGATTTCCAATCAAGTGCAAGGATTGGAAGAACTGGTCTATGTTCCCCCAGGTTCTTTCTACAGATATCTCCGTTGAATTCCAGGACAAGATGTGGTAGAAAGAAAATGTTTCCCCTGCCCCGATTTTTTTTTTTCCATTGTCGATCAGGAAATAGTTTTACATTTTAAGCGATCTGATTTATTGGATGACTCCAAATGTAGATCCCATGTATGAGGTGCTTAAGGGACAGTGCTCGGTCACAAAAACCCAAGCTACCATATTCTTCCAAGTGGAACCGTCACCGTGCAGCACAAAACCCTGACTGTTCAAAACCCGAAATAAGACTGTTGTAAGAACATTACCAAAGTATATCTGTATGGTCAGTGTGCACTATTCTTTTGCCTATGCAAAATTTTTGGTCTCATAGTAGATGCAGCTGTATTTATAATTGAAGTTTCTTTCTTCAAATGGTTCTTACTGAATTTGTGTGTGAAAAAGTCTGAAAAGTGAGCGACAAGTGTTTTAATTGCATCTCCAGCTCATAGATGTGCAGTGTGTAGACAATAGTCCAAGGAGCTGGCACACTGACAATTTTACTGAGGGTATGTGCATTTCTGGCTTTGTTTGCTTTTATGTCATCACCACCTACTGGACATTGTCATTCAAATAATTTATCTGCAATCTTGACAGTCCATGGTGGGAAAAGACGTCTTAATCATGCCAATAAATTTACCTGTATTAATTTCAGTCATCTTAAATAATACTTTATATGATTGCTAAAATATTTATTTCAGTAAACAAACATTTTGCCTATTTCACCTCTGTATAAAATTCTCTTTGTACCAATATTGAATATTTTTGCTTTTAAATAAACTTTGCATTATGACCAATATATTAATATTCAGCTGCTCCCATACAGGGTTTCCCTCCCCAGACCAAGTTACCTGTAGCTGCAGGCAAGACTGCTATACTTTAGTTGCAATCTCCCTGAAGTCTACTATTTAGCCCAACCTTTGCGTGTCTGTCTTTACTTCCAGTTCTTCCGGTAAACAGCAGCCGGTTAGCATGCTTGCTGACATCAAGGATAAGACTGGCGGCTGCTCCCCATGCCACCTACTCTCCTCACATTGAATGGGGGGGTCAAAAGTTTCCTTTTAAGCATGTCCCTCACAGATCAGATTATTTGAGAGGCACAAACCTTCCAATGCTTAGTCCCGCACGTTTGGCCAGGACAAAGAACTGTTGGTCACAGCAAGTAGCTGTGTCCGACAGTCCATAGAGGACTGCATCATTCATTGGTTGTAGTTTTCCGGCACGTCCAATCATTCAGCTAATTCAGATGAACAAAGGGTTGGTCGCATCCAGAGAAACCATCCAATATTTCATACTGTCCGAACGATACACTGTCAGTCGGGCTGAATTTTTGGATGATGTGTACCCAGCTTGAAGCTCTCTCTTTACAGCTCCCTGCTTGCAATCAGGAAGATAGCAATACCAACATAAATTAAGTGAGTATAGGTGGCTATACATATGCAATTTGTACTGTATGTGTACTGACAGATTACATTGGTATATGTCGGCCCACATGCTTGGGAACCGCATACACATACATGACCGACCCCATACGGTCAGTCATGCGGCCATACACGGTATGATCGCTTCGTCTCCTTTACTAAAGTAAAGGGAGGCGATAACAATCGACCGAAATTTTCCATCTTTCCTAACCAACCGTAATGGCACTACGCTCAAAAATCCTGTAGCAGTCCACTCCGTGCTCGTGCGCAAGTGACGTCATGACGTGCGCGAGCTCGGAGGAAACTGCTACAGGATTGACCCAAGCTTGGAACGAGGTCCACAAATCTCGGGGGGCGGAGCTTACCTGACTGCAGACATAATCCGAGGTGGCCAGCACTTTACTGGGCACAGGTAGACTCTGAAGGCACCTAGAAGAAAAAAGGGACAAGGTTAGTTAGGTATACAGCGTCCATTTAAACTTCATTTGCTTTTTAGTTTACTTATCCTTTAAGTATCTTTGTCTTTAATGTTTATACTTAGCTTTAGCCACTAGTTTGTAGAGTTAGATATCACTTGCTATATTTATTCACCTTTTCCATTGTCAACATTTTTGTTTTAGTGTATAAAACGGTCAAATCTTACTTCTAATGTTACAAGAATGAATGATATCATTATAAAAGGAAAAAGAAACTGTGAAAGGAAATACAATGAAGGTGCTCAGTTACAAAATACAACTGCTCCTGCTAACACATTCTTAAATAGCTGGATCTTTAGCACTTGTTTTTTTTTTAAAGGGAAAGTTGTAAGACTAATAGGAAATTCTCAGTTTATAGCAAAAGTCCAAACCAGGTAAGTTCAGAGGTGCACCCCCTATGGTCTGCGCCACATCAGGTTAGTATATATGAACTTCCAAAGTGAGGCCACTCATCGTAACTTCAATATTCAATTTATTGTGCTGAAAAAACACGTTTCAGTGTAACACCTAGGAAGGGGGCACTGCCTCCCGAAACCTGTGTGTTTGCTTTTTCAGCACAATAAATTGAATATTGAAGTTACTGAGTGTGCCTCCCTTTTGAAGTAATATAAAATTCTGCCTGATGTTGTTACCTTTCTTTCTGCTTCCTCGTTCTTCTGGTCACCAGTTCATTCATGGGTGTGACTTTGACCTCACAGACATACCTGAATGTTATTCCCCTAGCTGCCTCCTTTGAGCATATGTGATCTTGTAGAAGAGTGAAGGTAGAGGGATGGGGAGAAGAACATTTTGCTGCATAAGGGCTAGGCCACCTGCTACGCTTTTTTTTTGTGCTTGCGTTTTTTCATATCATTGAAAATGCAGCAACGCATCGAAAACACGCATTTTTGGGTGCGTTGCGATTTGCGTTCCGCATTTAAATCACGTGTTTTTCAGTACTTAATGAAAAAACGCAAACGCAACGAAATCGCACATGAAATCCATGCGATTCCGTTTGTGTTGCAGTGTGGCCGTGCCATAATAGGTAATTGCTACATCTGTCAGCTTTTAAAAGAAAACTAAACCCAATTTTCTATACTCCAGAATCTGAAAATAACCCCCCTAAGAACATCAATAAGCAATAAAATACCATTTGAGTAAATCGTATTATAGTAAATGTAAGCCTGTTAAGAACTGGATAATTTTCTGTGTGTTTGTGCGCCAGGCCACACCTCCTGACCTCATCACATGCTTTCTTGCTTTATCTGTCCTGTTTAATTTTTAGTTAATGATGACTAAACATAGGCCGCAGCACTGTCTGCATTACTCTCAGTCAATTGGACTAATTTAATTATTTCCTGAATTTTTTGAATACTCACTTTTTTTTTTTTTAAACCTTCCTACGTTCTCCCGATTCCACTTATCTTACCTTGCTTCTCTGCTGCCCCCTTTAAAGGGACACTATATTGAAAAAATGACTTTGCCTCATCTTAATCTATAAAATTGAATATATGCAAGTAGCACTTACTCTGATTTGGTGTGTTGCTGCATGCCTTCAATCCAGCACATATTTGTTTAGGAGCAGTATTCCCCCTCCCTCTTTTAAGCACTCCCACTTCCACCCGACCTGACTTTTTCCCCACAAACCAACTGTCAAGCCTGCACACAGCATACACATTCCACTGTCAAAACTACTCACAGAAGAATAGTTTTTGAGAGCAAGGAACTTGATTGACAGCTGAAATATAAGAAGTTTTAGATTGGATATCTAAAGAGATAGGGTGCAGATCAACAAAAAAATGATACAGTGGTGGTTGAGAAGAATTATAGTTTCCAGTTATGGTCAATTTAAAATAACCTATACCTCGTTATAGATGCCCTTTAACGCTTTGGAAGCTCGCCCAGTTTTATTGTAGATGGTAAATTGTTGACTGATGGTTGCAACTCAGAAGAGTCTTAGAGAGCAGTGTGGACTGGAGGCGTTCTCTTTACCAGGGAAAAAGGTAAGTATTGTGAAAACGTGGTTTGGGTGGGGGTCTCTTTTCAAAAGTTTGTATTGGGGTGAACTGCCCTTTAGCCTGCATTTGACAATGTCTGATTTGGTGGCAATCATGCTTTACCAATTGAGGGCTAAAAGGTCAATGATCATTACATCTCAGTATGAAAGGGTATCTTTACTTGTACGACGTTCTGAGAGTTGCACAACGACACTATGGTACTGGTACAGTTTGTGTGCCCACGTTAGGAATTGAGAACAGTACTGCTGGCGCAGAAGGCAGGAAGGGGGGCACAAACTGCCATAGAGCACAACATTTGGAGCTTGAAGTTAAACATAAGTAAAGTGTCCCTTAAGTGGCCTTGCACATGCTACTGCCATCACATATTGCACAACAGATTTTAATGGAATCTTCGGTATATATCAATGACACATGCAAACACAACCAACCTCCCATTCTCACAAGGGTAAAGAGAGCTGATGCCAAATGATGAATTTTTCTCTCCAGACCAATCAGCCACTATACTGATGGTGGTGCTTTGTCAGCATAGTTTTTGCCCCATACTTCTTGCTGATACCAAGCAATTCCCATCAAATGCATGGGCACATCTGGACTACTAAAACTTAAGGTTCATACACACGTACGATTGCGGGTGCCGACCCTCGACGCACAAAGTGTACGAACGGCTGTTTCGGCGATAACTGGCCCCTGTATGGGCCAATTTGGCAGATCAGGCAACGATCCCAAACGAATGTCCGTTTCAGCCGATAAAGTGCCCAAACATGGGCTGATTAGTGCCCAAACGTCCGTTCATACACATCGTGCGTTGGCACCCGCTATGGCACGTGTATACGAACCTTTAGGTTGCACTCAGTTAACAAGTACATTTTTTTTTATCATTATTGCCAGGCACATAAATAAAAAAACAGGAATGGCTGTTTTATATCTATATATCTTATGTTATGTAGCTATGTGAAGGCAGTGGGAATGCAGTACCATTGTATTGTATTGTCTACCTTTGTATTGTGTTTGTACATTGTATTGTCTACGTTATTTACTGAAGTGTCACTGAAAATTTAGTGTATCATTTAACAAACATTCTGGTCTACATAACAGCAAGGGGTGAAACATAATCCTTCTTTTCAACAAGGACATGTGTCTTTTGAAGTGGGACGGATATTCTTCACATTTTTCACACATTAAAGGACACCTCCACCATCTATACATATAATGTTCTATTTTAACAGAATCCCCGCAGACCTAATTTGCGTTATAAAACAAGATGTTCTTAAACTTACTCGTTCACACGTCAGATAATTTTCACACGATTTGCCCAACGAACGACCCATCGTGCAACAGTCGTGTGAAAATGAAGCTTTAACAATCTTCTAAGACCAACGATCCACGACATTTCTCGTCTTTTTCCGATGATCAGCCTGTCGGATTTGTTCTGCCGATTGTCGTTTGTTTGTACAGTCGGCAGATTACAATAGAGTGTAATGGAAGATTGATTGAAATACCATGTGCAACATTCTAGCATCGCGATATTCCGAACGTCACTTAATACGTACGTCACATAACACAATTACCAACGAACATTATCTATCCAATTGTTGATGTATGTACAGGCGTCATTGGCAGAACTAATGTATAACAAGATGGTTGCTGAATTTCATCAGCACTCGTACGAAAATTATCTGACGTGTGTACGAGGCTTTACAAGGAGCTACGCCTCTCTGGGGATCACAACTTCTCTGTGATTCTTCTGGGGAGTGTCCATCAGTCAAGGCTAAGATGGTGATATTATGGCCAATACTGAAGTACGGCTCCACTGCTGCTGTGCAGAGGAACAGATTCTAGTGCTTACACAACACGTTCAAATAACTTACCCTTTAATAATACATATATGGGTAGTGCCCAGAAACTCACCTTTTCCCTTCTGACAATTATATGAAACTGTTGAGAATGAGATTATTTAGGCGTATGAAGTATACACTACTAGGTGTTTAAATAGGTCCTTGAGGAAACAGATTGTGCCAGCAAGGAATTACAGTGGTTGGCAAAAGTATTCGGCCCCCTTGAAGTTTTCCTCATTTTGTCACATTCTGCCACAAACATGAATCAATTTTATTGGAATTCCACGTGAAAGACCAAATGTACACATGTGAAGGTGGAACGAAAAATCTAACACGATTCCAAACATTTTTAACAAATCAATAACTGCAAAGTGGGGTGTGCGTAATTATTCAGCCCCCTTTGGTCTGAGTGCAGTCTTGCCCATAGACATTGCCTGATGAGTGCTAATGACTAAATAGAGTGCACCTGTGTGTAATCTATGTCAGTACACTACAGCTGCTCTGTGATGGCCTCAGAGGTTGTCTAAGAGAATGTTGGGAACAACACCATGAAGTCCAAAGAACACACCATCGGTCAGGGATAAAAGTTATTGAGAAATTTAAAGCAGGCTTAAGGTGGCCATACATCTATAAGATTTTACTTACCCGCGAGCGCTCACGCGATGTTCCTTCGATCCTGCCGGAACCACTTCTCCCGATCTTACATTCGACCGACATGTGATCGCAAAATGAATGGGATTTTTGGATCACATGTCGGTCAAATATATGATCGGGAGAAGGTTCTGGCAGCATCGATGAACATCGCGTGAGTGCTCGGTCGGGTAAGTAAAATCTTATAGATGTATGGCCACTTTGGCTACAAAAAGATTTCCAAAGCCTTGAACATCCCACGGAGCACTGTTCAAGCGATCATTCAGAAATGGAGAATGGCACAACTGTAAACCTACCAAGACAAGGGCGTCCACCTAAACTCACAGGCCGAACAGGAGAGCGCTGATCAAAATGCAGTCAAGAGGCCCATGGTGACTCTGGACGAGCTGCAGAGATCCTACAGCTCAGGTGGGGGATCTGTCCATAGGACAACTATTAGTCGTGCACTGCACAAGTTGCCCTTTTGGAAGAGTGGCAAGAAGTAAGAAAAGCATAAGAAGTCCCGTTTGCAGTTTGCTACAAGCCATGTGGGGGACACAGCAAACATGTGGAAGAAGGTGCTCTGGTCGATGAGACCAAAATGGAACTTTTTGGCCAAAATGCAAAACGCTATGTGGGGAAAAACTAACACTGCACATCACCCAGAACAACCACCCCCACTGTCAATATGGTGGTAGCAGCATCATGCTCTGGGGGTGCTTCTCTTCAGCAGGGACAGGGAAGCTGGTCAGAGTTGATGGGAAGATGGATGGAGCCAAATAAAGGCAATCTTGGAGAAAGAAAACCTTGGAGTCAGCAAAGACTTGAGACTGGGCGGAGGTTCACCTTCCAGCAGGACAACGACCTTAAACATAAACCAGGGCTTTATGTTTAAAATGTTTGGAATCATGTATGATTTTCATTCCACTTCTCACATGTACACCACTTTGTATTGGTCTTTCACGGGAATTCCAGTAAAATTGATTCATGTTTTGTGGGAGTAATGTGACAAAATGTGGAAAACTTCAAGGGGGGCCGAATACTTTTGCCAACCACTGTATTCCTTGCAAGTAAGTTTAGAAGTGGAAAGGTAGTATAACGCAACTTAGGTTTGGGGGGGGATCTGGTTAGAATATATATTTTTGTATTGAGATGGGACTTGCTCTTTAAGTTTATATTTATGGATAATGTCTGTATTTTTGGTTAATTCCAGACCTGCTATTTTAAGCTAGCTATACACGGATCAGGAGTATTGGTGGTACACCTTTGACCATTGATCTTGATCAGATTTTAGCATCAGATGAGATGTGGAAACGGAAATCAAGGTGCAGTCTATTGATCGGTAATGGTAAATAGGAATCCAATGGACTTTAGTAATTAAAGATGTTTCACACGGATTTGATTAATTTATTTAAAGCTAATAAAGCAATACATTAGCTTTAAAGGGAAATTAATAGACTTTCCCTCACCCTCTCCCAATAAAACCAGTGTCCAGGATGAGGACCTAAAATGCCAGGTGCTTAGCCCTGGGCTTACCTTTGAACTCCTGCCCTTTTCCTTTAAATACTAAAAATGAGAGACCCTCTCTAAGTATCCCTAATAACACTCTCACACTTGGCATCCTGATATGCACAAGTCAATTTATTGTCACAGATACATACACACCTTTAACCCAAACAAAAGTTCCCCCACCATCTAAATATATAAAGTGCCGTTAATAGAAAATGCCGGGCGTCCCCAGTTCCTAAAAAGTTCATAATAGATTTAAAAAAGTCTCTTACAGCAGGCCAGAGATATCATACAGGTATCCGTGTGCCTCAGTTGTAACAAACGTTCCAAATGCTTGTCACCAAATTAGATAGTTACTCAAGCGATAACATAAGGAGTAGCCACACTGTAAATTCCTTCAAATAAATGTAGCTATATCTCCAAATTGCACACTGATCAGGAAAGCTGGAGTGCTCCAATTACAACAAAACGAACCAGCATGACTCTGTACGCTGACACTTATCCGAATAGCACAATCCACCATTAGGCATCATATCCTCTCCCTCCCGATTTTGTCTCCCTCCCCCACCATAAAACCCTTTTTATATTATGTACTGCTCCTTCCCCCCAGCCCAACAACCGCATTAGTATTATCACACAGAAGTGCCCCGATCTTTACCATGCCTCTCTCCTTCGCCGTCTGAACTCCCAGCAGCCGCGTCCGTGATTTGGCTGCCTCTCAGAAAACGGAATTACAAATGCAACGCATGGAAATCGCAGGAACTTTTCGCGTTCCCGTGATTCCTTTAAATCAAAATCAAGTATAGTGTGGCCTAGCCCTTAAGGTATGTATACTGAAAAAATTACTTTGCCTCATCTTAATCTATAAATAAATACATGTAAGTAGCACTTAGTGAGGTGTGTGTTGTGCTGCATATCCGTATAGCAAAGGTATGGGCCTAGGCACTCCTTCAGGCAATGTGCCAATGTATTCCAGGTGCTGCTTCCCCCAGTCCTCTACCTCAAGGACTCCAAGCTATAGCACAAGCAGAAAAAGTCAATGGAAGCGCACACTGTTTCTCAGAAGATATTCTGTTTATTGCATCACACAAATACAATGTTTCGGGGGAATGCTGTGTCTCCTTCATCACACCTGATGAAGGAGACATAGCGTTCTCTGAAACGTTGTGTGTATTTGTGTGATGCAATAAACAGAATATCTTCTGAGAAACAGTGTGCGCTTCCATTGACTTTTTCTGCTTGTGTTGTGCTGCATGCCTTCAATACAATACTTTTTTTGCTCAGGCTCTGACCACTGACCTGACTATTTCCCCCCCATACCAACTGTCAATACAGCATACAGCACACAGCACACCAACTGTCAATCCATCCAGCTACAGCAAAACTGCTTACAGAAATGCTAAAACCTAGATGTTTCAGATAATTTAAAAAAAAAAAATTTCCAGTGTACATACCATTTAAAGGGTATCTCCACTGGTTTTTGTAAGTTTTTTTAATCCATTTCTATTGAAGAACGGGAGGTAAAGGAGCTGTGCCTTACCTTCCGTTCTTCAATAGAACACACAGGAGCCAGAGAGAGGTAAGAACTTACCCGCTCGCTCGCTCCCCCGGCGCGTAGTCTGAGGTCCCGACGGACCTTGTCTTCTATGCGCATGCGCGATCTATGCGCATAGAAGACAGGTCCGTCGGGACCTGTCAGACCAAGCGCCGGGGAGCGAGCGAGCGGGTAAGTTCTTACCTTCTCTCCTGGCTCCTGTGTGTTCTATTGAAGAACGGAAGGTAAGGCACAGCTCCTTTACCTCCCGTTCTTCAATAGAAATGGATTAAAAAACTTACAAAAACTAGTGGAGATACCCTTTAAGACCACATTATACAAGCAGCTGTTTTATCTTGAGATAATCCTATTTGGCCCATTCATTTTATGATCTCAAATTCAATGCAAAAAGAACAGGATAGGCGGTTCTTGCAAAAATCAGACATTTGTCTTATGAGAGATTGGACTTCTGTCTAATGTCTTAAATAGTGTATGGGCAAACTGACTACGAGCAGGTAAAGCGAGTGCACACCACATTGGTGGATATTGATTACTAATGGTGATTGTGCTAGTCGAATAAGTGTCCGCTCCCGCTTTCCTGATCAGTGAGCAATTTGGAGATATGCTACATTTATTTGAAGGAGGATACAGTGTGGCTACTCCTTATATGTTGTCACTTGAGTAAAGCTAGGTACACACCTAGCGATTTTTCCTCCTGACCGACCGTTTCGATACTTTCGACCGGTCGGCCAGGAGGAAGGACTGTCGGCAAAAGCAGTCGTGTCCGACAGTTCCGCGACCGATCGTGCGGTCCATAGAGTACCGCACAATCGGACGAGGTTTTCTCCACCATGTCCAGATGTCCTTTTGTCCGATTCGGACGAAACGATCAGTCGGACATGCTGCATTCGGATGCGATAATTACGGTCCGATCGACCGATACACTGAACTATCGGTTGATCGGACCGAAATATCTCATCGTGTGTACCCCTTTACTGTATTTAATAAAATGACAAGCATTGGAACGTTTGTTACAACTGAGGCACACAGATACCTGTATGATATCTCTGGTCTGCTGTAAGAGACTTTTAAAAATCTATTAACAAACTTTTTAGGAACTGGGGACGCCCAGTATTTTCTATCAATGACACTTTATATATTTGGGGGGGTGGGGGAACTGTTGTTTGGTTGAGGTGGTGTATGTATCTGTCCACAATGTATTGACTTTTGCATTTAGGATCCAGGGGATACTTTAGAGAGGTCTCTCTCCTCATTTTTTATATATTGATATTTATATATATCCCAAGCACAGTCCTATAGGACTACACATATCCCCAATAAGCACTCAGGTGGATGCGATGTATATACTGTATATTATATTTCTCCTTTAAAGTTAGGATTGCTGCCAGTAGGAACACACACGATTCTAGCAAAGCACTTCCCAATTGGCTTAGCTTAAAGCCTCCTCACACGGGCATCGGGGTCCCGACCCGTGACGCACCATATGACCGAACGTTCTTTCGGCCAATAATCGGCCTGGGTATGGGCCCTTTATTGTCCAAAATGGATGGCCGTTTGGAGATCCCCCGGTCGGTTGGGCAAGACCCCCACCCGAACGCCCGTTTTGGGCGATAAGTGCCAATACATGGCCCGATTATCGTCCGAAACGAACGTTCGGAACATTGTGCGTCGCTGTTAGGACCCCGCAATCGCATGTGTGTACAACCTTAATTTCAAAGCATAAGTCAGTAGAGTTCTAAGGTATGCATAGGGGAGGACCTAGCATATTTTAGGCCCTCATCCTGTTTACTTTTTTTGGAGAGTGGGGTTGGGGAAAGACTACAATTGTCCTTTAGAGGTGTCTGTATATTAAAACCTCACTTTCCAACTTCCTGCCAGAATACATCTGACATGAGAAGAGCAGCCTGTCGCAGACTTCCAAAAGTAAAATGCTTTTTTTGTTTGAATGTCTTAGTACACAGGGATAGATTTGGACGAACGCACAACATCTAGTGTATGGATCAGTATATACTTCTAGCATTAGTTACATTCAGCAAACTGTTTACGCTACTAGCCTACAATATCTATGTAATGTGCTTCGAACTTATAAACCAGTTAGTCGGCCCTAATTAGGTATATACTATAATATTGACTATTTCAGATACGAACCTGCAGATCTTCTGACTGTAATATAGCAGTCAAATTGTACAAGTTCTAACACAGTATATAGGGTCGAACAGCATTCATGTATGAAGGTAACCACAAACGAAGCAATTAAAGTGAGACTTCCGTACCCGGGCTGATTAAATACTGAGTAGGGTGCTTTCATCCGCGATCTGGAGAATTGCATTCACAGCAATTGAAATGATCCCAGATAGAGGAAAGGGCACTGCCAAAAGTAGCTTAAATCTATTGTGATTGTTTGGGTTCACGCACGTCATTCAGATTTTTGTGCCATGGTCAATCAGGTAATCATATGAGTCAGGCAAAGACAATAAGGTTGATGGGCGTAATCTGACTAATTCAGTGACAATTACATAGTATTTGTGATTCTGATGTGTGTCAAGGAGAGTCTAATAGTGTTGAAAATGTTGGAGTGATATAGGGTGATGTGCGATTTGAGTGGCTTATACAATGGTCTACGAGGGGTCAATTAAATGATGTAACAGAATGGGATAAAATAAAAAGAAGAGAAGATGCTTTCAAAACAGCTAATTGCCAGGTGCACTTGCTAAAGAAAAAAATTAAGTAATCAGGAACGTTATGGCACCCATTCATTACAACTTACCTTTGCCTGTGACATTAAGGTGAACATATATCTATAATATCTAACTAGTATATGGGTACCTTTTGCTGCCATACATGGATCAATAATTTGATTGATTTATCAGAATAGATAAGTAAAAACTCATTTCCCATTTGCTCTTCTGTTCGATTTCTGGTGCAAGGTTTCCCTCTATAGACTCTGGTAAATCGACACTGTGTAGGATTTACTATAGCATGGCACTATGCACTTTACATTCATCCTTGCCTTTTATTACTGTATAGAGATGCTGCTATTTGTATATTATATGTTTTATGGTTTTTAATTATCTGTTTCACATGATCTAGTCCGTAACGTATGTTGTACATACTTCATAAAGGAATGTAAATATTTTTCACCGACATTAAGTGAGTGCTGCAGACTTCTTTTTCTTCTTGATTTGAATGTTCAGTCTGCCCTTTGGGTCTGTTCAGCACCCCCCTACCTACTGGTTAATACTTGGGGATTTTACTAGTGCAATACCTCCATTTCTATAATACAACATCGACTGCAACTTGCAGATGGATTTCGATTGTAGTAGTGGTTTTCAGAAGCTAGAAAAAAGTGTAAGAGTTGTTGTTACATGTAGTATATTACATTTATAATTAAACGAGCATGAATGCTCTGTATGTTTTATCCTTATAAATGGTGGTGAGTTATGTTGTGAGGTATAATCGGTTCTTATCTATGCCTTTGGTAACTTTTAATATCCTTAAAGTTGCATCACTTGTTTATTATTATTTACTATATATATATATATATATATATATTACTATAATACTATACTATAATACCCAGGATTGCCCTGAATGTTTTAAAAGAATATCTGTTAAACTGTCCTTCGCTTTGTCATGATTAATAATTAACTTAGCGATGTAATGAATGTCACATGACTTTTTAAGGCTTGTTTTAGACAATAATGGACCTCCTACTTTAAAGGAAACTATGCTCACCTCCCCCTTGATCCACACATGCATAGAACCAGGATAAGTTCTCACCCTGGGTTCCTCTGCAGTGTTACTGAACTAAACTTTGCTGCTACATTCCTCTCCTGCTCCCTTGATCTGTCGTCAACAAATCCTTCTATTGGCCACATTGTGAACCTGGCGAAGGAAAGTTTAGGTAAGTAAAGCTGTAGAAGATCCAGTGGTAAGGACCTAGTGGTATACAGGGGTGTCTCTCAATGAGGCAATATGAGCAAAATGCTCAGGGCAGCACCCTGAAAACATCAGAGAGGCGGCAGGCAGAGCTCACTTTAATTTTTTTTAAGAAAAACGGCAGGAATTATGGTACGGATAAATGTCTTTTTGAGGAATTTTATAATACTAATTTGCGTGAGGTGCCATTTAAAAAGACCAAATGTTTAACCACACCAATTCCGGGAAGCCACACACACCTAACAGTGGTTTGCGGTAGCGCACTTCATTGCGCCTAGTGGTACATAAGGGCAGCATTCAAAAGTTTGGCTCAGGTGGCAAAACCCTAGAGACGCCCTGGTGGTATAGGTCCTCACCTTGGGTACAATCATCTTCCATGAAACCCTGTTAGACAGGGCAATGGCAGTCCAGGGGAATGGTTTGTCTGTCCAGTGTGTGCTGACATCCTGGCCCTCTCTGCCATACGCTGTGAGTAGGAGCGTAGAAACAGGGGTCGCAGTGGTTTTATTATAACTAGAAGTTTGCCTGGGGACAAACTAGGGGAGCGGAAATAGAGGGGCCTTTTCGTCCATTTGCCCACCGTGAAACCCAAACAGCCGCTGCTATTTAGCTGTATTGTCCTGCACACAACTAGGATAATGGCATTTACTCACTTATAGTGCCAACCTTGTGGTAAATATCCTGCCCAGCATATATCGTATATGTACTGTATATGTACTGTATATGTACTGTATATGTATTGTATATATAATTTATATTTTCCCCTCCATTCTGGAAGAGGTGTGGGGTGGAATAATAATACAGTGAAATAAACATAAGAAAGCTAAATACTAATGTAGAGAGCAGAATAGAAGGTAAAGTAAAATCAACAAGAAAAGTGACCAACATAGAATGGAAAGGAAGAAGAATGCAGAAGAGCAAGAGGGGGGGATATGGGGGTGTGTGGGGTTCTGCATTGTGCATGGGTCCCAATCAGTGTGCAGAAAGCTGGTCCGTATTTCCATTAAAAGCATGATGAAGACTACAGTGATTTGAGTGTAGCCTACAGCATTTTAAGGTATTTTGCCTGGCGCGTATGTATTATAGTGTTTTCAGATTTAAAGGGGAAGTTCAGTGCAAATACATTTACTTTAAGAAAAAGAGCAGTATTTTCCCATCCTAATGGCCTTAATCTGCCTATTCATAGTATTTTGTCTGTGTATAAATAAATTCTTCCGAAAACTGACTTCCTGTTTGCAGGACCCCTAATAAGGACCGTTATGGTCTTGCCCTTGACCCAGCGCCTGGGTTAAAACAGTTGCTTAGTAGAGATCTGAGCATGTGGTGACCCATCCAACAGCCATCAGTAGAAATTACTGTTAGAACATTCCAAGGTATAGTGCATTCTGGGAAGAAGAAGGGCCGTTACAGACCCTAAAATGTCAGCTCCCTAATGTCAACAGCAGGGAACAGCATTATTCATAAATGATTTTTCAAAATGGAAGAATATGTAGAATAACTAGGTATGTTATAATTATGCTAAGAATAAAAAAAAATGTTATTTTTCATTGAACTTTCCCTTTAAAGGACAACTAAAGCCACAAAACACATTAAACCAGAAGGCAGAACACCTTGATATAAAACTAATGATTGTGTCTTACCTCTCATTTTGATACGGGCGGTGGGAAATTTCCTAAATAACATATGGTTTGTGCTTTACTTCTCAGCATTCTAGTATCACACAGTTAGGTCAACGACCATTATGTTCTCACATGCTCAGTCCTTACCTATGGCAGAAACTTGTTAGTTGGTCACACCCATAAATAATCTCTAGCCAATCCTTTTACAGGACAGATAAAGTAAGGAGATGTCTGACACTGCACATACACACACATATTTCATCGGTTTTAACAGGCTTACATTTACTTTATACAATTTACTGAAGTGGTATTTTATAGCTTTTTGGTGTTTTTAGGGGGGTTGTTTTCAGACTCTGGGGTATAAAAAATTGGGTTTAGTTTATCCTTTAATCACCCTTAATAAAGTAATCCTTTAGAGCAGAACACACACCTTACAATCTGATTGTACAATCATTATACAATTTTATGGCCCCTGAATACGAAGCAATTCCAGTCGTACGATATCGTCCAATCGTCAGGTCATGTATGGTCAATCGTATAATCGTTGGTACGATTTTATTCCCCCTCTGGTCAATGGGAATTTTTAAATTGGATGATCGGGATGGTTCATGTATGGGCTAACAAAGACCAATCACAATTGTACGATTTGGATTGCTTCATGTATGCTAAACAAAGAACAATCACAATTGTAAGATCGGGATTGGTGTTCATGTATGGGCTAAACAAACCAGTCCACAATTGTACGATCAGGATTGGTTCATGTATGGGCTAAACAAAGACCAATCACAAGTGTCGATCGGGATAAGTTCATGTATGGGCTAAGGAAAGATCAATCAAAATTGTACGATCGGGATTGGTTAATGATGGGCAAAACAAAGCCAATCAATCACAATTGTACAATGGGGGTTGGTTATGCATGGGCTAAACAAAGACCAATCACAATTGTACAATTGGGTTGGTTCATATGAGCTAAATAAAGATCAATCACAATTGTACAATCAGGATTGGTTTATGCATGGGCTAAACAAAACCAATCACAATGTATGATCGGGATTGGTTCATGCATGGGCTAAACAAAGACCAATCACAATTGTACGATCAGATTGGTTTATGCATGGGCTAAACAAAATCCAATCACAATTGTACAATTGTGATTGTGGCAATATCAATTTTTCCTATCACAAAAAACATCAGGCTATGGCCCACAACGAACCAACAATATCGCAATATCATATGACCGAAATTGTATCTTGTATGGGACCCTTTACTGCAGCCATTTATGGAGATTTAACCCAAGTGATCCAATATTTCTTTTTAATGAAATCCCATAGATTGCCCTTTATTTGCAAAGTAGCATTGGACGATCAGACTGTACAGTGTGTGCAGTTTGCAGACAGCCCACCCTGCGGCACAGTCACGTGATCACACTGTCTGTTTCCTTTATATACGTCACCCGGTCAAGAGCAAAAAAAAAAAAAGAAGGCGCCCAGCCATTGGTCCCCCCCGCGGTCTGGACAGAAGCAGAGCAGGCGCAAATTCTCTAGTTGTCAGAACAGGGGGCGGGGCTGGTTGGCGTCACCCGGTATGGCGGCCATATTGGATGGGAAGTGAAATGAACACTCCCTCCGCCCACCCAGCTTGGGCTGCTCACTGACCGGGTCTGGGGTGGCGGTGTCCGGGGGTTGGGTATCCATAACGTCCCCGCCACTGGTCTTTGTGACTCCTCCCTCGTCTCTCTCTCCCGTTTGTTGAGGGAAAGGGGCGGACAAGATGGCGGACCCGGCGGAGTGCAGCATTAAAGTAATGTGCCGCTTAGGCCTCTCAATGACTCCGAGGTGATCCGGGGGACAAGTATGTGCCAAGTTTCAAGGGGAGAGACGTGGTGAGTAGCGGTAAGTGATGTGATTCCCTTCACCAGCTGACGTGAAAAACTACATCTCCCAGTTGCCTCAGAGGCATAACAATCCCACGGACGACCTTTCCAAGGCGGGGCCTATAATGCCAGGATGTCCAACCTTGGTACTCCAGATGTTTTGGAAACTACAACTCCCAGCATGCCTTAGTGCATTTTGCTACCAAGTCATGTAGCATGTATTGTTTTTCTTTGAAATGTGTTTATAACATTTATATTGTTATATGGTTAGTGGGACGTCTTGGCACCAGTAGTAAGTGTTCTATTGATGTAGGAGCTGCCACACTGCTGATTGCAGAGGTGAATCATTGATTGTTTGTTCTTGAAAAAGGTCGATATCCGCACCGAAACGTTGAAAATAAATACATATTTACAGATCAGTGTGCTGGTGGATCTTATTCATTTGTGTGAATCATAAGATAGTGATTGGTAAATCTGTGTCCCATATAATCAACAAGAGGCCTATGCAGACTAGACTGGTGGGTGCAGACATCCAGTTTCCCCACCCCAAAGGAACATGTTATATAGCAAAATATAGTATAGAGTCGCACACCAGAGTGAAATAGTGGGTTTATTAAAACCAGTCATCAACAACAACGTTTCGAGGGTACAATCCTCCTTTATCAGGTCCGATGAATATATTGCTGCTAAATCTGTGTCGTCGTTCCCCTGCTCTTCCCGTAATGGTCATCCAGGAAAGACAGTTGGTATGCGGTTGGTCGATTTTAGCCCCTAAACTGATAAATAGGTAAATCCCATTGTTCCTCCAAGGTATTTACCCTTATCATTAGTGTGTATGGCCACCTTAAGCCATGATTATCTGAAATTGGTAATGTAACCATTTTTTGCAATTACCAGCCGGTTGGACAACTTAAGGAGCCAGTGTAGCTTTTTCAAGCAGCCAGCTCCACAGTAGGATAGAAAAAGTCTTCGAAAAGTTTGTCACCTGTTATAAATTTCTAGGAATATTGGTTTCCTGGCTTCTGGGATTATAACGCTGAATTTGTCATTTGCCATTCCAGAATTCTCCCTTTTTCTATTGACTTTTTAAAAATATTATCATGACCTAACTCTATCCCCAGCTGCTGTCTAGTCATCCACTTTGTTCTTGAACCTTGACTCTTCGCATTTATCAAATGTTAATTCTTAAAAATAACAGATGTACAACTGCAGTTTGCCCATCCCAGCTTATACTCCTTTACAGGCAGCTGTCAGTTCCGTCATCCCAAGGCATAAACTTCTGAGTCACAGGCTGTGAAAAGTTCCATGTAACAAATGGCAAAGAGGGGTGTTCCTCTTGCACTGAATTCTTTTTTTTTTTTGTTGTTGCTGTGGCACTGTTTTAAGAAGGCTAGTCCTGTACGTGCGATCCTGTGGTGTTGTTTTTTTTTATCCCATGTCTATGGACATTACACCTCACTCATAAGCAGAGTCAAGCTCTCCAACTGTTTATTGGCTCTCAGCATTCATTCAAGGTGTAGGGAATTGCACAAGAACTAGGAATGCTTTCTTTTAGAGTACGATTATAATTTATGCTGTGCTGTGACCAGCTCTGCTAATAATTACGTAGTATTGTATAGTGTTCCCAAAGCCTACCGCTGCTGTCCTCTTTACTAGTTTTGCTGCCTCCTGTTGTAGCTGTAGGAGTACATAACAAGCATCCCAGTGAGATGTCATGGCCATGAGTGCTGTGATTGGTGCTTTCTTAAGAAGGCAATGGACCAGTGAGGACAGGTGACTGCAGGCTGAATATTTGACTGCGTAGGTTATTCACTTTTACGAGGTCTGTGTTTTGAGGTGGAAGGGAAGTATGAACGTGTGTGTATGGGATGGTGTAAATGGCATTTAAGGGCATACCCCTTTAAACAGGGACACGTATAGTTTGCTGTTGAACAGGTAGTTCTTGTTGCCAAAAAGTACCCTTGTGTCACATGCACGCTATGACCACCTGCCATCATACTAGCGTGTTTCTCACACATTTTGCAAGTTTAAGAGTGTGAGAAATGCATTCCGGCTAATACAATGTGGTTGGCCACACTGTGTGCTGCAATCCATTTTGGCAGCGCATGCAATTACCTTTTTTTCCTCCCCTGTTTGTGGATGGAAAGCAATCCAATAACAGATATATTGGCAGAATTGCAGTGCATGTCACTCGCGACTTTCACGTGCGTTCCCATGCATGGTGTGGCTGCTTTCTTACTGTACACCTAGGGATATAAAGATTTGAATTTTTTTTTTTTTTTGTGTCCCAGTGAACCTTGATGTTTTTTAGGTCTTAAATCCATATTTGATTCCTTTTTCAACTTTGTTTTTCAGATCTTTCCATCATTATGTACTTTGCTCTAATAAGTTTATTTTAGTAAAAAGAGTTGAAGATTTTTGTCTTAATATCAGGCTGAAAATGTGAAATATTGAATGGAATGATTCATCTATTTATGGTGGTTGTTGCAAATACCCTTTGAAAATGCGAAGAGGTAAAAATTGAACATGTATTTTGCACTCGGGTTTATTTTATCTGAGTTTAAATTAGATTGAACTAGTGTTAAATTTAAGCAATGACATTTTTGGATGAATGGGCATTTTTAACTTGCTGACTGTGTTTCTGTTTGACACGTTAGCGTCCTCTGGTATAATGGTTTGTGTTATGTGCTGCTTACTTGCAAATCTGCCACTATTGTTGATGGAAAATGGTGTGAACTTACATTTTACATCTGTTTGGTAATATATATATATTTATATTGTTTAAAGGGCATGTTTAGCCCAAATCCTACCTTTTTTCATAAATAACAGGCCCCAACTGCTCCACTCCAGACCTCCATACCTCATCATGGATGCTGCAAAGGATGCACCATTCACGCTGTTCTCCCCAAGACCCTGCCTGCTATAGCAGATGCCCATTCAATGCTTGGCCTTGATTTCATGTTTAGTCAGTTCAGTAGAGGGGTTGACCAGCACTGTTTCAGACTTCAGGGGGGAAATTGAAGGACTGAGTGGAGCTGTTGGTGTCACTTTACAGTGGCACGAGGTGGGGTAGATTTTGTGTTTATGGGTGGACAAACCAATAGCTTTTTAGCTGAATATTTCTAGTGCAAGAAATTAGGTATGTACACATTTTGTAGAGTTGGCAGAAAATATAGATACTTCCCTTTATAGAAATGCCTAGGTAATAATTTCCTCTTCTCAAAGGCATCCAATCCCTTTTCTTTCTGTGGGATAATTAAGAATCTTCCTTTTGCTCATAATTGCTGATGAGGTGTGTAGCACCCTGAGGAGTGGGGACAGTGTGATATGTTGTGTAACAACCTGTTTTAACAAATGTGTATTCCCCCCCCCCCCCCCTTTGTAATCCTTTAAAGCCTCTGTTTTTTTAACACAAGACAAATATCTAATTTTCGTGTACACTTTAAAATGAATCTGGTGCACACGTTTACTGCTTACCTGGTTTGAATGGTATTTCTTTAAGTCGCACAATTTTTTCAAGCCACTTTTTGCATATGCTACTTTGCCTCCTCTAAGTGGCACATCATGTATACTAAGGCTAGGCCACACCCTAGCGTTTTAACTCATGTGCCCCAATTGCAGAATCACAGCAACAAACAATGCACAGGAGCGCACCAGGAACACTATTGTGTGCGTGTATCTGCTGTACTAGTGCGCCTTGTGTGGCCTCAGCCTCACTGGCACAAGTACTGGTCTCCTTTGTGTGGATAGATAGCATCAATTGACTGCATGAAAAACTGAGACCGAAAAGTCTTTCATCCACTTTATCTAGTTATATTTAATTTGACCATGGTCTTTTTCCTGTAAAAGCTTTGAGGCTAAAGCTGGGTACACACGTATCGATAAAGCCCCGATACAGTCGGATCCGACGGTATCGGGGCTTTATCGTTATGTGTGTACACTCATTTCCCGAACGAGGTGCGCGGCCGCCAAACGATCGGGTCGGCCGAACGCTCGTTCAGGAAAGGCCGAAAATTTCCATCGGCCGTGCTAGACTCCCTATAGAGGAGTCTACGCGGCCGATGAAACACGCAGCCCAGCGGTTCTCCTTATGAAGTTCATAGGGAGAACGCTCGGGAC
The DNA here is from genome assembly GCA_019447015.1 of Hymenochirus boettgeri. NCBI lineage: Eukaryota > Metazoa > Chordata > Amphibia > Anura > Pipidae > Hymenochirus > Hymenochirus boettgeri. Next base: position 35,432,099 of record CM033474.1, read on the forward strand.
TATGTGTATGCATCTTTGAAAGATGGCAGACAGGATCTTGCAGATCCTGTCTGTCATCTTTCAGAAATCTGGACTGTGTACCTAGCTTAATTCTCTTGAATTTTATTTCTTGTACTTGATCATACATTACTTAAAGGCATGTCACCCCCAACTAAAAATTTCCCTACTACTGGCCCCACTGTACAATTAAATAAAAACCTTACCTTACATCCCTGCTCCTTGTGGTTCTTCTGTAGTTCATGAATAAAGTCCAGGAAACTGTAGGGTAGGAGCTGTTCTTCCTGTCCTAAAGGTCTCTGCCTCTGTGTTGCCGTCCGGAGGTATAGAGACTTGCGCAGTGGAGACCCTTCCCCCCCCCCCCCTCCCTCCCGATTGCCTCTCTTGCATTTTTAGATCCACATAAATTCTTTTAACATACAGCACGGCAGTCCCCCCACCCCCAACCGCTTCATCTTTACCAACAACGCTTCCCTTCATTACTTGCAGCACCTCGTTCCAGCGACGCTCTCACTGATGGCAGTGCCTCACTGCCTCTCACCAATCACAGCTGCGGCTGCCAGTCCGGCCCCCTGCTTACAGTTCCGGCGTGCAGGGGAGCCGGACCAGTACAGCGAGAAACGAGGTGCTGTAAGTAAGAAGGGAGACGGTTTTTGATATAAAAATATAGCGGTTGAGGTGGGGGGACCTGCCCTACAGTATGTTAAAATTTAAAAAAAATTGAAATTGTCAATACTTCTGGGAGGTTTCAGTTGCTAAGTAAAGTAAGATTTGTGCTCAGAACTGAGCCCTGAAGGGGACTTGGCCAAACCAGCACTGCAAGACTGGGCATTAACGATTTCATATCTTGGTTTGGAGAAACTACTGCAAATCCAGCAGAGCGAACCTAACTGTAGGTAAAGTTTGGGGAGGAGGTTGATTCGAGGGTTGGGATTAGAATAGTTTAAAAAGCCTTCCTATCTCTGTATAAATGAATGCAATTAGTTTTAGTTGGCCCAATTATTTTATGCTCTGCAAAATGGCAAGTTTGCTTTTTCAAATGATTCTTACTTATACTTGCCTTTAACAATCTGAAAACTCTTACTGTATTGAGAATTACGTATTAGTTCATATACTGCAGTTTCTGGTTGATTCAGGGATACTTTCCAATTGCCCATTTGAGTTGGGAGGAATTTCCCCCCTTTTTTTAGTGTTTTTTTTTTTTTGCCTTCCCTCTGTCACCTGTTAGGGTTAAAGGAGGGTGAAAAGGTTGGACTTGATGACACATGTCTTTATTCAACCTCAATTACTATTTTTATGTATCATAGACTTTTCATGACTATCTCCTTTACTAGTTCATAGTTTTTTGGGTGTTCTCATGTGGATTAGTGTGTTTGAACACAAATGTTTTTATAGGTACTTTTATAGCTGAAAAGTAAATAAACAACATATCTTATTTGTTCTTACTTGAGGAAATTCAGGCCTTTGTGATATTCTGTATGTGTGTTACGTTTTTATGTCATCAGCAAATTGCATGCTCTAGTTCACAGTACTGCAACCAGCCTTTGAGGCTGCTCATGATGTTCCTTTAGTTGAGCATCTAGCATTCTAAATTAATGTAAATAAAGCTTTATTTGGGTAGATGGAAAAGTTTTGTTTCTCTAAAAATACTAAGCTCACCCGCCTGTCGAAAAAGTTTACAACAGCTAAATCATGCCCCACCAACAAAAAAAAACAACAACACTATATCGATTTTCGCCCATGATTTTCCCCTCCTCTCCCAAAATGTATCCTGCCCTCCTTTTCTTCCAGACAGGTCAGGGATAAAGTTATTGAGAAATTTAAAGCAGGCTTAAGGTGGCCATACATCTATAAGATTTTACTTACCCGACCGAGCGCTCACGCGATGTTCCTTCGATCCTGCCGGAACCACTTCTCCCGATCTTACATTCGACCGACATGTGATCGCAAAATGAATGGGATTTTGTGATCACATGTCGGTCAAATATATGATCGGGAGAAGCGGTTCTGGCAGCATCGATGAACATCGCGTGAGTGCTCGGTCGGGTAAGTAAAATCTTATAGATGTATGGCCACCTTTAGGCTACAAAAAGATTTCCAAAGCCTTGAACATCCCACGGAGCACTGTTCAAGCGATCATTCAGAAATGGGAGTATGGCACAACTGTAAACCTACCAAGACAAGGGCGTCCACCTAAACTCACAGGCCGAACAGGAGAGCGCTGATCAGAAATGCAGTCAAGAGGCCCATGGTGACTCTGGACGAGCTGCAGAGATCTACAGCTCAGGTGGGGGAATCTGTCCATAGGACAACTATTAGTCGTGCACTGCACAAAGTTGCCCTTTATGGAAGAGTGGCAAGAAGTAAGAAAAGCATAAGAAGTCCCGTTTGCAGTTTGCTACAAGCCATGTGGGGGACACAGCAAACATGTGGAAGAAGGTGCTCTGGTCAGATGAGACCAAAATGGAACTTTTTGGCCAAAATGCAAAACGCTATGTGGGGCGAAAAACTAACACTGCACATCACCCAGAACACACCATCCCCACTGTCAAATATGGTGGTAGCAGCATCATGCTCTGGGGGTGCTTCTCTTCAGCAGGGACAGGGAAGCTGGTCAGAGTTGATGGGAAGATGGATGGAGCCAAATAAAGGGCAATCTTGGAAGAAAGAAAACCTTGGAGTCAGCAAAAGACTTGAGACTGGGCGGAGGTTCACCTTCCAGCAGGACAACGACCTTAAACATAAAGCCAGGGCTTTATGTTTAAAATGTTTGGAATCATGTATGATTTTCATTCCACTTCTCACATGTACACCACTTTGTATTGGTCTTTCACGTGGAATTCCAGTAAAATTGATTCATGTTTGTGGGAGTAATGTGACAAAATGTGGAAAACTTCAAGGGGGGCCGAATACTTTTGCCAACCACTGTATTCCTTGCAAGTAAGTTTAGAAGTGGAAAGGTAGTATAACGCAACTTAGGTTTGGGGGGGGGATCTGGTTAAGAATATATATTTTTGTATTGAGATGGGACTTGCTCTTTAAGTTTATATTTATGGATAATGTCTGTATTTTTGGTTAATTCCAGACCTGCTATTTTAAGCTAGCTATACACGGATCAGGAGTATTGGTGGTACACCTTTGACCATTGATCTTGATCAGATTTTAGCATCAGATGAGATTGATGGAAACGGAAATCAAGGTGCAGTCTATTGATCGGTAATGGTAAATAGGAATCCAATGGACTTTAGTAATTAAAGATGTTTCACCATGGATTTGATTAATTTATTTAAAGCTAATAAAGCAATACATATAGCTTTAAAGGGAAATTATAGACTTTCCCTCACCCTCTCCCAATAAAACCAGTGTCCAGGATGAGGACCTAAAATGCCAGGTGCTTAGCCCTGGGCTTACCTTTGAACTCCTGCCCTTTTCCTTTAAATACTAAAAATGAGAGACCTCTCTAAGTATCCCTAATAAGCACTCTCACACTTGGCATCCTGAATGCACAAGTCAATTTATTGTCACAGATACATACCACCTTTAACCCAAACAAAAGTTCCCCCACCATCTAAATATATAAAGTGCCGTTAATAGAAAATGCCGGGCGTCCCCAGTTCCTAAAAAGTTCATAAATAGATTTTAAAAAGTCTCTTACAGCAGGCCAGAGATATCATACAGGTATCCGTGTGCCTCAGTTGTAACAAACGTTCCAAATGCTTGTCACCAAATTAGATAGTTACTCAAGCGATAACATAAGGAGTAGCCACACTGTAAATTCCTTCAAATAAATGTAGCTATATCTCCAAATTGCACACTGATCAGGAAAGCTGGAGTGCTCCAAATTACAACAAAACGAACCAGCATGACTCTGTACGCTGACACTTATCCGAATAGCACAATCACCATTAGGCATCAATATCCCTCTCCCTCCCGATTTTGTCTCCCTCCCCCTACCATAAAACCCTTTTTATATTATGTACTGCTCCTTCCCCCAGCCCCAACCGCATTAGTATTATTCACAGAAAGTGCCCCGATCTTTACCATGCCTCTCTCCTTCGCCGGTCTGAACTCCCAGCAGCCGCGTCCGTGATTTGGCTGCCTCTCAGAAAACGGAATTACAAATGCAACGCATTGGAAATCGCAGGAACTTTTCGCGTTCCCGTGATTTCCTTTAAATCAAAATCAAGTATAGTGTGGCCTAGCCCTTAAAGTGTATGTATACTGAAAAAATTACTTTGCCTCATCTTAATCTATAAATAAATACATGTAAGTAGCACTTAGTGAGGTGTGTGTTGTGCTGCATATCCGTATAGCAAAGGTATGGGCCTAGGCACTCCTTCAGGCAATGTGCCAATGTATTCCAGGTGCTGCTTCCCCCAGTCCTCTACCTCAAGGACTCCAAGCTATAGCACAAGCAGAAAAAGTCAATGGAAGCGCACACTGTTTCTCAGAAGATATTCTGTTATTGCATCACACAAATACAAGTTTCGGGGGAATGCTGTGTCTCCTTCATCAACCTGATGAGGAGACATAGGTTCTCTGAAACGTTGTGTGGATTTGTGTGATGCAATAACAAGAATATCTTTGAGAAACAGTGTGCGCTTCCATTGACTTTTTCTGCTTGTGTTGTGCGGGCCTTCAATACAATACTTTTTTTGCTCAGGCTCTGACCACTGACCTGACTATTTTCCCCCATACCAACTGTCAATACAGCATACAGCACACAGCACACCAACTGTCAATCCATTCCAGCTACAGCAAAACTGCTTACAGAAATGCTAAAACCTAAGATGTTTCAGATAATTTAAAAAAAAAAAAATTTCCAGTGTACATACCATTTAAAGGGTATCTCCACTGGTTTTTGTAAGTTTTTTTAATCCATTTCTATTGAAGAACGGGAGGTAAAGGAGCTGTGCCTTACCTTCCGTTCTTCAATAGAACACACAGGAGCCAGGAGAGAAGGTAAGAACTTACCCGCTCGCTCGCTCCCCCGGCGCGTAGTCTGACAGGTCCCGACGGACCTTGTCTTCTATGCGCATGCGCGATCTATGCGCATAGAAGACAAGGATCCGTCGGGACCTGTCAGACCAAGCGCCGGGGGAGCGAGCGAGCGGGTAAGTTCTTACCTTCTCTCCTGGCTCCTGTGTGTTCTATTGAAGAACGGAAGGTAAGGCACAGCTCCTTTACCTCCCGTTCTTCAATAGAAATGGATTAAAAAAACTTACAAAAACTAGTGGAGATACCCTTTAAGACCACATTATACAAGCAGCTGTTTTATCTTGAGATAATCCTATTTGGCCCATTCATTTTATGATCTCAAATTCAATGCATAAAAGAACAGGATAGGCGGTTCTTGCAAAAATCAGACATTTGTCTTATGAGAGATTGGACTTCTGTCTAATGTCTTAAATAGTGTATGGGCAAACTGACTACGAGCAGGTAAAGCGAGTGCACACCACATTGGTGGATATTGATTACTAATGGTGATTGTGCTAGTCGAATAAGTGTCCGCTCCAGCTTTCCTGATCAGTGAGCAATTTGGAGATATAGCTACATTTATTTGAAGGAGGATACAGTGTGGCTACTCCTTATATGTTGTCACTTGAGTAAAGCTAGGTACACACCTAGCGATTTTTCCTCCTGACCGACCGTTCGATACTTTCGACCGGTCGGCCAGGAGGAAGGACTGTCGGCAAAAGCAGTCGTGTCCGACAGTTACCGCGACCGATCGTGCGGTCCATAGAGTACCGCACAATCGGACGAGGTTTTCCACCATGTCCGATCGTCCTTTTGTCCGATTCGGACGAACGATCAGTCGGACATGGCTGCATTCGGATGCGATAATTACGGTCCGATCGACCGATACACTGAACTATCGGTTGATCGGACCGAAATATCTCATCGTGTGTACCCAGCTTTACTGTATTTAATAAAATGACAAGCATTTGGAACGTTTGTTACAACTGAGGCACACAGATACCTGTATGATATCTCTGGTCTGCTGTAAGAGACTTTTAAAAATCTATTAACAAACTTTTTAGGAACTGGGGACGCCCAGTATTTTCTATCAATGACACTTTATATATTTGGGGGGTGGGGGAACTGTTGTTTGGTTTAGAGGTGTTATGTATCTGTCACAATGTATTGACTTTTGCATTTAGGATGCCAGGGGATACTTTAGAGAGGTCTCTCTCTCATTTTTAGTATTTGATATTTATATATATCCCAAGCACAGTCCTAGTAGGACTACACATATCCCCAATAAGCACTCAGGTGGATGCTGATGTATACTGTATATTATATTTCTCCTTTAAAGTTAGGATTGCTGCCAGTAGGAACACACGATTCTAGCAAAGCACTTCCCAATTGGCTTAGCTTAAAGCCTCCTACACACGTGCGATCGGGGGTCCCGACCCGTGACGCACCATATGACCGAACGTTCGTTTCGGCCAATAATCGGCCTGGGTATGGGCCCTTTATTGTCCAAAATGGATGGCCGTTTGGAGATCCCCCGGTCGGTTGGGCAATGACCCCCAACCGAACGCCCGTTTTGGGCGATAAAGTGCCAATACATGGGCCGATTATCGTCCGAAACGAACGTTCGGACACATTGTGCGTCGCTGGTCAGGACCCGCAATCGCATGTGTGTACGAACCTTAATTTCAAAGCATAAGTGCAGGAGTTCTAAGGTATGCATAGGGGTGAGGACCTAGCATGATTTTAGGCCCTCATCCTGTTTACTTTTTTTTGGGAGAGTGGGGTTGGGGAAAGACTACAATTGTCCTTTAAGGTGTCTGTATATTACAAACTCACTTTCCAACGTTCCTGCCAGATACATCTGACATGAGAAGAGCAGCCTGTCGCAGGAATGTCCAAAAGTAAAAATGCTTTTTTTGTATGTCTTTACACATGGGATAGATTTGACGAACGAACATACAATCTATGTGTATGGTCAGTATTATACTTCTAAGTCATTTAGTTAACATCAGTCAGAGACTTTTACTGCTACTTGCCTACTATCTTTTAATCCTTGCGCTCATGGGATTGAGAAATGTATGTATTATTATTATGGATTTATATAGCGCCAACATCTTCTGTGGCACTTTACAATTACAAAGTTATACATTATATACAGGGTAATACATATTATACAAAGTCATACTTATTACATACACAGGCAATAAATAATATAAGTACATGAAGTGATGAGTTTCTTACAGCAATACTGTGATACAATAGGAAAGAGGACCCTGCCCAAAGAGCTTACATTCTGGCATTTTGATTGGTGGGTGGATATATCAGCTCACCTGGCAATTTGATTGGTGGACCCTTTGGGCATGGTATGTATCCCCACTATAAGTTTAGGGTTCTGAGAGAATTCTTGCCATTCCATGGATTATTGAAGAAGAAAATGTGGAGAATGCCTGGAAATTGAATGAAGAAGTGGAAAGAAATGTAACAATTGACTGCCCACACACCTTACAATCTGATTGTGAACGTGTCATGCAATTTTAACACAATTATGTAATATAGGGCAATCAATTCCTGTCTATTCCAATAATATTCTTCATTAAGGTCAGTTAGATGCTTTCAAAACAGCTAATTGCACAGTGTGCCACTTGCTCAGAAAGAAAACCCAGGATTAAGTAATCAGGAAACAGTTATGGCACCCATTCATTACAACTTACCTTCTGCCTGTGACATTCAAGGTGAACATCTAATCTATCTAATATCTAACTAGTATATGGGTACCTTTTGGCTAGCCATACATGGATCAATAGATTTGATTGATTTAATCAGCATGAATAGATAAGTAAAAACTCATTTCCCATTTGCTCTTCTGTTCGATTGCTGGTGCAAGGTTTCCCTCTATAGACTCTGGTAAATCGACACTGTGTAGGATTTACTATAGCATGGCACTATGCACTTTACATTTCATCCTTGGCTACTTTTATTACTGTATATGAGATGCTGCTATTTGTATATTATATGTTTTAATGGTTTTTAATTATTCTGTTTGCACATGATCTAGTCCCGTAACGTATGTGTGTACATACTTCAATAAAGGAATGTAAATATTTTTTCACCGACATTAAGTGAGTGCTGCAGACTTTCTTTTTCTTCTTTGATTTGAATGTTCAGTCTGCCCTTTTGGGTCTGTTCAGCACCCCCCCTACCTACTGGTTAAATACTTGGGGATTTTACTAGTGCAATACCTCCATTTCTATTAATACAACATCGACTGCAACTTGCAGATGGATTTTCGATTGTAGTAGTGGTTTTTCAGAAAGCTAGAAAAAAGCTAGTAAGGAGTTTGTTTACATGTAGTATATTACATTTATAATTAAAACATAGAGCAATGAATGCTCTGTATGTTTTATCCTTATAAATGGTGGTGAGTTATGTTGTGAGGTATAATCGGTTCTTATCTATGCCTTTGGTAACTTTTAATATCCTTAAAGTTGCAATCACTTGTTTATTATTATTTACTATATATATATATATATATATATATATTACTATAATACTATACTATAATACCCAGGATTGCCCTGAATGTTTTAAAAAGAATATCTGTATAAACTGTCCTTCGCTTTGTCATGATTAATAATTAACTTAGCGATGTAATGAATGTCACATGACTTTTTAAGGCTTGTTTTAGACAATAATGGACCTCCTACTTTAAAGGAGAACTATGCTCACCTCCCCCTTGATCCACACATGCATAGAACCAGGATAAGTTCTCACCCCTGGGTTCCTCTGCAGTGTTACTGAACTAAACTTTGCTGCTACATTCCTCTCTGCCTCCCTTGATCTGTCGTCAACAAATCCTTTCTATTGGCCACATTGTGAACCTGGCGAAGGAAAGTTTAGGTAAGTAAAGCTGTAGAAGAATCCAGTGGTAAGGACCTAGTGGTATACAGGGGTGTCTCTCTAATGAGGCAATATGAGCAAAATGCTCAGGGCAGCACCCCTGATAAACATCAGAGAGGCGGCAGGCAGAGCTCACTTTAATTTTTTTTTAAGAAAAACGGCAGGAATTATGGTACGGATAAATGTCTTTTTGAGGAATTTTATAAATACTGCTGTGAGGTGCCATTTAAAAAGACCAAATGTTTAACCACACCAATTCCTGGAAGCCACACACACCTAACAGTGGTTTGCGGTAGCGCACTTCATTGCGCCTAGTGGTACATAAGGGCAGCATTCAAAAGTTTGGCTCAGGTGGCAAAAACCCTAGAGACGCCCCTGGTGGTATAGGTCCTCACCTTGGGTACAATCATATTCCCATGTGAAACCCTGTTATAGACAGGGCAATGGCAGTCCAGGGGAATGGTTGTGGCTGTCCAGGTGTGTTGCTGACATCCTGGCCCTCTCTGGCCATACGCTGTGAGTAGGAGCGTAGAAACAGGGGTCGCAGTGGTTTCTATTATAACTAGAAGTTTGCCTGGAGGACAAACTAGGGGGAGCCGGAAATAGAGGGGCCTTTTCTGTCCATTTTGCCCACCGTGAAACCCAAACAGCCGCTGCTATTTTAGCTGTATTTGTCCTGCACACAACTAGGATAATGGCATTTACTTCACTTATAGTGCCAACCTTGTGGTAAATATCCTGCCCAGCATATATCGTATATGTACTGTATATGTACTGTATATGTACTGTATATGTATTGTATATATAATTTATATTTTCCCCTCCATTCTGGAAGAGGGTGTGGGGTGGAATAATAATACAGTGAAATAAACATAAGAAAGCTAAATACATAATGTAGAGAGCAGAATAGAAGGTAAAGTAAAATCAACAAGTAAAAAGTGACCAACATAGAATGGAAAGGAAGAAGAATGCAGAAGAGCAAGAGGGGGGGATATGGGGGTGTGTGGGGTTCTGCATTGTGCATGGGTCCCAATCAGTGTGCAGAAAGGCTGGTCCGTATTTCCATTAAAAGCATGATGAAGACTACAGTGATTTGAGTGTAGCCATACAGCATTTTAAGGTATTTTGCCTGGCGGTATGTAAATTATAGATGTTTTCAGATTTAAAGGGGAAGTTCAGTGCAAATACATATACTTTTAAGAAAAAGAGCAGTATTTTCCCATCCTAATGGCCTTAATCTGCCTATTCAGTATTTTGTCTGTGTATAAATAAATTCTTCCGAAAAACTGACTTCCTGTTTGCAGGACCCCTAATAGAGACCGTTATGGTCTTGCCCTTGACCCAGCGCCTGGGTTAAAACAGTTGCTTAGTAGAGATCTGAGCATGTGTGACCCATCCAACAGCCAATCAGTAGAAATTACTGTTAGGAACATTCCAAGGTATAGTGCATTCTGGGAAGAAGAAGGGCCGTTACAGACCCTAAAATGTCAGCTCCCTAATGTCAACAGCAGGGAACAGCATTATTCATAAATGATTTTTCAAAATGGAAGAGAATATGTAGAATAACTAGGTATGTATAATATATGCTAAGAATAAAAAAAAATGTTATTTTTCATTGAACTTTCCCTTTAAAGGACAACTAAAGCCACAAAACAACATTAAACCAGAAGGCAGAACACCTTGATATAAAACTAATGATCTGTGTCTTACCTCTCATTTTGATACGGGCGGTGGGAAATTTACCTAAATAACATATGGTTTGTGCTTTACTTCTCAGCATTCTAGTATCACACAGTTAGGTCAACGACCATTATGTTCTGCACATGCTCAGTCCTTAGCTATGGCAGAAACTTGTTACAGTTGGTCACACCCATAAATAATCTCTAGCCAATCCTTTTACAGGACAGATAAAGTAAGGAAGTGTCTGACACTGCACATACACACACATATTTCATCCGGTTTTTAACAGGCTTACATTTACTTTAATACAATTTACTGAAGTGGTATTTTATAGCTTATTGGTGTTTTTAGGGGGGTTGTTTTCAGACTCTGGGGTATAAAAAATTGGGTTTAGTTATCCTTTAAATCACCCTTAATAAAGTAATCCTTTAGAGCAGACACACACCTTACAATCTGATTGTACAATCATTATACAATTTTATGGCCCCTGAATACGAAGCAATTCCAGTCGTACGATATCGTCCAATCGTCAGGTCATGTATGGTCAATCGTATAATCGTTGTACGATTTTATTCCCCCCTCTGGTCAATGGGAATTTTTAAATTGGATGATCGGGATTGGTTCATGTATGGGCTAAACAAAGACCAATCACAATTGTACGATTTGGATTGCTTCATGTATGGGCTAAACAAAGAACAATCACAATTGTAAGATCGGGATTGGTTCATGTATGGGCTAAACAAAGACCAGTCCACAATTGTACGATCAGGATTGGTTCATGTATGGGCTAAACAAAGACCAATCACAAGTGTACGATCGGGATAAGTTCATGTATGGGCTAAGGAAAGATCAATCAAAATTGTACGATCGGGATTGGTTAATGTATGGGCAAAACAAAGACCAATCACAATTGTACAATGGGGGTTGGTTAATGCATGGGCTAAACAAAGACCAATCACAATTGTACAATTGGGATTGGTTCATGCATGAGCTAAATAAAGATCAATCACAATTGTACAATCAGGATTGGTTTATGCATGGGCTAAACAAAGACCAATCACAATTGTATGATCGGGATTGGTTCATGCATGGGCTAAACAAAGACCAATCACAATTGTACGATCAGATTGGTTTATGCATGGGCTAAACAAAATCCAATCACAATTGTACAATTGTGATTGTGGCAATATCAATTTTTCCTATCACAAAAAACAATCAGGCTATTGCCCACACACGAACCAACAATATCGCAATATCATATGACCAGAAATTGTATCTTGTATGGGACCCTTTACTGCAGCCATGTAATGGAGATTTAACCCAAGTGATCCAATATTTTCTTTTTAATGAAATCCCCATAAGATTGCCCTTTACATTTGACAAAGTAGCATTGGACGATCAGACTGTACAGTGTGTGCAGTTTGCAGACAGCCACCCTGCGGCACAGTCACGTGATCACACTGTCTGTTTCCTTTATATACGTCACCCGGTCAAGAGCAAAAAAAAAAAAAGAAGGCGCCCAGCCATTGGTCCCCCCCGCGGTCTGACAGAAGCAGAGCATGCGCAAATTCTCTAGTTGTCAGAACAGGGGGCGGGGCTGGTTGGCGTCACCCGGTATGGCGGCCATATTGGATGGGAAGTGAAATGAACACTCCCTCCGCCCACCCAGCTTGGGCTGCTCACTGACCGGGTCTGGGGTGGCGGTGTCCGGGGGGTTGGGTATCCATAACGTCCCCGCCACTGGTCTTTGTGACTCCTCCCTCGTCTCTCTCTCCCGTTTGTTGAGGGAAAGGGGCGGACAAGATGGCGGACCCGGCGGAGTGCAGCATTAAAGTAATGTGCCGCTTTAGGCCTCTCAATGACTCCGAGGTGATCCGGGGGGACAAGTATGTGGCCAAGTTTCAAGGGGAGGAGACGGTGGTGATAGCGGTAAGTGATGTGATTCCCTTCACCAGCTGACGTGAAAAACTACATCTCCCAGTTGCCTCAGAGGCATAACAATCCCACGGACAGACCTTTCCAAGGCGGGGCCTATAATGCCAGGATGTCCAACCTTGGTACTCCAGATGTTTTGGAAACTACAACTCCCAGCATGCCTTAGTTGCATTTTGCTACCAAGTCATGTAGCATGTATTGTTTTTCTTTGAAATGTGTTTATAACATTTATATTGTTATAATGGTTAGTGGTGACGTCTTGGCACCAGGTAGTAAGTGTTCTATTAGATGTAGGAGCTGCCACACTGCTGATTGCAGAGGTGAATCATTGATTGTTGTGTCTTGAAAAAGGTGCGATATCCGCACCGAAACGTTGAAAATAAATACATAATTTACAGATCAGTGTGCGGTGGATCTTATTCATTTGTTGTGAATCATAAGATAGTGATTGGTAAATCTGTGTCCCATATAATCAACAAGAGGCCATATGCAGACTAGACTGGTGGGTGCAGACATCCAGTTTCCCCACCCCAAAGGGAACATGTTATATAGCAGAAATATAGTATAGAGTCGCACACCAGAGTGAAATAGTGGGTTTATTAAAAACCAGTCATCAACAACAACGTTTCGAGGGTACAATCCTCCTTTATCAGGTCCTGATGAATATATTGCTGCTAAATCTGTGTCGTCGTTCCCCTGTCTTTCCCGTAATGGTCATCCAGGAAAGACAGTTGGTAATGCGGTTGGTCGATTTTAGCCCCTACACACTGATGAAAATAGGTAAATCCCATTGTTCCTCCAAGGTATTTACCCATTATCATTAGTGTGTATGGCCACCTTAAGCCAATGATTATCTGAAATTGGTAATGTAACCATTTTTTGCAATTACCAGCCGGTTGGACAACTTAAGGAGCCAGTGTAGCTTTTTCAAGCAGCCAGCTCCACAGTAGGATAGAAAAAGTCTTCGAAAAGTTGTTCACCTGTTATAAATTTCTAGGAATATTGGTTTCCTGGCTTCTGGGATTTATAACGCTGAATTTGTCATTTGCCATTCCAGAATTCTCCCTTTTTCTATTGACTTTTTAAAAATATTATCATGACCTAACTCTATCCCCAGCTGTCTGTCTAGTCATCCACTTTTGTTCTTGAACCTTGACTCTTCGCATTTATCAAATGTTAATTCTTAAAAATAAGCAGATGTACAACTGCAGTTTGCCCATCCCAGCTTATACTCCTTTACAGGCAGCTGTCAGTTCCGTCATCCCAAGGCATAAACTTCTTGAGTCACAGGCTGTGAAAAGTTCCATTTACCAAAGGCAAAAAGGGGGGTTCCTCTTGCACTGAATTCTTTTTTTTTTTTTGTTGTTGCTGTGGACACTGTTTTAAGAAGGCTAGTCACTGTACGTGCGATCCTGTGGTGTTGTTTTTTTTTATCCCATGTCTATGGACATTACACCTACATCATAATGCAGAGTCAAGCTCTCCAACTGTTTATTGGCTCTCAGCATTCATTCAGAGGTGTAGGGAATTGCACAAGAACTAGGAATGCTTTCTTTTAGAGTACGATATATAATTTATGCTGTGCTGTGACCAGCTCTGCTAATAATTACGTAGTATTGTATAGTGTTCCCAAAGCCTACCGTCTGCTGTCCTCTTTACTAGTTGTTGCTGCCTCCTGTTGTAGCTGTAGGAGTACATAACAAGCATCCCAGTGAGATGTCATGGCCATGAGTGCTGTGATTGGCTGCTTTCTTAAGAAGGCAATGGACCAGTGAGGACAGGTGACTGCAGGCTGAATATTTGACTGCGTAGGTTATTCACTTTTACGAGGTCTGGGTTTTTTGAGGTGGGAAAGGGAAGTATGAACGTGTGTGTATGGGATGGTGTAAATGGCATTTAAAGGGCATACCCCTTTAAACCTAGGGACACGTATAGTTTGCTGTTGAGAACAGGTAGTTCTTGTTGCCAAAAAGTACACTTGTGTCACATGCACGCTATGACCACCCTGCCATCATACTAGCGTGTTTCTCACACATTTTGCAATGTTTAAGAGTGTGAGAAATGCATTCCAGGCTAATACAATGTGGTTGGCCACACTGTGTGCTGCAATCCATTTTTGCAGCGCATGCAATTACCTTTTTTTCCTCCCCTGTTTGTGGATGGAAAGCAATCCAATAACAGATATATTGGCAGAATTGCAGTGCACTGTCACTCGCGACTTTCACGTGCGTTACCATGCAGTGTGTGGCTGCTTTCTTACTGTACACCTAGGGATAAATAAAGATTTTGAATTTTTTTTTTTTTTTGTGTCCACAGTGAACCTTGATGTTTTTTAGGATCTTAAATCCATATTTGATTCCTTTTTCAACTTTGTTTTTCAGATCTTTCCATCATTATGTTCACTTTGCTCTAATAAGTTTATTTTAGTAAAAAGAGTTGAAGATTTTTGTCTTAATATCAGGCTGAAAAATGTGAATATATTGAATGGAATGATTCATCTATTTATGGTGGTTGTTGCAAATACCCTTTGAAAATGCGAAGAGGTAAAAATTGAACATGTATTTTGCACTCGGGTTTATTTTATCTGAGTTTAAATTAGATTGAACTAGTGTTAAATTTAAGCAATGACATTTTTGGATGAATGGGCATTTTTAACTTGCTGACTTGTGTTCTGTTTGACACGTTAGCGTCCTCTGGTATAATGGTTTGTGTTATGTGCTGCATTAACTTGCAAATCTGCCACTATTGTTGGATGGAAAATGTGTGAACTTTACATTTTACATCTGTTTGGTAATATATATATATTTATATTGTTAAAGGGCATGTTTAGCCCAAAATCCTACCTTTTTTCATAAATAACAGGCCCCAACTGCTCCACTCCAGACCTCCATACCCTCATCATGGATGCTGCAACAAGGATGCACCATTCACGCTGTTCTCCCCAAGACTCCTGCCTGCTATAGCAGATGCCCATTCAATGCTTGGCCTTGATTTCAGTGTTTAGTCAGTTACAGTAGAGGGGTTGACCAGCACTGTTTCAGACTTCAGGGGGGAAATTGAAGGACTGAGTGGAGCTGTTGGTGTCACTTTACAGTGGCACAGAGGTGGGGTAGATTTTGTGTTTATGGGTGGACAAACCAATAGCTTTTTAGCTGAATGATTTCTAGTGCAAGAAAAATTAGGTATGTACACATTTTGTAGAGTTGGCAGAAAATATAGATACTTCCCTTTATAGAAATGCCTAGGTAATAATTTTCCTCTTCTCAAAGGCATCCAATCCCTTTTCTTTCTGTGGGATAATTAAGAATCTTTCCTTTTGCTCATTAATTGCTGATGAGGTGTGTAGCACCCTGAGGAGTTGGGGACAGTGTGATTATGTTGTGTAACAACCTGTTTTAACAAATGTGTATTCCCCCCCCCCCCCCCCTTTGTAATCCTTTAAAGCCTCTGTTTTTTTAACACAAGACAAATATCTAATTTTACAGTGTACACTTTAAAATGAATCTGGTGCACACGTTTACTGCTTAACCTGGTTTGAATGGTATTTCTTTAAGTCGCACAATTTTTTTCAAGCCACTTTTTGCATATGCATACTTTGCCTCCTCTAAGTGCACATCATGTATACTAAGGGCTAGGCCACACCCTAGCGTTTTAACTCATGTGCCCCAATTGCAGAATCACAGCAGACAACAATGCACAGGAGCGCACCAGGAACACTATTGTGTGCGTGTATCTGCTGTACTAGTGCGCATTGTGTGGCCTCAGCCTCACTGGCACAGTACTGGTCTCCTTTGTGTGGATAGATAGCATCAATTGACTGCATGAAAAACTGAGACCGAAAAGTCTTTCATCCACTTTATCTAGTTATATTTAATTTGACCATGGTCTTTTTCCTGTAAAAAGCTTTGAGGGCTAAAGCTGGGTACACACAGTATCGATAAAGCCCCGATACAGTCGGATCCGACGGTATCGGGGCTTTATCGTTATGTGTGTACACTCATTTCCCGAACGAGTGCGCGGCCGCCAAACGATCGGGTCGGCCGAACGCTCGTTCAGGAAAGGCCGAAAATTTCCATCGGCCGTGCTAGACTCCCTATAGAGGAGTCTAGCGCGGCCGATAGAAACACGCAGCCCCGAGCGTTCTCCTTATGAAGTTCATAGGGAGAACGCTCGGGACTATGTGTATGCAGATCTTTGAAAGATGGCAGACAGGATCTTGCAGATCCTGTCTGTCATCTTTCAGAAATCTGGACTGTGTGTACCTAGCTTAATTCTCTTGAATTTTATTTCTTGTACTTGAATCATACATTACTTAAAGGGCATGTCCACCCCCCAAACTAAAAATTTCCCTACTACTGGCCCCACTGTACAATTAAATAAAAACCTTACCTTACATCCCTGCTCCTTGTGGTCTGTAGTTCATGAATAAAGTCCAGGAAACTGTAGGGTAGGAGCTGTCTTCCTGTCCTAAAGGTCTCTGCCTCTGTGTTGCCTCCGGGAGGTATAGAGACTTGCGCAGTGGAGACCCTTTCTCCCCCTCCCTACCTCCCTCCCGATGCCTCTCTTGCATTTTTAGATCCAGCATAAAATTCTTTTAACATACAGCACGGCAGGTCCCCCCACCCCCAACCGCTTCATTCTTATACCAAACAACGCTTCCCTTCATTACTTGCAGCACCTCGTTCCAGCGACGCTCTCACTGATGGCAGTGCCTCACTGCCTCTCAGCCAATCACAGCTGCGGCTGCCAGTCCGGCCCCCTGCTTACAGTTCCGGCGTGCAGGGGAGCCGGACCAGTACAGCGAAGGAACGAGGTGCTGTAAGTAAAGAAGGGAGACGGTTTTTGATATAAAAATATAGCGGTTGAGGGTGGGGGGACCTGCCCTACAGTATGTTAAAAATTTAAAAAAAAATTGAAATTGTACAATACTTCTGGAGAGGTTTCAGTTGCTAAGTAAAGTAAGATTTGTGCTCAGAACTGAGCCCTGAAAGGGGACTTGGCCAAACCAGCACTGCAAGACTGGGCATTAACGATTTCATATCTTGGTTTGGAGAAACTACTGCAAATCCAGCAGAGCGAACCTAACTGTAGGTAAAGTTTGGGGAGGAGGTTGATTCGGGAGGGTTGGGATTAGAATAGTTTAAAAGCCTTCCTATCTCTGTATAAATGAATGCAATTAGTTTTAGTTGGCCAAATTATTTTATGCTCTGCAAAAATGGCAAGTTTGCTTTATTCAAATGATTCTTACTTATACTTGCCTTTAACAATCTGAAAACTCTTACTGTATTGAGAATTACGTATTAGTTCATATACTGCAGTTCTGGTTGATTCAGGGATACTTTCCAATTGCCATTTGGAGTTGGGAAGGAATTTCCCCCCTTTTTTTAGTGTTTTTTTTTTTTTGCCTTCCTCTGGATCAACTGTTAGGGTTAAAAAGGAGGGTGAAAAGGTTGGACTTGATGGACACATGTCTTTATTCAACCTCAATTACTATGTTTTATGTATCATAGACTTTTCATGACTATCTCCTTTACTAGTTCATAGTTTTTTGGGTGTTCTCATTGTGATTAGTGTTGTTTGAGCACAAATGTTTTTATAGGTACTTTTATAGCTGAAAAGTAAATAAACAACATATCTTATTTGTTCTTACTTGAGGAAATTCAGGCCTTTGTGATATTCTGTATGTGTGTTACGTTTTGTATGTCATCAGCAAATTGCATGCTCTAGTTCACAGTACTGCAACCAGCCTTTGAGGCTGCTCATGATGTTCCTTTAGTTGAGCATCTAGCATTCTAAATTAATGTAAATAAAGCTTATTTGGGTAGATGGAAAAGTTTTGTTTCTCTAAAAATACTAAGCTCACCCGCCTGTCGAAAAAGTTATACACAGCTAAATCATGCCCCACCAACAAAAAAAAACAACAACACTATATCGATTTTCGCCATGATTTTCCCCTCCTCCTCCCAAAATGTATCCTGCCCTCCTTTTCTGGCTGTATTAGTTCTGTATGAGCTTGGAGATACTCAGAGCAGATGGCTCAGAGAGCAGCCATCAATCATTGGCTCAGACTGTTGCTCCTTGAAGAACTGGGAAGCAGAGAAAAGAGGGTAGAGAATATTGCGCTAAATATTGGGGTCTGACTTACCTGTGTATACATTTTCAATTTGGGGTTGACATGCCCTTTAAAGGGCATGTCCACCCCCAAAACTATAATCCCCCCAACTACTGGCCCCACCATGTAGTGTAGTTTAATCCTTACCTCACATCCCAGCTCCATAGGGTTCTCCTGTAGTCCCCCCCCAAAGTCCCAAAAAATGACTACCAGGAGGCTAGCAGAGTCCATATAGGACACTGCCTGCTAGCTGGCCTCAGGTAGATTTTGCCATGCGTACTGCAGCCCTTTCCCCCTCCCTCCCCCTCCCCTTCCCCCCGTTCTACTATCCTCCCCCTAGCTCATATCCCCCTTAATATTGTGCTCCCCCATGTCTCCCAGCCCCAACCGCATTTTTTTTTTTTTAGAAAGCCCCCCAAACCTTACTTACCTCTCCTCTTTCCTCCGGCGAAGTGAGCTGCCGGCAGCCGCGTCTGTGATTGGCTGCCGCTCAGCCAATCACAGACGCGGCTGCCGGTCCCGCCCCTCTGCTTGCATTTCCTTGCAAGCAGAGGGCCGGGAGCGCGGCGGAGGATCGAGGGGAGGTAAGTAGAGTTTGGGGGGCTTTCTAAAAAAAAAATTATAGCGGTTGGGGCTGGGAGCCCAGGGGGGACCTTATATGAAAAAAATTTTTTTAGGGTGGACATAGCCTTTAAGAGTCGGCGATCGATCACTCTAAGGGAAAGTTACATCCTTGAATTGTTGGTGGTAGACAGTAACAAACTCATATGTACAATCTGTCTTTATTACATACTATAAAACAAACTTTTTCAGTTTTGTAAACTCGCTACCTGTTATCATATGAAGTATAATGTATGTTCTATTTTTTCCTTTTTATTTCTCAATTAAACACCTCCATTAGGAGGAGAATTAAAAAACAAACAAAAAAAGAGCACTTGTCCACACTTTTGGCAGAGTACAAATAATATATGATAAAATGTTCTACTTAATATTTCTAGTTTTTTATCTTTGGGCAAATGCATATAAGTGTGTTTAAGAAATAGTGATCTTAAATGTAGCTTTACTGATTTAAAGGGCCTCTGCATCTTCAGAGACTTACCATTTTTGAAGATGCTTCTAACCTTACTACAGAACCCGATCCTTCACCACGGCTTGTTTCTCCTATGCATCTTCCTGGTATTGGCTGTCAGGCAAAGCTGTTAAATGGATGTCACAGTTCATGGCTGATGGCCATTACTGAAGCTGCCTTATGTGCATGCATATAAAATGTAAACATAGCAGCAGCAAAGGGGACAAATACCTGCCGGTGAGGGATCAGGATCTGTAAGAAAGTGTAGAAGCCTCTTTAGAAGGTAAGTATAATGAAAAATAGAAAGGGTTTCTAAAACCATATACCGTATATACTCAAGTATAAGCCATGGTTTCCAGGCTTTAAAAATAGCATAAAACCAAACTTAGGCTTATACTCGAGTCACTTACCTCAGTGTGAAATCCGGTTGCTGCTCGCTCCACATCTGCTGGCTAACGCTACTCTGCCTATCTCACTTCCCAGCGCTGAGTAGTGACGGCAGGCAGATGTGTATTGAAGACTGCCTAGGCAAGTTAACACTGAACTAGGGGGGCTCTTGGGGGAAGGGGGGCAGTAACCCCCAATTCCTTGGCACTGCAGATGTTTGGAAACTACAACTCCCAGCATCTAAAGTATGCTGGAAGTTTTAGTTTCCAAACATCTGGAGTGCCAAGGAATTGGGGGTTACTGTATGGGATAACTGTCCATTTAAAGGGAAACTAATGCCTCAAAACAGTACAGAATCAGGAGGATGGTATCTATTGTTAAAAAGATTGCCTTCTGATTCTGTATTGATTTGAGGCTTTAGTTGCCCTTTAAAGGGACAGTTCAGTGGAAATTATCAATATTTGTTAAATTGTTAGTTTGTGTAATGCCTTCAACTGTGTAATGCCAGTTGATTTCATACCCTTTGCTTTTCCTTGCTGTTGACTTTAGTGAGCTGACGTTTCAGGTTCTAATGGTCCTTCTTCCCAGGATGCACCACATCCTTGGAATGTTCCTAACAGTAATTTCTACTGATAGGCTGTTGGATGGGTCAAACATGCTCAAATCTCTACTGAGCAACTGAATCAACACAGGCGCTGGGTCAAGAGCAAGACCATAACGGTCTCTACTAGGGGTCCTGCAAACAGGAAGTCAGTATTTTGGTTGCATTTATTTATATACAGACAAACTGCTGAATTGGGAGATTAAAGTCATTGAGATGAAAAAATACTGCTCTCTTTTCTGAAAAGCATATGCATTTGCACTGAACTTTCCCTTTAAATGGGCAGCAGAATTCCTATACAGTAATAGCCATACTGGATTTGGCTATTAATGTATGGGACTACTGTATGGGAACTCTGCTGTCCATTTAAAGGGCAACTAAAGCCTCAAACCAATACAGAATTAGAGGGCAGTAGTGGTCATAATTTCAACCCTTGGCTTATGCTCGAGTCAATCAGGTTTTTCTAATTTTTCAGGTAAAATGGTATCTCGGCTTATACTCGGGTCGGCTTATACTTAAGTATATTGTGTCTGGAGATGCCCTTTTATGATAAAAACACAAACACTTTTTTGATCACACGCTTTAAAAGGTCTTGCTGCTAAAATTTTAAGATTTTTTTTTTACTTTTCATTGTTTGTGTTTGCGTGTTCTTTTTGTTTGTTGTATTTTCACATCATATTGATCTCATTTAATATTTATGAGGCCATTATATTAAGTCTGCGTGAATGCTAAGTAGCCTGTAAATAAGTAATGCAGTTCTCATAGACCGATGCAATATAGTATTTTAGTAATGCCTACAGCTGATTTATTTTTCATCTAATTTAAACATTAATAAAATGGTGTGGAACATATTTAGAGAAAAAAGAAGAGAACCCTTCAATAGTTTATAGCTGCCTGCATCAGTTCTATATTGTGACAGATTATTAGTGCGTTAATTCCCATTTCACTTCCTAAACTCAGTGATGGCCTAGCATTGCTAGTAGTGCTTTTCTGTCTTGGACAATGGTCTACGGGGGCAACTAACATATATAGTCTACACATCCTTTAATTTCCTATGCGGGCTGATGTGTAAATCCTTATAATTGGTACATAGTAACGCACCAATTATTAGCACAAAAAGAAATCCCTGATATTTTACCTTGTGGTAGAGCCAGGAAAGCAGTAAGGGTTACACGCTTCATGCATTACTGACCTAGTCTGCTTACCTCAAAATGGTCCTTTTACTCCCTGACTGGTGCTTGACATGCTGCTTAGTGCAGGTTATCTATTGAAAGTGCAGGCAAACAAGTTAAATTATATCCAATGCCCGTCAGAAAAGGTATCTGGCTTCTATGTATAAGAAGCTCTACTTCTACCTCCAAATTACTATAGTCCAAATGTCAAGAAACAGATGCTTACTGTAATTAAAGCTCCATTGTGCAATTTATTAAGGAGACAAACGCTACATGTTTCTGCCTTACATGTCCTTTCTCAAGTGCACTTGCTAAATTGATGTGGACTATGGACTTCATATGGTGCAGAAAGACTCTGTTTTAGTATTTCATGCAGGAAGCCAGTTTTGAGTATTTTCTCAATTGAGAGACCGTAATCTGCTTCCAAAATACCGACTTGCAGGAGCCCTAATAGTGTCTGTTATGGTCTTTGTCTCCGTCCCTGGGTAGATTCGGGAAGTGTGCATCCTGGGAAGAAGGACCATTGCAGAACTTAAATGTCTGCTCACTACTGCCCACAGCAAAGCATAGCAAATGATATGAAATCAGTTGATAAGGCACACGGTTCTCACCAGCCATAACTGCCCTGAGACAGTGAGTAGATCTGAATGTGTATGGCCTTCTTTAATCTGATTTATAAACATAACAATTTGATTCCAATCTGACATGAAATCAATATACAGAACAATTCTCATGTTGGACAATAGAAGGCTTTGAACAGTTGTATTGCTAAACAAGCCTATATGCAGACTAATAATTTACACCGCCTATCGGTTAAGATGTTTAGGTCTGGTGTTCTTTGCATTATGAGATGCGTTATAAATATTGTTTCCAGGACATATTGACAGTGGAACTCTTACTAATAAAAAGATCTTTGTTAATAAACGGATCTGGTTTGGGGCTCAACATATTTTTTTCAGATACAAACACTGCATTTTTCTAATTTTATAATGGGAAAACAAAATTTCTTTAACTTTGTAGATGGGACACTATGAACCAGAGAGTTTATTGGACAGCCCATTGTATTTCTGTAAAGTGATCATATGGCCATGTAAATGTCTTTTTCAGTGTGAGCAATTCTGACTTATCTAATGTGTCTTCAAAGTCAAGCTCCTCCATTCCCCTTACTGATGCCCTTTTCTGAACCCTCTCTAATATGGCCTTATCAGTGCTTTGTAAAATGGTAGAATAATAATTTCTATCTATACCCCTCTGTCAGGAAAATGTGTAGTGACTTGGTAAGAATGGGTTAACTATTGGTATTAGTTCTTAGGACCAATAAAAATACCATTCCACCCTGGAACAGTCCTATTGTTTATATTACGATTAGTGAAGCATGGAACCAGATCTCCTTTTCTAGACAATGTGGTGCCGAACCGTGCATCTGGAATTCTCTACAGCTAGGGGTCTGGTGGGGACTAAGAGGTCATCTTAAGGACAGTCATTCATGTAAAATAAATGTATTTCGGTATTGGAATATGTAAGATAGAAACCAATATTACATTTAGGAATGGAACAGAAGGCCCTGCAATATGATACCCAACATGGAGCCCTTATTCCCTTGCCAAGGCGAGTTATTAATATCTGGGGAAATATGGATTACACACAGGTCATATTTGGTATTGGAGGAATTGATAATACTGGAAAGGAATATGTGGTCAATATCTCAATACAATGTACATATCTACATTTAAATGGAATCTGTCTAACTGAGGGGAAATGAATGCTTTTGGCTAGTCGTAAATCTGGACATTGCTAGACACTCCCACCTCATGCAATAACCAGGAGGAGGGGGTGTTTCATCAAATAGTTTAAAAAGCCTGGTAGCCCTTATAATGTTGTTCATACTTGGGGACATGCTAAGAACGTGTGTATGGACCCAATGTTTCATCCTGCCCCGAGGACACAGGACTTCTTCTAGTGAGTAGGGTCTGTGAATATTTTTATCCTTTTTATTTTATATAACTGTTGTACCTATTGTATGTCATTTTATTATAACACCATTTTCTTTTATTTTTGTATTACCGTATATACTCGAGTATAAGCCGAGGTTTTTAGGTTTAAAAAGTAACCTAAAAACCTTGACTCGGCTTATACTCGAGTCACCAGGAAATTACCTGCATCCAGAGGCAGCGCGAGTCCGGCCGGCTTCAGTAGTTCTTCGCGGTGCGCGGATTACGTCATCACGCACGCTGGCGGATGACGTCATCGCGCAGCCGCGAGCAGTAATGGGAACTGCCGGCCGGACTCGGGCTGCTTCTGGATTGCAGAGAGAGGAAGACTGGAATCAGGTACGGGTAAGTGAGCTGGGGGGGGGACTGGGGGGAGGGCTGGGGGGACTGGGGGGAGGGCTGGGGGGACAGTATGCCTTGCCCACCCACATTACCTTTTTACTATAGGTGGTTGGAAACTACAACTCCAGCAACCAAGCATGCTGGGAGTTGTAGTTTCCAAACATCTAAGTGGAAAGGTATTAGGGTGGGGGACAGTATGCCATACAGTAACCCCCAATACCTTTCTACTATAGGTGGTTGGAATACAACTCCCGGAGCAACCAAGCATGCTGGGAGTTGTAGTTTCCAAACATCTACATTGGAAAGGTATTAGGGTTACTGTATACCCTCGGCTTATACTCGGGTCAATCATCTTTTCTAATTTTTGAGGCAAAAATGGGTGCCTCGGCTTATACTCGAGTCGGCTTATACTCGAGTATATACGGTATATGCACTGTCCACCTTTTGGTATATTAAATCTAAAATTTAATAAGTTTTGTCTTTGATGCTCTAAAAGAACTCAGTGAGCCTCTGTTTATATGTGGTTGAATGGAGTGTGCAGTGTAAATGCTAATTAACTCTGTGACTGCTTGTGAAGGACTGATTATAATTAACCAGTTAGTTGCTGGAGTGAATGGTGTAGTGTTAACCATTTAGCTGCCAGGACAGGGGTGTGCATAGTCAGTGAGAGTCAAGAGGGTTTTTGGGGCGTATTTAAGGCCGTAACTTAAAGTGGTGGCAGCGAATACCGATTAATTAGTCAGATCACGTGCCCAGCGAACTGGTGTTCGTGACACCCTCTTTTTACAAAAAAAGGATCTTGCTAGCAATAGCTGTTGCCAATTGGGAATGTCCAATTGATATCAATAAATGTTCTCAGATAACTTATTCGCAAACCACTAACTTCGTTTCCTGAATGTTGCTTGTTTCACATTCAGGGTAGACAAAATATTTTGAATTAGAAGATATATAATGGATATTTATAGACAATAAGCAGAAAATGTCATCAGGAGCAGACATAGTAACAGTAATTGTAACATAGTAATAACAGTAATTGAGATTGAATAAAGACATAGGTCTTTATTCAACTGCAAAATCTGTGCTGCTTTCGTCCATGACCAATGTCTGTTACCTGTTCGTCTGGATCAAACGAATGGGCAATCTGATTTGTTGGTAGACCACGGCCGATCGTGCGAACGCTCAGTCAGGACAAATAGTCCCCTCGTGTGTACCCAGCCTTAAAGAATGTCCACCTGTCCTCTGATATGACCTATTAGTGAACAATGCACCAGAGAGTTTATTGTATGGCCCATTAATATATTTGTATAAAGTGATCATATCCCCACGCAAACGTTGCTTCTCCAATGTAAACAGCCCTAACCTGTCTAATCTGCCTGCATAGTCAAGCCCCTCCATTCCCTTTATTATTTAAAGGACAACTGTACTGTGAAAATGAACTTTTTAAAAATGAAAAGCACCTGGGGCAAGGAGATAGGATTGATTATTCCCACCTCCCAATATTGTTTTATTGAGCACATACAGTTTTCATCTGCCAGGTTATGGCCTTGGGCCATTCTATATTAAAGATAGTGCTGAAGCATACAGGAAGACTAGCAGAAGCAGTTTTCTTCGTCCTGCTGTTCCTCATAGAAATGATATTGGGAAGTAAAAAGCACCAATCTTACCTCCCTGCCTTAGGTACTTTTTATTTTAACTGTTTTAATAAAAACTTTAAACGCAC
The DNA here is from genome assembly GCA_019447015.1 of Hymenochirus boettgeri. Taxonomy (NCBI): domain Eukaryota; kingdom Metazoa; phylum Chordata; class Amphibia; order Anura; family Pipidae; genus Hymenochirus; species Hymenochirus boettgeri. Next base: position 35,457,979 of record CM033474.1, read on the forward strand.
TATAGTTTCCCTTCATTAAACTGCTTTCATTACCAAGATGTCCCTTTTGTATATGGGATCCTTAATTCCAAATGAGTCCTTACCAGTGCCTTGTAAAGAGTGAGAAGAATTATTACTTTCTTGAATCTATTCCCCTCTTTATACAAGACAAAATCTTTCTAGCTCTAGCTGTGGCAGCCTGGCATTGTATTCTACAGCTAAGTCTGTTATCTACTAGGACCCCCAAATCTTTTTCTATTAGAGATTCCCTAAACACAGAGTTATCACCTCACATCACCTTACATTTATCAACATTGAATCTCATCTGCCATTCTGCTGCCCATTTTGATAATCTATCTAGGTCTGCTTGCAACAATTACACATCATTTGTTTCCAAAGCTCTACGTATTTTAGTGTCATCCGCAAACAGAGACCTTGCTCTCAATGCCCCCTTCTAAGTCATTTATAAACAGATTAAAAAGTGGCCCCAATACAGAACCCTGAGGCACTCCACTTGAAACTTTAGCACACATAGATTTAGCTCCATTGGCCACCATTCTCTGTTTGCAATTCAATAACCATTCAAAAATGGATTTTAGCCTAAAGTTTTCGTTTAATGCTGGGCTGGATATAGGCTTGGAATTTTAATCCTCTGGCTTTTAAAATACAATTTAGATAAAATACCATACCTTTTTTCTTCAGTCAAAGACTATTAAAAAAAAAAAACAAACTTCCATTATACTCCCAGAAAATAGCCGCATGAAATGCCCTGTCTAAAATCAGAAAAAGACATTGCAACAAGAAATCCACTGATCAGAAAAGTACATTTCAAATGTTCATAGATTCAACTAATCGCAAAAATACTTTCCTAAGTAAACTACATTTGAAAATGAATGTCTGGTACGCGTTCTTTATATGGTCTTTAATGTGTACTGTGTTCTCTTGATAAGCATCCCTGCTCTATACTAAAACATTTGTAATGTATTATTTATTTTAAACATACGCTAGCAGAAGTTAACACAACAATGCAGGAGGCACATGTACTGTCCCATCTGGAGCCATGTGACGTCTTCTTATTGGAGCTACAGCTCCAATAAGCTATACAGCTTATAGCTTTTTATAAAGAAGCCATCCATCCAATGTCGGTCGGTCGGGGCCAAATTATTGGATGCTGTGTACCCACCTTCAGTGTCAAAAATAATTCAACCACTCCTGTTTTAAGCAGGGTATACACATTAGAGAAAACGGACTAGCCCCGTTGGTACAGATGGTATTTTATCGCTAATGTGTGTACATCCATAACAAGCGTTTCTGATGAAAGTTCAGCTGGGAAAACGTTCCTTGGTCTCAGTCAGTAACTTGTACTGAAGTATAGGGATTCGCCTGTGATTCAGTCCCAAACAATCCTCCTATACTTTATAGAGGAAAAACACCCGTGACTGTCTGTAGCCTCATTTTTAAAAGATGACAGACAGAATCTTACAGATTTTGAAAGATTGGTACTGTGTGTACCCAGCTTTAGGGTATGGAGGAGAGAATAAATGCTACTGTCTCGGGAATGATTTCTGATTTGAGTGACCTATCTAAAGCTTAGAGTTTCTCTTATTGTGAAAAGATTTTCTTTTTACTTGGAATGGAAAGATTGAATCACATGGGAAATGTGCTTTTGGCATCTTAGAACATTAGCTCAACACTTTTTTTGTTATGCATGTTAATAAGTCTGGTTTTATCATGTTTTTTTTTTTTTTTTTTGACAGCACCTTCAGATACACTGCATCTACCAGTATACTGGGTTGATCCCTGTGAGTCGTTTTATTTTGAAACCAAAGGCAGCCTGAGTCATTAAGACAGAAAATACTGCTCCTCCCTTTCTTTGTTACTAGTTTGTAAATCATAGTGATTGGTACATTTGATGAGCGTTGTTGTGCCCACGCTGTACTTCAGTGTGTCTGTATTTGTGCTGGCTGTACACATATTAGATATTATTGAACGTGATTGTCAGATCTATCCAATATCTGCACTGGCAATATACCTCAAAAGGAAATTGCAAAATCTTGTAATAAGCCTCTCGTTCCCTTCAGATATATCTTTTGTATTCAGTTAGATCAACTGGACTTGAAGTTTAGTTCTTGAAGACGTTTTGCTAGTCATCCGACTGGCTTTCTCAATTCAGAATGACTTGTACAAGAATCTGTTGGCAATTATGTACCCTGGAAAGTCTCAATTTGCATATCACAGCCAGGTGTTAAGGACATTATGAATGCAAGGCGTAATTGCATTGGAGCTAAGAGGTGTTATAGGAACGCCCAGGGTAAGGTGTCAAAACAGCATTGTACATGGCAGACAGTTGGTGTCGAACCCCCCACCTCTCTTCAGGCTTGGTTTCCTTGATTTTTACATAAATGTCCTCCTTGACACCTCTCTTGAACCAGTTCTGTTCCTTTGAAAGGATGTTGACATTACGATCTTCAATGTCTTTTTTCCTTAAGATGCAGGAACACGGCTGAGTCCTGACCCAAGGAATTGTCTCTACTGTGCTGGGCCATACGTTGGTGCAGTTGCTGTTAGGTCTCTCCCACATACAAATCAGAGCACTCTTCAATGCCCTGCGTATATGATGTTGCTTTTCTTGTGTTTCGGTTTCACCAACTGTCTGCCATGTACAATGCTGTCTTGACACCTTGCCCTGGGCGTTCTTATAACGCCTCTTAGCCACAATGTAATCATGCCTTGCATTCATAATGTCCTTAACACCAGGCTGTGATATGCTAATTGAGTCTTTCCAGGGTACATAATTGCCAAAAGATTCTTGTACAAGTCATTCTGAATTGAGAAAGCCAGTCGGATGACTAGCTACATCTTCAAGAACTAAACTTTAAGGTCCAGTTGATCTAACTGAATACAACAGATATACCATGACCTGGATGAATGAGAACCTCTACCTTCAGATATAGAATTTTCAAATATATGATTGTTGATAGACTACTACATAATAAGGTGCCCATACACTGTGCCACATAGGTGAATACACTGTGCCACATAAACTGTGACCTGTTGGCCTAGTAAAACATTTGTACATAGATAGAGAATTGGTTATTGGATCTCAGACAGAGAGTGGTGGTTAATGGAGCTAAGTCTATGTGGGCTAAAGTTCTAAGCGGAGTGCCTCGGGTTCCGTACTGGGGCTGCAAGCAGACCTAGATAGATTATCAAAATGGGCAGCAGAATGGCAGATGAGATTCAAAGTGGATAAATGTAAGGTGATGTATTTAGAATCCTTGTGCCACCTACACCATAAATAACTTTAAGTGAATCTCTAATAGAAAAAGGTTCTGGTAGATAACACTTGTCTTTATACAAGTGTTATCTTGTCTTGTATGAAAAGGGGAATAGATTCAAGAAAGAAAAATATTAGTCTCCCTCTTTTTCAAGGCACTGGTAAGGCCTCATTTGGAATATGCGGTGCAGTTTTGGAATCCCAAATACAAAAGGGACATCTTGGAAATGGAAGCAGTTCAGAGAAGGGCATCTAAAGTAATAAAGGGAATTCAGGCAGATTAGACAGTTTAGGGCTGTTTACATTGGAGGAGCGACGTTTGTGTGGGGATCTGATCACTTTATACAAATATATTAATGGGCCATACAATAAACTCGCTGGTGACTAATACTAAAACTACTACTAATAATAGGTCATATCAGAGGACACGTGGGCATCCTTGAAGATTGGAAGAAAAGAGGTTTCATCTTAGGAAAGGTTTCTTTTCAGTGAGAACGATGAACCTGTGGAACTGTCTTCCAGCAGATGTGGTCATGGCAAGTTCATTGAATAGCTTTAAAGGGCATGTCCACCCCCATAACTATAATCCATCCCACTACTGGCCCCAATGTGTAGTGCAATAAAATCCTTACCTTACATCCCAGCTCCAAGTGCCTCGCAGCCAATCACAGACGTGTCTGCCGGTCCCGCCCTCTGCTTGCATTTCCGTGCAAGCAGAGGGCCGGGCAGTGCTACAAAGGAGCGAGGCATGGTTAGTAACTATCTGGGGTCTTTCTAAGAAAATGATTATAGCGGTTGAGGCTGGGGGCACATTTACTATTATATACTTAAAATGTAAATTAAGGGTGGACATACCCTTTAAAGGCCTAGATAAGTTTGTAAAACAAAAAAATAGTGAGAATTACTGGTATTAATACATAAACTGTAGTTCTGGTTGATCCAGGGATACTTACCAATTGCTATTTGGAGTTGGTAAAAACAGCCCTTTTAAGCTGATTTTTTTTTTCCGCATTCCTCTGGATCAACAGTTAGGTAGGGCTAAAAAGTAGGGTGAAAAGGTTGGTGGACGTATGTCTTTATTCATCCTCAATCACTGTTACCATGTAGATATTGGTTAGATTATAAGTTTGTCTATAGACGAACATCTAATCTGTTTAATATCTATAGCACCTGTGGTTTCTCAACTTCTTTTCCTGCGAGGTCCTGCCTGGCCCATTCATTGGGTCAGGTGTTTCCTTCTGCGGCACTCGATTGTTGTGGGAACGTCGAAAGGTGTGTTCTAATGTATGGGCACCTTTAGTAAGTTCCTCTTGGTAGATCTAAATCCCAGTGAAATTTATTTTGATCAGTTTTCAGTTGCTTATAGGGTTCACAGGGATTGCAAAATGCCATTCTTTATATTCTGCTACAAATAAATACAAAATATTGACGATTTTAAGGCTCATAGAGCCCCTTATGACAAGTACATGACTTATACTTTACATATCACTTTTTTTTATCTTGCAGTCCAAGCCATATGCGTTTGACCGTGTGTTCCAGTCCAACACATCACAAGAACAAGTTTACAATGCTTGTGCAAAAGCTATTGTTAAAGGTAAATCATTTTTATTGGAGGTTGGGGGGAGATTTTTCTTCCATGGAGTGTAACCATGTCCATTTAAAGTTGGAAGGCTAAAATATAAATTAATACAAATTCTTATATATTAGTTTATCTATTACCTGATATCAGCAGCAAATATCCGGAAGGACTAGAGCCTCCCACTTCTGTGACTCACAAGGAAGGGCAATACATTAATTCTAGCACTTAATGATGGAATTTTTCCAACTTAATCTATTAAGATAATCTATTAATCTATTGGATTTCGGGCCTTTAGGCTGAGGTCACAGTAGCGCGTTGTCGCACGTTTACACTGGAGTTTTACAATATTGAGATATGGGAGTACATGCTATTGGGCAAAAAAATATGCTGATCGCATGCGCTCTAATTGTAGCCAGCCCCATCGCCTTACACTGGCATGCACTTTAAAAAGCGTAATGTGGCCTAGCCCTAAGGATGAGGACACACGTTAGCACTTGCAAGAGTTTCGAAAATGGGCACGTATGTGCCATGCATTTCCATTGCGTTTGCTGTGACTGCGCAAGAAATGCGTATCGTATGCACAGCGATTAATGGATCAAAGCGCAGACCCTCAGCAACGCACTAGTGTGGCCACCACAATTGGGCCACACTAGCGTGTGCTTTTTAACACGTGATCGGATTTGCGTGTTAAAACGCACTTGTGTGGCCTAGCCCTTAATGACAAAGTCTAACAATCTAAGAGAGCAGTGGGAGTTTAATGGCTGCATACTTTTTACTGCAACAAAAAGTACTAAGTGTGCATTGTTCTTGATCAGATTTCTGCTGAAATATGATCAAAATAAATCAACAGACAAAATCTGATTGGTTGCTGCAAATTAATAGCAGGGGAAAACATTCTACCTCCTTCTGCATCAGTCCCAAAGATACTCTGCAATTGATTCCCAAAAATTGAGTTACTAATCATTTATCCCATCACTTCGTTATTCACCTTAATTATCTACCCTAAAGCTGGCCATACAGATACCGAATAGGCAAATCCCATCTAATCCACATAAAGCTGGTTGATGTTTTAAAATTTTTTCAATCGATTTCTGTTCAATCACCCTAACAAGACAATAAAGTATTAGATTAAAACTTTGGCCAAATACATGCGTTCCATCTAAATCTGCCTGTAATATGCAACAGGAATATTCACTCAACTTGATCAGCAATACTCTGGGGAAAGATTAGTCGGGTGAGCATAGACGATATGATCATATCTTTTCCCTTTACTTCAGTCAAGGGTGCTATTAATTGCCGATGGAAATTTTCTGCCTGGCCCGGCCAATAAGTTGGTGTTTTGGCACCATACACCTTCCCAATATAAGGCAAATCCCATTGAATCCAACAGGATTGGCCTAATATCATTAATGGGAATGGCCAGTTTTATTAGTATATGGAAAATTCTGTTGGATTTGTCAGGGGTTTCCTATATTGTTATGGTGTATGTGCACCTTCATTTTGACTTTTGACAAGACACATATAAGACCTTATGAAGTACAGTTCTGGCCTCCAGTATACAGAAGGTTCATGATAGAAATGGAGATGGCACAGAAAATCGAGAATGTTACATTTAGTATGTAACCTAATAGAAATATCATGATGAACTATTGGTGCACTTTGTAATAGTAAAATTTCCATGTATGATAAGTTATTCTTGTCGGCTAAATCTAATTGGCAATGTTTTTAACAAATCCTCAAAGTACTGCCTATGGGATTGTACCCTTGGCTTCAGTTGTTAATACATTCCCTAGAGGGGTGTTGGGTTGTTTTCTGTAATCCCATTATGCCGGAGATGATGTAATCTCCCAGACGTGTTTTATTTATATGCGTAATCTCTCAGACATAGTGAAACATCTTGCTGAATTTTATTATATTTACAGAACTATAAGAATATTTATGGATATGGTCAATATAGTCTTCACTTTGCTATTCTAATCTTTAAAATACAGCTAGAATTTTAAGTTGTCCTGCACAAGACTCTTAAATGTCAATGTGTGGGAACAAGGAATTTAGTCCTGATCTCCCTCCCAGTTTAGCACGGAAGAGATCATCCCATTTTCCATTCTACTTCTCTGGCTGAGTTCATTTTAATATCTCTCAACATTAAGTTGGAGATGGAGAGAGGTTAAAATTATATAAAGCTGCAGCAACTCTTCCCCCAATAATACTCTAAAACACATCCACTGCTGTTTATCAGTGGTGGAATCTTGGCTTTGTGAGCTATTTTTTTTGCAGAATCTGATGGAGTGTTCTATATTCGTTAGGCTGGGTACAGACGTGGCAATATTTCCTTCCCGCGGGTTGCCATTCGATAAACTGCTAAATATTTTATGGGATTAAAGCAGTAGCACTCATATTTCAGCTGAAATTAATAACATGCCCAATCCAAAAATTCTGATGTACCTTATCAAAACTTCCCAGTGATATTTCAACCATATTGATTAAAAAAAACATTGCACCGTGTAGAAATCTCAACCTGTATGTACCTAACCTTAATGTCATCGAACCAATATTGGTTTAACTTTTCCAAGCAGCATTTAATATTTTTTCCCAACATTTGAGATTCTATGTTTGAAAGTAGCATAAACTGGCAGGCCTTTTCTGTAATACCGTATACAGTAATTATGTGCGTTTGGTAAAAGGAAATATTTGTCACTCATGTGGGCGCATACATTTATTTTATGGTAATTCTTGGCATTGAAAATACCCACTGTGATTGTTTGTATTAAATTTTACACAAAGGTCCTGCTATAGAATTAAGGTTCTTGGTTTCTGAATATTTGCTCATGGGGGGGAAGTTTGAGATTATTTATAGTCAGGAAGTTGTATATTCAAACTGTCAATGTATAATCCCACAAAATGTTTCTAGTGCTGTTTGTTACTAATAAAATAGATTTCATAGGATTTAGTTGTTTATTTGCTTACAGTCTTTTTTTCTGGTGTGAATAAAAAACATCAATGTCTCTCCAGCAGGTTACTTGTTGATAGGTTAATGAGTACAGTTCTTTATTGTGGGGCATTTTATATTTAAGCGAAAGTAGTGCTAGATACTAAGAAACTTGGATGATTATTTAACTATGATCTGTATTCCATTTTGGTAGATGTTCTGGAAGGATATAACGGCACAATATTTGCTTATGGTCAGACATCATCAGGGAAAACCCATACCATGGAGGTAAGACTCATTTATTTTGTGCTAGAAGTTTCTCATTAATTGTGAGTGATCCTAAATTGTTATTTTTTCTTTTTTTACTCAGGGAAAACTTCATGATCACGATGGAATGGGGATAATTCCCAGGATAGTCCAGGATATATTTAATTATATTTACTCTATGGATGAAAACTTAGAATTTCATATAAAGGTAATTATAATTTTTTTACTTGATCTTTTTGTGTTTACTTACCTATTAAAGGATAAGTACACTGTAAAAGCAAGTTGAGTTTAATTGCTTGCTTTTGCAGTGTACTTATCCTTTAAACATATTATTCGGTTGGTTTATCCATTCACAATGCCAACTTCAACAGAACAAGTAGATCCATGTTAACTAGGCCTAAAGCCTTGTACACACGTACGAGTTGGTGAACAAGGCATGATGTTTGAGAGGTCGACTGATGCGTGAAGAGACCAGTTCGGCCTATTGTTGCACGTGTTTGGCTGCTCAGCTGCCAGGCCTCCTTCTCACGCTCGTACGTGTGTATGAAGCTTAATTTCTAATCCTGTTTACTACATTTAGATCTGTGCCATTGTGTGTGGTGTTGTCATACCAGATGACAGCACAACAATGGATATCGCCTTTCCTTGAAAATTTACTGCTAAGCTTTTATCTTAATTCCTTGAAAAATTACCTATGAACATTGCTTTTTTGTTGCAGTGTATGGTTTTTATCACTTTGTACGTTAATAGTGTTCTTACTGGGGGGCCTGGAAATGAATGAATTAATTTGTAGATTTATGTAGCTGTGTTGTATAAATTGAATTTGTAGTACTAAAATGTCAAACCAAGAAAACATCACACAGAACATTTTACAGTAATAACCAGCAGTGCTGCAGGATGCTTAGTGAATGTTGTTGCTTTAAAAGATCATTTAACCCTTTCACTGCCAGGAGATTTTCATTTTTTTTTGCGTTAACTGCCAGAAGAATTTTCAGGATTTTGCCCTCAATCGCTTTAGACTAATTTTACAGTAGGAAACCTTGCAGTAAATCAGGAATATTATACATTGTTTTTTTCAGCACAAAGTGTACTTTAACATGGTAACAAAATTTTGCAACTTTTCTGGAAATTTTACTGGAATTATGGGTAAAATATATAAAAAAATTGAAAAATTTGCAAATTTTCATGGATTTTTCCCATTTTTACTTATAGTTATCTTAAGGTTACACACAAAAATCTTAATGTTTCTAAAAGCTCAGATACTCCCGAATACAACGATACCAGATATATGTAGGTACCCCACTTTTCCTGTACAGGAGACCCCCCCCAAACTAAAACTGCACCTCCTAGAATATTACACCAAATTAAAATGTCTAACCACTACTGACAGTTAACATAGAATATCTACCAAATTATCTAAAATATCCCCACAAGTGAGATATTTTTAAAAACTACACACCCGCAGGATTTTACGAGTGAGGTTAGTTTCGATCAAAATGCAGATACCTGGACGCAGCTCTTCGTCAAATTGTAAGTTACTTTCTCACATTTTCCTTTTTTTCCTCAACTGTAAAATCGGAGACAAAATCAAATGCGAATTTCAGCTAAAAACTGTGGAGGAAAGTTCAAAGGCATCTCAAATATGAAAGCCTAACCCCTCCCGAATAAAACGGTATGCCACATTCATGGGTGTACCCAGAGACATGGCTACCAACTAACCTAGAGCGTGACCAGTGCCAAATGTCAGTAGCAGCAAAAAAAAATTAGCCAGTTTTGTATTTGAACAGTCTGCAGTTTTTCCACAAAACACCCCCCCAACTCAAAAATACCCCCCACAAACTATATATTCCTGAAATCTACACACCTTCAGCTATGTAACACTGTAGTTCGTTCATTCATATCATCAATGGTGTGGGCGCAGTTCTTTGTAGAAGTTTGCACTTTTACCAGATGTTCAAAAAAAATGAACATCAAACAACGTTCAAAAAGGTAGAAATCATGCCAAAACCCCATGGAATGTAAAAAAAAGTTACCAAATATCAATCTCCCAAATGTCCTAAATCAAACGGTATGCCATATGTGTGGTTACACACGCAGACGTGGAAGCGAAAAGCCACAAAGTGAGACAATGCACGATGGCTCAGAAACGGCGAAAATATTTAGCCAACTCCGAATTTGGACAGTCTGCAGTTTTATCCACAAAACACCCCCGTAACTTAGAAATAACCCCCATAAACTATATATTCCTGAAATCTACACACCTTCAGCTATGTAAAGCAGTAGATTATTCATTCAAACCATCAATGGTGTTGGCGCAGTTCTTCGTAGAAGTTTGCATTTGTCTGAAAAAATGAACAAAAAACAACTTCAAAAGGTAGAAATCATGCCAAAACCTCATGGAATGTAAAAAAAAGTTACTAAATATCAATCAGCCTAATGTCCTGAATCAAACGGTATGCCATATGTGTAGTTACACACGCGGACGTGGAAGCGAAAAGCCACAAAGGGAGACAATGCACAATGGCTCAGAAACGGCGAAAATGTTTAGCCAACTCCGAATTTGGACAGTCTGCAGTTTTTCCACAAAACACCCCCGTAACTTAGAAATAACCCCCACAAACTATATATTCCTGAAATCTACACACCTTCAGCTATGTAACGCTGTAGTTCGTTCATTCATACCATCAATGGTGTGGGCGCAGTTCTTCGTAGAAGTTCGCACTTTTCTGAAAAAATTAACAAAAAACAACTTCAAAAGGTAAAAATCATGCCAAAACCTCATGAAATCTAAAAAAAACTTACCAAATATCAATCTCCTAAATGTCCTGAATCAAACGGTATGCCATATGTGTGGTTACACACACGGACGTGGAAGCGACTAGTCAAAATGTAAAACAATGCGCAGTGAGCCAATAACAGCATTTTCCCAGATTTTTCAAACTGAACACCCCTCTAACTTGGAAATACCCCCGCAAAACTATATATTCTCAGAATTTTTTTTACATACTTCAGCTACGTAACTCTGTAGTTTGTTCATTCATACCATCAATGGTGTGGGCGCAGTTCTTGTAGAAATTGCATTTGTCTGAAAAAATGAACAAAAACAACTTCAAAAGGTAGAAATCATGCAAAACCCATGGAATGTAAAAAAAAGCTCTAAATATCAATCCCAAATGTCCTGAATCAAACGGTATGCCATATGTGTGGTTACACACGTGGACGGGGAAGCCAAAAGACACAAAGTGAAACAATGCACAATGGCTCAGAAACAGCGCAAAATATTCAGTCAAATCTGAATTTGAACAATCTGCAATTTCCCACAAACAACCCCACAAAACCAATATTTCTGAATCCTCACACCCTTATCTACGAAATTCTGTAGTTTGTTCATTCGTACCATCAATGGTGTGGGCGCAGTTCTTCGTAGAAGTTCACAGTTTTAGCAGATTTTCTAACAAAATTGAAAAAAAAAAAGGTAGAAATCATGCCAAATCCCAAGTAATGTAAAAAAAAGTTACCAAATATCAATCTCCCAAATGTCCTGAATCAAACGGTATGCTATGTATGGTTACACGCGCAAACGGGGAATCAACTAGCCACAAAGTGAGCCAAAACAATGGCCCAATTACAGAACTTTTCAGATTTATCAGACTAAACACCCCTCTATATTAGAAATACCCCCCAAACTATATATTCTTGAATCTACCACCTTCAGCTACACAATGTGTATTCCTTATGCATACCACCAATGGTGTGGGCGGAGTTTCATGTAAAATTTCGCTTTTTACCAGATTTTCAGGAAAAATTTATAAAAATACAATTCAAGTTAAAAATCATGCAAATTTCCATGTCATGTAAAAAAAACTTGTCAATTATCAATCTCCAAATGCCCTGAATCAAACGGTAGCCATATGCGTGGATGTACACAGGACATGGCCAAACTAGCTCAAATGGGCACATGCACAAGTGTAATTACAAGAAAAAAATCAAAGTGCTCTGTAATTTCAAACAGCCCCAAAACATGGAAATGCCCCCACAAATAAAACTCCCAACTAAATATCAATCTCCCACATGTTCTGAATCAAACGGTATGCCCTATGTGTGGATGCACACAGAGACGTGGCCACCAACTAGCTCAAATGGGACGCATGCCAAATGCAATTACAAGAAAGAATCAAAGTGCCTGTAATTTGAACAGCCTACACTTTTCTAAGGAAACGTCCCAAACATGGAAATTCCCCCCAAACTATATATTTTTGGAATCTACACACCTTCATCTCGTTACTATGCCTGCTTTCATACATATATGAAGAATCCAGACCCACTGATCCAAAGAAGTCCGTGCTTTTAGGAGATTTTGTGAAAAAATAAAATAAGGGACTCAATGGTTGAAATCCTACCTAAACCACTTGGCAAGTAAAAAAACCATAAACGGCAATCTCCCACATGTCCTGAATCAAACGGTATGCCATATGGGTGGGTGCAAACAGAGACGGGGCCAACAACTAGCTCAAATGGGATCCATGCGCAATTGCAATTACAAGAAAAAATAAAAACCGCCACAACCCACCCCCCACCCCTATCCCCACTCCCCCTTTTAGTGGTATTTTAGTGAAAAGCAGTTAGTACGGAGAGTCCCACAAGTTTTTGCACACTTTTACTGATCCTAAATTTTGATCTCTGTCCCCATTTTTTTTCTAAGCCATCGCTAAGTAGCAAAGACTTAGAAAAAATCCTATTTGTGAATGGAACTTTGAGTTCCATTCACAAAATGTATAGTAAAGCTGTTAGCTTGACAGCTTTTACTATACTTAGGGACTGCAGCATGATCTCCATAGATCATGCTGCAGTACCTCCACTGGACCACCGGGGGCAGCAGTGTACCTCCATATGGGAAGACCCCGGTGAAGGAGGAAGTTCTGTGATGTCACCGGGGTCTCCCATTCAGCTTCCTCCTCCGGACCGGCAGCTTCAAGGTAGGGAAATCTTCAATGCAGGATATCTCCTGATCCCCCCCTCGGATTTGGACGAAACCGAGGGGGGATCGAGGGGACTAGGGGGGCAGTTGAATGCTGCCCCCCGATCGGCCCTAGCAGGGGGGGAAAAAATTTTTGGAGGGGGGAAGCCACAGATCGTATATTCACGATCTGTGGCAGTTTGTGCATTCACTGCACAGATCGTGAATATACGATCTGTGGCAGTGAAAGGGTTAAAGTGCCAAAAATGATCATATTAAGCTTGATATATAAAACTAAGCCATGTCTCCTTATCCCTCTGTCTAGCTTCCTTTAAGCTTTTTGCTATGAGGTCTGTTTTAATTTGGAGGTAGCCACATCCCTTATGCTAATTAAATGTATACTACAATCGTTTAGAGTCCTGTTTTAATGCTCGTAATGTAAAATCTTTTAGCTGCAGTAGCTGTTGATTGCTTATGTATATTAAATAGATTTTCTTCCACATTTAAAACCTAGGTGTCTTATTTTGAAATCTATCTGGACAAGATTAGGGACCTGTTGGATGGTAAGTTTTAAAAGGTGATGTATATGCTAAAACTTGTTTCCCTTGACCTTTAGTCATTAATCTATGCATAAAGACAGACACCTAGATCTAACAGTGGAGAAAATAAACCTTATTTGAGCAATTTAATCTAGTCAGTTCACTTTTTTACACTCCAAAGCATAATGGTAGGTAGAGGAGGCCTTAGGAGAGATTTTCTTTTTCTCCCTAGGAGAAGGACATTGAGTGGCAAAGCCAATAAGAAAGTGAGTTGATGTTTTGCTCCAGTAAGATTTTCTAGTCTTCGTACAGCTCATTCTTTGTCTAAACCACTTAGGAAGACAAATGATATAGCCTACTAAGTTCCAATTACAAGTCTGAGTTTTTTTTTTATAATTTAATTTTGAGGTTTTGATGCTGAAATTACAGATTTAAAACCTATTGAAATCAATTACAATTTTTTTTTAAATGACCTCCAGTGTGAACTTTATAATCTAAAGGCAATCAGGAGTTTACAAAACAGATGCATTATTATCATCTTAAAGTAAATGTGATTTTTAGATTTGCAGCTTTATAATATGCAGCCGAGCTGGTAAAGGCTGGGATGTTCATTGGGCTCCTGTCTGCTAGATACTCCTGACCAAAGATAAACATGCGTAAAATTTCCAACTTTCGTTACAGAACTCCTCGCAGTTACTTTCCCTCTTTTTCCTTATAACAAGAGACATAAAGTAGCTATTTACACAGCTTTCAGGGTAAAGCACCCCGTTGTCTGAACCAGCCATGCGGTCCCCGTTGTCTGAACCAGCCATGCGGTCCCCGTTGTCTGAACCAGCCATGCGGTCCCCGTTGTCTGAACCAGCCATATGAGTTTTTTCAGCCCAAATGTTTACGGCCAAGCACATCATTTTGATGTAAACATGTCTGTTTTACCTTGCTTGTTTTTTTGTAAATCGATAAACATTGCATTTAAATTTCTTTTTCCAATTCGTGTGATTCTTTGTTAGGTTTATTATTTTTTGCAATATGCTAACTTGTAAAAGACTGTCTATAAGAAACTAACGTCTGTGTTTGCATCTTTTTGTAGTATCAAAAACTAATCTCTCTGTTCATGAAGACAAAAACAGAGTCCCGTATGTAAAGGTTGGTATTTCATTATTTTACTTGTATTAACACATAACCGATAAAAATGTTTATTTAAAGGGCGTATCCTCCCCCTGAAGACATTTATTCATTGAAAGCAGGGCCATTTGCCAAACCCTATTATTGCAGTACATACCTGACTCTCCTGTGTTCCTTAAGGATAGGCCACACTGCTGCGTTTTAACACGAAATCCAAACCTGTGTGTTGGCCAATTGCTGCATGCACGTTTACAATCCGATGCAGTGTGGCCTCAGCCTTAAGAAAGATATTTACCATGAATTCCACTAGTCCTCCTTCCGGCTGCTGCCTTTCTGTGAATGTGATGTCACCGCTCCTGTACGGATGCACACAAAACCATAAAGGGAGAAATCAGATGGTAAATACAAACTAGAGTCCTGCGTGGGTCTAATTTTCCCGACCCCTTTCTATTCGCTTCATACCTGCGACCCGCAGGTTTTTGGACCTGAAACCCGACCCGCGTTTGGTCTTTCTTAATAAAATTTGTACAGGGAAGTTTAAAAAAAGTCTGAAAGTTAAAATATTTTATTCATGCAAAAAATCTTCATAGAAACAAACCTACCATGCCACTAAAATATATAGCAGACATTCAAAAGTCTGAAAACTACAACTCCCAGCATTCCCTGGATGCATTCTGATATTGTAAGTGCTGTATTACAATGTTGGGAGTTATACTGTCCCCAACTTACACAAGCAAAAACTCTGGCTACTCACAAAAAATAGCCAAGGAATGCTAGGAGTTATAGTTTTCAGACATCTGGAGATCTACTGGTTAGCTATCTATGATTTTATAACTATGTCTTGCAGAATAAACATTATAATCTCCACCCACTATGTAAATTTGCATTATTAGGTGGACAGTAAATTTAAAACTAGCAGGTACCATAATAGAGGATTATGGGTAGGGAGCAGATGGAGCTGCAGTGAAATATCTGCACCTTTAAAATGGGTGTAGATAATAATGCTATCTTTTGACTACTACAACTTCAAGCATTCCCTGTCTGCACTCTGCTTTTGTACAATGATTGGGAGTTTTAAATGTTAATCTGGAGGTCCACATACCTGCTGTAGTTCTCGCTGAACCTCATAAAGTGGTAGATTGTTCTTTTCATCACTAGAATCATCCACATCCCATAGATCATTATGGCCAGAAGGATTTACAAAGATCAATGAAATCAAATGTCATTTGTTCCCATGCAGACACTTGCTCTGGTCTCATGCATAGGTGCAGATATAAGTTTGTTACTTTGTTCTATGGGAGATAGCTACTTTGCTGGCTCTGACCTCTGCTAGTAAAACCAAGGTCAGAAGTTTAAAGGGCATCTATAGTGGGAAAATTAACTTTCTTTTTCTTTCTTTCCATGTGTTCTATAATTCCCCACAACCCCCAGAGTGTCCTCACTTTTTTCAGATTCCCTCTGTCCTGAGATACACCAGTTAGAAGAATAAGTGCTTGCATTCCTCTACTCCTACTTGGACTGTCAATCAAATCCCTGTGATGTGATTCCCCCCTCCCTGCTCTGTAATAAACATAGAGATAATAGCATTAGCAGGGGGAGAGAGGTAGCTTTGATGGTAGATATAAGGCTGCACTTGACCCCCCTTCTTAATAGCTTTCACTGATTGATGATGGGTCACAAATTGAGAGAAACTGTACTGATCTCCTTCCTGTCTCCAGGACAGCTTGTTTTCTGTTGGCCACTGTGCGTGGGTGTGTTTTTCAGGATGTTGAACTTTTAACTCCTACTGCACATGAGAAGCTTGTCGGTTAGCCGGAGTTGAGACATGGAGGAGGTAACAGAGGGGAGGGGGAAGGGGGGAGTGCTGCACAGAGATCTGACACCATGGTTAAACAAAGTCACTGACAGAGATAGGATTAAGGCAGCACAGAGTACATGAATTTAACTTTGCAAAGGGGCAATGTGTTTTTTTCACTATAGATGCCCTTTAACCCCTGCCTTTCCAGTCGCTCCAGCATTAACTGCTTTTTTACCCAGTTATCTCTGCAAAACCTACCCAGGCACTAGAAGAGTTAAACTTCAACATAGCTGTCTGCATTCCTTTTTTTAATTTGGAGGCTGAAATTTTTCTACCCGACCCGCGGTTCTCAACTCAACCAATTCAAACTCAATGCTGGTTTTTTATGAGACTAAAATTAATACTCCTACCTCCATGCCCATGGCTGATGGCTCCCACCACTGTCAGTAGGGGTGACAAGCAGTTGTGTAGCCATAGGCATTAGTACTAAAACCAGATCTTAAGTGCTTAGCTCCCAAGTAAGAATAGAAGGTAGGCATTAATTATCCCTAACTCTCAGAGAATTCGCGTTTCTCTAAATATAAAAATATTAAATCGTCACTTTTTATCTCAAGTTCTCTTTTTAACAATGTTTCTTCATCTTTCTTTTAAAGGGTTGTACTGAACGTTTTGTATGTAGTCCTGAAGAAGTCATGGATACTATAGATGAAGGAAAATCAAACAGACATGTTGCTGTGACAAGTATGTCCCACGTAAATAATTTGTTATGGGATCCCACAGTGTGGGTAATTTCCTTGAACATGGATTCCATATCTTTATACCTTAATGGGGTTATTTCCTACTATTTATTCCACAATAGAAAATTAAGTATAAATACTTGCTGTCACCTCCAAACTGCTTATCACTGATTCTTTCAGGCTTTCTTTCTAGTGAGGCCTAAAGTTCTTACTAACTCCATGGAACTTCCCTTGTTTCTGTAAAGTCTAAGAGCAGATCCACTGGAGCTATCTTAAAGTTTTTTCAACTTAAAAGTAGATTTTCTTGTAAATATAACTTTGGCCTGCTGAGTTGGAGAGCTAAGTGCACTGACTGCTATGCTGCCCGAGACCCTTATCCTTAAAGAAAGCGTCTGTTTTAGAATTTTATATCGGACATTCCATATTCCCAAATATCCCTTCCTTCCTTTTGCCCTAATTCAAATGGCCACACTGATTTTGTAAGTCATTTCAGTTTAATATAGAAATGACAAAAGCTTGTCAATTTATTTGTATAAGTTCAAGCTATAAAAAATATTGGCATTTGGGTTGTGGACTGTATTGGTAAAGTATATTCTGGCTTGTTCATGGGCAAAGCAGACAGAAACCCTTATTGATGATGTGCGCAAAGCTGCCAGATGGTCTTCAGCCAAGAATTTCATCAACCGTTATAAGCTGGGCATATTGTCCTCTCTAATGACATTAATTTTGGAAGGAAAATGCTTCAGTTTGTTATTTATTCCATAAAATATATAACGCACTGTGAAAAAGATTTAGGCAGCAGTGAGAAATGCTGTAAGGGAATGTTTTCACAAATCTAATTTCTAGCCATCATCAATTTAGAAAATATAAAAAAAAAGCAAATTAATATTTGCTTTGATTGCTTTCAAGCTAACATCAGTTCTAATAGGTACTCTTGCACACAGTGTATTTTGTATGGTGAGGAACAGCCAAACTTTGCTCCCAAGGTGAATTTCATGCCATACGCCACGGCAAGACTGAGCTTAGCAATAAGATGTGCAACAAGGTCTGCATACTACATCAGCAAAGTCTTATTTGGGCAAAGCAGGCTGGGGTTTCAAGATGTGCTTTTCAGTCTTTTTTGAAGTACAGCAAAGAAATGAGAAACATTTAGGGCAGTAGATTTAACCTAGTGCAGCAGATTAAAGACACATGCTTACTTACCTTCACAATCAGAAGACACCCAGCAGAACCATCCGCTCATAACTGGCAGAAACCTGTGGGACCCAGGTATGTCCATCTACAGTCCAGAGAAATCTGGTCAGAAGAATTGTGGCCAAAAAAACCCATAAAATATATTTTAGGCTACATTTCTACAAATAGAGTGTATGCCAGGAATAACAGTCTCTGCAGTTCTGGAAAATATTAGCAGATCCATCATTCAATACCATCAGGAAGGTATCTGATTGTTTTTTTTGTCCCGCTGCAGAATACATTTGGGTCCAAACGTAAAGCCAAAGCCATTAAAAGAACCATCTTCAGTATAAGGAAGAACAAGGAATCCTGGAAGTGGTATGATCAACACAGAGCCCTGATGTTGACTTTATCTAGTGTATCTGGGATTACATAAACAGACAGTGGAAATTTTAGGCAACCTACATGCACAGACAACCTGTAGGAAATACCTACCTGCCGAGTTCCAAAAATGTGCAAATGTACCTAGAACAATTGATGCTATTCATTCACTTTTCATTGTCAATTGATAGAAATAAACTTTTAAAAGTATATTTGTGGATGCGTTCTTAGTTTACAGTATTTTTACATGCCTGCCATAAGCTTTTCCACAGTATTGTATTTTGAAGGGGGGTGTGTGTTTGGGCATCATATTCTGCCTCCCGCGTGTTTATTTGGATGCTTTGTTAAATTCCATTAGTGTATGCTGCCATGGTAACTGGGGGAAATATAAAAATAATAATAAAGGAATAGTTCACTCATAAAGTGAACTATTCCTTTAATGTATTGATTGAAAACAGGGAGGTTTGGGAGCAATGCCTTTCCTCCCGGTCTTCAATCAATTCCCCAGGAACGACGGACAAAGAATGAAGAAGCTTACTTACCTTACACGCGATCTGGAGCAGCAGTAACAAGTGTCGACCCCTTCCTTGTTTAGAGTAACCATAACACATGCACGATAATGTGCGATATATTTACTCTGAACAGGAAGCAGTCGGAACCTGTCATTGCTGCTGTGGAGGATTGCGAGTAAGGTAAGTGTTTTTCATTTATTGTGCATCACTCCTGGGTAGTTGATTGAAGACCGAGAGGTAAGGCATAGCTCCTTAACCTCCAGTTAACCTACAGTCTTTAATCAATACATTAAAGGAATAGTTCACTTTTTGAGTGAACTACTTTAACAATCACTAGGTTAACTTGTCCATGGAACAGGAAATTTGATTTCTAGCCCTTTGTTATGCTTTTCTGTGGTCAGTAGTGAGCTGACATTTTAGGTTTCTGCACTTGTTTCTCTTATTCCTGGGACGCTCATTTCTTTAAAATGTTCCTAACGGTAATTTTTCCTTTCTGTCAAAACAGAAAAAAGGTGGGACAAACATGCTCAGATCTCTGCTGAGCATCTGAATTGCCCCAGGGGTGGAGTTAAAGGGCAACATCATAACCGGCAATAATAGGCATCCTGCAAACAGAGAGTACTTTGGAAACATTTATCTATGCAGAGCCAAAATGTTGGATAGGCATATAAAAGTAATTGAGAAAATACTCCTTTTGCATACATATTTGTACTGAACTTTCCCTTTTAACCAGGCAGTTTGGCTATTAAATTTCAAAGCATTTGAATAGTAAGATTTGACATTCCCTCCTGCATACATACAATAATATAAGGTCTGGTTTGAAAATTCTGTCCTGTTGTCTTCCATTAACATGTCAGAGGACTTTGTCCTGCGGTGGTAACTTGGTATACGATGTTCCTGCTCATTTGTTATACTAAACAGATCTTTGCATGTTGGATATCTTTGAATACAAATTGTCATTGATCTGCTCATTCAGTCTGCTGATTCAAAGACTGAGACCTTGGGCAAAAAGATTGAATGAACAAAGGTTTATATAATAAGTACATTTCAGAAATAATAATTCTGTTTGTGATTTTGCTGTAAAACAAATGGTAAATAGACCCATGTGTTATAGAATATGCAGATAGCAAGGAGGAACTTAAAGGGCAAGTTGCATCATACTTACCTGACGCTCCTGAAGTTTTGAGATTGTTACGTGCTCATACAGCAGCAGTGCTTTTCGGGAGAATACTTTGCTTGAAATACTTTACTTAAAGGATATGTCCACTGTAAAACCAACTTTAGTTGAGCAGATAGCTGTGGCTTTTCTACCCAGCCCATAGCCTACCTTGCCTACTTGAACGTTTCTGGCTTTCTCCTTTTGGATACGGCTGCTGGAGCTCAGTCCCACACGATCTTCAGGAAACCCCATCTCCAGATATTTTGAGCAGGTAAGGCTTGTGTGTAGCGTGCATGCGCCCAATGTCACGGTGCACACCACGTGATGTCATTGCAAGTGTGTCCTGGCGCTGTTCCCGGGAACGTGTGCGCACATGATGTGCACGCTACTCACAAGCCTCTATCTGCTTGGATCGCCTGGAGATGGGGTTTCCTGAAGATCTTGTGGGGGTGGAGCTCCAGCAGCCATATCCAAAGGAGGAAGCTAGCAACATTCAAGCAGGCAAGGTAGGTTATGATGGGGGGGAGAAGGGGGGGGGGGGGGGGTTAGAAAAAAAAAATTACACATATTTACTTTTAATGCTACAGCTATCCTCTCAACTAAAGATAGTTTTACAGTGTACATATCCTTTAACATGGCTTACGGTGGCCATAAATGTAGTGATATCTGCAAAAACCCAGTATCATCCTATTATCGCACTTGCTGACTAAATTTTCACCCTCCATGATAACAAAATCAGGCAGATTTTAATTGTCCTGATTTAGTCATTATTGATCAGTCTATGGCCACCTTTTAGACTTTAGACAAAGTTCATGTAACGTTTGTATTTTACAGCATTATTTTTTATAGTGTCCTTATAAATGCTAGGTGAACTTATTTTCGTTTTCTTGACAGATATGAATGAGCACAGCTCTAGAAGTCACAGCATATTTCTAATAAATGTCAAACAAGAAAACACTCAAACAGAGCAGAAACTGAGCGGAAAGCTTTTCCTGGTTGATTTGGCAGGTAGTGAAAAGGTAAAGCTTCCCCCCTCAACGGATAATTCTCATTGTTTTTAAATTGATAACATTGATGATATTTTTTTTTGCCAAAATCAATTAACTTAATTTAAAAAGTTTTATTTTACTTTAAAACTAAATGTGTTGACTTAATGTTACACTTTTTTACATATAGAATAGTGGCAAGGAATGACTTGAATATACATCAAAAGTACAGGTTTGCCTATTGCACAAAGCCTGCCATCAACTTTTGGATTTCCTTTGTGTGGCAGATTGTAGGATCCTTACTAGCTCCCCACTCTTAAATATCTAGCCACTATATGTAAATGATAAATGTCTGTTAACCAGCATATGGAACAAATGTAATCTTACACAATAAAATACAGTGGCCCTGGTGTGTAAACCCCTGACATGTTGATCTACCTTCTTATGGCTATGTGCTTTAGAGTGAGTTAATGTTAAGATGTAATAAACCACAAGCCTTCAAATGTCATCTGAAATTAAGGGTGGCCCCCAGGGTCTGCAGGCTCCTGAGTCCATTTACCGAGACTACACAGGATGCACAGATTAAGTAGGCCACAGACACCCATTTTAAGCTGGGTACACACACCAATGATAAAGGGCCAATCATGTCAGTACTGATGGGATTGGTTCTTTTTCAGAATTATGTATCCCTGTGAAACAACAGTTTTTTTTATGCGGGCAAATGTTTAGTGTCTGTATCCGAAACGGTTGTTACGGCCCCAAAATTTTCCCATGGCCGTTGTTGGTATTGAAATATAGGGAGCTGTCTGTGGTTGTAGGGAATGTACTTAATATAGGGAGAATGTTCAGAGCTGTGTTTAACCTCATCTTTGAAAAATTTACAGATTCTGTCTGTCATCTATTAAAGATTGGTACTGTGTGTTCTGGAGTCTTATATGGTGTGCTTGTCCTGCTACTTCTGTACCATGTCTTAATCAGCCTCATTAAGCCATTTCTCCACTGCTTCCATGCATTGTATCAATAATATATTTTTTTTTTTTAAATGTCTTTTTAAAAATAAATGGTGATCTGAGCAACATGCCAAAGTGATTTTCATACAGATGCTTTATGTATACCCATTAAAGTTAATTTTGCATTCTGTATCATCCAGCATTTATATTGTATGAGTGCTGCCAAGCAGTGTTCTGTTAGTTTAAATAAAAATGGATTTGCGTTTATTAATATTTCAGGTTAGCAAGACTGGAGCCGAGGGAGCTGTGTTGGATGAAGCGAAAAACATAAACAAATCTTTATCTTCTCTTGGCAACGTCATTTCTGCATTGGCTGAAGGCAATGTAAGTTTTACTATCCATTACCTTACTAATAGGACCAATCTTATTTTCTTTTAAAGTAGTCATTTGAAAGTACTTCAAAATGTGTATATTCCGTTCCATGAATTGTTTGCTTTTTAAAGTAGTAGTAGAGAATTGTACCGTGATTGTTTGTTTAACCCTTGCTAATTCTTTTATTTTTGCGTGTAATCATTGAATGTGCATTTACTGTTTTATTTATGACAGCCATTGCCAATCAGGCATGGGGGCAAAAGATAACATCTGTGTAATGTCAGAAAGTCTTTGTTCTTAGTATTTATAAAATAGAGTGCTTTACAAGATTCAGTATTGTATCCTGCCTGAGGAAGAAGCCTAGTGCTTAGAAAGCTTGCATTTTAGTTAGCCAATAAAAGGTATTATTTTGTATCCAATATTTTTTCTTTTTAAATGCTTCACTTTATTAAAACCTGCATTACCCACCTAGAATAACTATTTTCTTTTCTTTCTACAGGTATATATTCCATATCGTGATAGTAAAATGACTAGAATTCTTCAGGATTCGCTAGGAGGAAATTGCAGAACGACTATTGTGATTTGCTGCTCACCATCGTCTTACAATGAAGCTGAAACAAAATCCACTCTTCTCTTTGGGCAAAGGTTTGTTATGCTGACATAGGTTAATATACAGTAAATGCTCGTTGATATGGATGAAGTTGCTGTTAAACACCATTAAAAGAAACCTATAGTGCAAGTTTTAAAAATAAATAAATTACATTTGAAAAAAGTTAAAATGAAAAGTACCTGGGGCAGAGATGTAGGATTGGGAATTCCTACTTTCCAATAGCATTTCTATGAGGAGAACCAGCACAAAGAAAAACTGCTTCTGCCAGGCTTCCTAAGCACTATCTAATGCAGAAAAGCCCAAGACCCTAACCTGGCAGATAAACATTGTATGTGCTGATGCTCTTCAACAAAATGATATTGGAAGGTAAGAATAATTAATTCATTGATTTCTAAAACGTTAATTTTTTACAGTGTAGTTGTCCTTTAATCTAGCTTATTATTAGTGTAATTTTTGGTTTACTAAGAGGACAATAATTCATTTTGTAAGGTTTTTTTTTAATTTTTTTTTTTTAATTTTATTTATTTAAAGGAATAGTTCACTCCCAAAGTGACCTATTGCTTTAATGCATTGATTGAAGTCCGGAAGGATAAGGAGCTATACCTTACCTTCCATTCTTCAATTAATGCAAGTGGAGCGAGGAACGAAGGTACGACAAACCTGTTACACAATCCTCAGCAGCAGCGCCGAAATCTGGGTTTTGTTTTACTATAGTGTTATTGCATTATTGTGCATGTTTGCTATAGCTGTACAGAAACCGGAAGCAGTCAGGAGCTGTCAGTGCTGCTGTGGAATATCGCGTAACAGGTAAGTTTGCTGTACCTTTGTTCCTGGCTCCACATGCATTGATTGAAGAACAGAAGGTAAAGCTAGGTACACACAGCACAGATTTCTGAAAAATGACAGCCAGGATCTGCAAGATCCTGTCTGCCATCTTTCAAAGATCTGCATACACACAGTCCCGAGCGTTCTCCCTATGAACTTCATAAGGAGAATGCTCGGGACTGTGTGTTTCCATTGGCCCCGCTAGACTCCTCTATAGGGAGTCTAGCGCGGCCGATGGAAATTTTCGGCCTTTCCCGAACGAGCGTTCGGCCGACCCGATCGTTTGGCGGCCGCGCGCTCGTTCTGGGAAACGAGCGTACACACATAACGATAAAGCCCCGATACCGTCGGATCCGACGATATCGGGGCTTTATCGTTAGTGTGTGTACCCAGCTTAAGGCATAGCTCCTTATCCTCCAGGTCTTCAATCAGTGGAATAGTTCACTTTGGGAGTGAAGTATTTCTTTTAAATGCATCCATAATGGAGGTTATATTTGATGTAATGCTGGTAACATCACAGACTTAAATAAGAAGATAAGGATCATGGTCCATAATAGCTGTAATATGTAAGGAGAATTGTTCTCTTTTTTTGTATGGCTTTGCCAACCTTATATCTCCGGTTAAGTCAATAGTCTTCCTGTTGCTTATACCAAACTTGTAGCTGACCGTTTTCATATCCAAATCTTTTGTTTAAGAACAATAAAACCTAATCACAGTGTAAGTTCATATTGTTCTGTTGTTTCCTGTTACAAAAATGAAAACAAAAACAGCTGCCCTTGACTGTAAAAGGAATTTTGATTGACAGGTGCTTCTGCAAATCTTTTTTTGTTTTGAAATGCCTTTGCTGCTTTCAATAACTTACCCAAATAAAGTATGCAGTGTTTCAGCAACACCAAAAGCAGTCCTTAACTAGAGGATAGTGTTCCTGAAAGATATGATCCGCAAACATCTTTGTTTAGCATTTTATATTTAAGTCAGGAAAGTTTAATTTGCAGTTTACAGGTTAAGGCTTCTCTTATAGCAATGTCTTCCTGACAGACTTAAGGTAAATGTTGGGACTTTTAGTTCAAAAACTGATGTTGTCCTTGGGGTTTTATAGTGATATATGCCCATGTGCTTCAAAGAGAAGTTTCCCCCAAAACATACCGTATTTTCTTTCAGCCTCAGGGGGACCCAGGTACACTGGGGTTAAGTTCCTACCCCAATGAGGGGACACTTTAAATACCTCCGGCCCCGCCCCTTGTCCATAAGTACCTGGGCAACGGAATCCTCCTAATTTTTTTTTAAATTTAGTTTTATTAACGTTATTGTGCATTGTATATAACATCATTTATAGCATTTATCAGTGTGGTTATCATAGATACAGAAATATATTTGTAGTGATCATGGTATTACTGTTTGCATAATTATATTTTGACATATTTCTTTTAACACTTATTAAACTAACAACATAACTAAAATAGTCTGTCACTTATTATTAATCAACGGATGCATTAAATCTTCCATAGAACATAGTAAGGTGCATTATTAGTACAGTAGTCATTATAATTGTAGTTTGTGGATAGCACGATAGGTTAAAACAGATTAAGATAGTGGGGAGTAAACCACTCGGGTACCAAGAGAGGAGTAAAAGATGGTGGAACAAGAGAAAGGAGAAGGGCAGCAGAGTTGCAGAATATACTGGTCCTTGTATTTCAGGACTGTCAATATATTTTAAGTACTAATTGCTGAGAGGGTGCCATTTTAGAGAAGATAACTCGTAGTGGTGGCTGAGTTGGCGTACAACACTTCCCAAACACTAGAATATTTTGTTGGACACACTCTATGTTTACAGATTATATTCTGGAAGGGTAACTCTTTGTTGACAATTTCCAGCCAGAGTTTAAGAGTATGGGCCTCCGGTGCCATCCACTTATGCTCTATGCACTTGCGGGCGTAGAATAGAATTTGGGTAAGGAGTATGTGATGGTATTTAGACCACAATTCACTATCCAAATACACAGGGTTCTGGATTGCTTGAAATTTTGGATTTCTAAGTTTCGCCTAATAAATTGGGTGATTTGGGTCCATTAATTCTGAATATATTGGCAAGACCAAATTAGGTGCCAAAAGTCAGTTCCCTGCTGCCTTACGTTTTGGACATAGATCATTAGCAGACTGTCGTATATGTTTAAGGTTTTTAGGAGATAAATACGCCTGATAAATAATATACGTCTGTATATTCATGTAGTATTGCCCTCCATTTATCCACTATTTTGGTTATTTCCCCAGTGACATTGGAATGTAGTAATATTTGATATAACCTGGACGTCAGTCCTCTGCTGTCGGGATGTTTGATTGCGTAGTGAAGAGGGTTTTTTGTGATTTTGAGGTGTGCAGTTCTATTAGCGAATTCTGCTTGTATGCAGTGCCTAAGTTGCAAGAGAGGTGTTAAGGAGGCCATTTATGTGAAAATAAAGTTGCCTAAGCCGAAAAAGAGGGGGGGGGGGTTCGACACCAACTGTCTGCCATGTACAATGCTGTTTTAACACCTTACTCTGGGCGTTCCTATAACACCTCTTAGCCACTATCTAATCACACCCTTAACACCTGGCTGTGATATGCTAATTGGGATTTTCCAGGGTACATAATTGCCACAGATTCTTGTACAAGTCATTCTGAATTGAGAAAGCCAGTCGGATGACTAGCGAAACGTCTTCAAGAACTACATTTCAAGTCCAGTTGATCTAATTGAATACAACAGATATACCATGACCTGGATGAATGAGAACCTTCACAAGGGTAACCTGTATTATCATGATCCACTTGGGTTTGTATATGCTTTCTCCTAATATTGATATACATTGATTTACCAGGTATGAAACCAGTTTGCTCATGTGCTATAATAGAGGGTAGAACCCTCTGGAAACATGTTGCCAAGATTTTTTTGAATAGCTAAAATAGATGTGGGCGCATTGCGGTCCTTAGCCATAAATGCTAGCAGTTTGGCAGACTGGTTACCCAACTCAGAAAATCGTTGTTTGGAGAAGTATTTATGGGTTGCTTCTCTCAAGAGAACTTCATATGACCTTTGTTCAGAGATAAATTTAGCATAGTTATCTGTGGTGGGATGGCAAACATATGTAATTTCTGCTTATTGTTTTTGGTTTGCTTGGGCTTCCTCTTTTAGTCTCGTTTATTTTTTGATATAGGAAATTGTAGCTTTAAGAGTACCTTGTAAATATGCTTTGAGAGCATCCCATTGTATTAATGGAGATACCTTGCCTTGATCAATTGTTAAATAGTCCTTTAACTACTGTTCAATCCCGTCCGGTTGTGGGAATAAGGAGATCCAAAACGGATTTCGTTTCCAGACATGAAGTTTGTAGTTGACAGGTTTTGTTTGAGCTGTAGCACTATGTGGTCTGATGGACCTCTAGGAAGAAGGTCAATTCTTAATATTGATGAGGCTAGTGATTTTGGATACAAAAATATAATCAAGCCTAGATAATGTATTATGGGTTGTTGAGTGGCTAGTATATGCTTTAGTATTTGGATGTATATGTGACCAGCAATCCACCCAGGCTAGGTCCTTAACAAATTGGGAGAGCTAAGTTGTGTTATTATGAGCATTATGAGAGGGATTCTTGGTGGCAAACAGTGTAGGTATTCATTTAGCACCAAATTAAAATCTCCCATTCCCAGTACTTGAGCTTCCGGATATTGTGCCAAAAAGGGTAGGGCTTGGGCCAACAGGGATATATTTGCTGGGGACGGGTTATAAAAGCACAGAATTACACATTGTGTTTTACCCAGTTCCACTGCTGTAAAGATATAACAACCTCTGGTATCCGCTGTAGATTTAAAAACACGATATCTTAGTGTATTTTTAATCAATAAAGATACTCCTCTAGAATATGAGGAGTGACAACTATGTGCACTCCAACCAACCCAGGCCTTCTGTAGAATACCTGTATTTTGGCTTAACAAGTGTGTCTCTTGGAGACCTGCTATATCTGGTGAGTTTCTGGCTAGTACATCTAGAACTATTCATACTTTTTTTTGTTTATTGCCCAAACCCCTAACATTCCACGTCATAATTTTCAGTTGGTTTGCCATTTATGTAGTAAAAGGGATAGAGAGAGAGAAGAGGAGGAGAGGGACCCTAGTGGTTTGAAATACAGTGAAAATTCAGCACCCATAGAGAAGACAATTCTTATATTTAAGACCATATTCAACCTTTTAAGCAAATCTAAATTAAACAATTTCTAAATTAAAAAACTTACAGGGATTACCGTAGTAATCAATATACCCTGTTAAACTAGTGAGGGTTGTGGTATTGCTTTCTAGAGCTATTCCCTCAACCCATCCTGCCATTTCAATAACACAACATAACATGTTAACTATAATGGGGTGTATTGTGGGGGAATAGGCGCATATCTTCATACTTGCACATGAGCCTCCTATTAATCAAGCCCTGCCCTTGTGATTAATTTCTATAAATGTGGTCCCATCATGGTTAAGGTGGTACAATAATGTGGGTTTATCTGCCATGTTGTCACGCATAGTTAAATCACATTAATATATCAGGTGCGGTCAGTTATACTGCCCCCTTTTATACATGTATATGCGTCCCAGTAGCAGGAATACCCATTGCTCGGCACAACGAGCCATCACGGCACCTACATTGTTCCAGGGAGGTATGTTCTATGTAACAGAGTCGTCACAATATAACGGACTGACACCGTATCACGTACAGTTGCCAACTCCTTTGGCCCAAGGGGTCACCATATTGTTTAGAGGCAGTCTCCTTGAGCCTCCATATGCTCCAGTACAACTGCCAAAATGACCACCACATGTCACATATCACTACTTAAACATATATATAACAGCATACCCTCCGAATATAAGCACATTCCAGGTTCCATATGTTACATAAAATTCACACTTTATTTATAACGTAGCAGCTGTATTAATAAAATTGAGTTGGCTACTTGCTGTAGGACAACTCTCTAAGCTAGGAATTTCCACCTTAAGAGCATTTCAGAATATTTAGACATCTTTTATATTGAGTAGGTTTCACTTTTGACAATGATTACTAAAATCCATGTAAAGTAGTAGTATAACCAGGGACCATGTCCATAAGGTGAGAGTATTAGACCCAATAGAACACACCATCCTCAGGATTTCAATAACAAACTTAAAGGATTGTAGGTTAATATAGTGTGTTTGTCCATATCAAGCTTTTCCCAAAGATAGTTGGCAGAAGCCGTTAATCCCTCAGAGGAGGAGGCGTACTCGGAGGAAGATGAGAGAGACCCAGAGGCAGTAATCGACAAATTTCAATCGGTCATAGATACCAACGCCCTGGCAGTCATAAGGAACCGAAGCACCAGGCGTTTCTCCAGGTGTACGAAAAACATCACGTTTCCCGTCTCATGAGCAACTCGAGGAGATGTCTCAGCTGAGTGGTCGTTTCCAGAAAAACCACTAAAGCTTAGTGAGCAGTTCCAAAACACCTTTCTGTTCCTGAAATCTTATGTGCACCAGTGGGCATATCCCCCCCCCCAGTGGCCAGACTATCAAGGGCAATGACTATCCCCTATCAGAGGCGGTGACCTTTAGGGATCCTTTCGATGCCCCACAGAGTCTTGCTGTAGACAGCCTTTACTTTGGTGGGAACAGCACTAATACCAGTTTTCACCTCCGCATTGGTGGCAAAAGCCTCGGAGATCTGGCTTCAAGACCTTATTTTTGAATGCCGAAAAGACCCATCAAAGATTGCTTTGCTCACTAACATCAGACAGCTGTCACTTCTGTTGGAGATGTCTCGCTAGAAGGGGTCAGGCTAATAGTGCGTACCCAAGCAACACTCACTTCTGCGAGAAGGGCTTTTCTGGCTTAAGGCTTGGATGGCTGATGCAACCTCTAAATAAAGGCATTAGCTTACCATTGGTTGCCTCCTGTTGGGCCCTGAACTGGTCAAGATTATTGCCCAGGCAACAAGGGTTAGAGCACCATGCTGCCACAGAACAGGGCCAGAAGACCACCTACTTTTCATAGTTCACAGCGTTTTTTGCTCCTTTCGGGCATCCAGAACACGTCAGAAATCTCCCTCTGAGATCACACCTTCCCAACAGCCCTCAAGACCTAGGGGCTCATGGTTCTCTAAAAGAGGAATCTTCAGGGGATCCGAAGCAAAATCTAAGCAATCCTGACTATCCTCCAGTTCTGGTTGGAGGATGCCTGCGCTTTTTCCATTCCCAATGGATACACCTAACCACAGATACCGGGATGTTACATGTGCTACAACACTGCTACACAAACCAGCATCCCTCCAGGCTCCCAAGGTGTCCAGTGAAACGAAAAGCAATAGATCAGGTGATCCTCTCTCTTCTGATCACAGAGGGGATTTCCCCCATTCTACGCTTTCGAAGATTTCACTGGTTTTTTTTTGGTTTATTTTCAAACCTGTTCCTAGTTCCCAAAAAGGATGGACTTTTCAGACCAGTGCTGGTCTTAAAGGCACAAAAGTGCTACGTCCAAAAGTTCTGTTTCAAAATGGAATCCTTACAGTCATCTTGACTTTAGAGAAAAGAGATTTCCTAGCCCTTTCAGGCTGGTGATGGTACCTTGGGTGTTTACCAAGATCATGGCATGCCAGGCAGCGTTTATACGTCTCCAGAACATCTTCTGCCTTGGATGACAGCCTGATCATGGCCCCATCCCAGGTGCTAGCTGAGCCTAAGTAAATACTTGCATAAAAATCCTATCCCACTTCGGATGGCTCCTCAATCTGCCAAGAATTCATTCTTCTCTCATTATGGAAGATGTCCTTCCTGGGCATGTCCTTTGACAGAGAATCAGGATCTTTCTACCAGGCATACCATGCTATGTCCAGGAGTTGGGTCACCATCAAACAAGCCATGGGACTTATTGGCAAGATGGTATCCTCGGCAGAAGAGATCTCATGGGATGTTCCAGCTAAGGCATCTCTCTAGCAACATGTCATTGGGACAAATCCCCTCCCTCTCTGGAACCCCTTTTTTGTCTTCCTACTCATGTCTAGCAATCCTTACACTGGTGGACTCAACTGCAGCATCTGCTGCAGGGCAAAGGGCTTTGCCTCTCGTCTCCGATGGTAGTCACAACGGACGCCAGCCTTCTTGGCTGGGGAGCTCTATCGGAGGCAGGCCAGACACAAGGACAGTGGTCCCCTGAGGGGACCAAGCTGCCCATCAATATTCTGGAGCTAAGGGCCATTCGCAATGCTTTGCTCTTTTGGACCACCTTCCTCACAGGGAATTGTCAGAATACAATCGGACAATGCCACCACACAGACATATCTAAACCACCGAGGGGGCACATGCAGCTACATAGCCCAGATCATGTCCTGGGCAGAAACTTACATTTCAGCCACGTTCTGGACCCGGGCAAATAGGCCCCACACTCCTGAGGTCTTCGACCAACTGTGACAACGCTGGGTCCTTCAAGACGTGGACATCATGGCATCCAGAAGCAACTGCTACTTTCTGACCTGCACCAAGACTAGGGACCCTCTGACGTTTGGGGTGGATGCTACCATGGAGATTTAACCTGGTCTATGCCATCCCATTTTACTCACTTCTTTCTGGCCTCGCAGAGCCTGGTTCTCTGACCTCCTAGCCATGGCATCAGACAGCCTGAAGCTACCCGAACAACCCAATTTCTTGTCTCAGGTTCTTCTATTACATCACTACTACCTGCGCCTCCACCTGACGGCGTGGAAACTGAATCCAAGATCCTAAGATTGTGGGGCATTCCAACATCTGTGATTCCAACCATGCTGGCAGCCAGGAAGCGTTCCTTAGCAAGGATCTATTTTAGGGTCCGACAACGCTAGGCATTCTAGTGCAGGGAATGCGGCCTCCCATGGAGGTCATTTGTGCTTTCCAGTCTTCTCCGTTTTCCTGCAATATGGGATTGACGAGGGTCTTTCGCTGACTATGCTAAAGGGTCAGGTATTGGCCCTGTCAGTCTTTTTTTCCGTCACCGGCTGCCTCAGAGAAGAGATGTACAAACCTTTCTGCAGGCAGTGGCTCACATTTGTTCTAACAGGAGTATGCCTACTCAAAGTTGGGACCTAACTCCATAGAGCTCTCAGATCCCCTCCCTTCTGTTGCCCATTTTCTCGATACAAAGCGCCTCAGAGTTGGCGGCATTCCCCATAAACCCTGCCTGCTTATGGTTCTTGCATGACCGGGCAATTCTACGGCCACACTTGCTAAAAGTGTTCTTTGCTTTCCACCTGAACCAGGACATCATTGTCTCCTCCTTTTACTCTCGGCCTTCCTCTCTTAAAGGGCATGTCCACCCCCAAAACTCAAATTTAACCCCATACTGGCCCCACTCTGTAGTGTATAAAAATTCTTACCTTACATCCCAGCTCCTTATGGTTGCCATGCTGTGCCCCTCCAAAGTCCAGGAAAGTATAGTGTAGAAGGTCTGGGTGACTCATCCTTCGCCTTGCCTCAACCTCGACAAGGTTGAGCATATGCAGGAGAGTCCTCCCCCCCCCCCCCCCCTCTCCCTCCTGTTTTTTTTCTCCCTTCCCCTAGTGTAAAATCCCCTTTATAATATATATTATGATCCCCCAGCCCAACCGCCATAACAGATTTCATAGAAAGTGCCCCGATAGTTACTTACCTTCCCTCTATCCTCCGGCGTTCTGGGCAGCCGCGTCCCTGATTGGCTGCCTCTCAGCCAATCAGGGACGCGGCTGTCTGTCCCGCCCCCTGCTTGCATTTCCGTGCAAGCAGAGGGCCTGGAGACTGTCGCAGAGGATAGAGGGAAGGTAAGTACATATCGGGGCACTTTCTAAGAATTTTATTACGGCGGTTGGGGCTGGGGGATCAATATGTATAATATATAAAAAGTTTAAAAAAGGGGTGGACATGCCCTTTAAGGAAAGACAACTTCACTCTTTGGATGTAGTCAAGGATCTTTGCGTTTATGTTGCCCGGACTAAGGCTTTCAAATCTTCTCAAGCACTCTGTTTTCTTGGCAGGGCTGTGCAGAGGCTCCAGAGCTTCGCCTTAGACCCTTGCGAGATGGATAAGATCAGCCATCCTACTCTGTTACCATCTTGCTGGGGCTGTTCCTCCCAGACGGGTTGCAGCCCATTCTACAAGAGCCATGAGGGCTTCAATGGTCACCCACAGGGAACCTCATGGATCAGATCTGTCGGGCAGCAACTTGGTTGCCCATTACGTTAATAAAATTTCGAATAGACTTCATGTCTTTGCCTCCACAGAAGGACATTCTGTGTTGCTGACTGCGGGTTTTTTTTGTTTCCCTCCCTATTGCTACTGGAGCTTTGGGACATCCCCAGTGTGCCTGAGTCCCCCTGAGGTTGAAAGAGAAAAGAGAATGTTTTATACGTACGTAAAATGCTTTTCTCTGAAGCCGAAGGGGGACCCATGCACAACCCTCACAGTAAGTGTCACCTATGCATCTGGTTCTTTCTATAGTTTGGCTTGTTTCCACAAGTTTTGTTGTTTTGAATTTTTATATATAATTGTTACTCCCTCGCTCCCTTTTGGGACAAACTAGAGGAGGCTTCCAGCGCCTAGTTACTTATGGGCAAGGGGTGGGGCCGGAGCCTCATTTCTTAAGAACTTAGTGTCCACTCCTTGGGGTAGGAACTTAACCCCAGTGTGCCTGGGTCCCCCATGATTCAGAGAAAAGCATTTTATGTAAGTATAAAAATTCACTTTTCCTTGACTTAGTCCAATAACGGATAATTATCACATTGTTTCACTTGTGTCTGTATGTAATTCCTAACCAAACATAAACAGTACCAGTTTTCAGTACAGAAATCCTTGAAGTTAAACACCCTCCCCTAGCCCAGTGATTTCAGACATGCTCCGTGTGAGTCATTTGGGGAAAGAGAGGGAATCTCCAGACATATTTATTTCTATTTCCCTATGCTAAAGAGGAAAAGGTACAGCTTTTGTTAGGAATTACATAGAAACTACTGTACGCCCAAGTCCTACCCCATAGAGCCATGAATCTATATCTTGCACTGACGAGATCTAACAAGATCGAAACACGTCGTGTCTGCAGGTCAGATGATTGGCTCTATATATTAAAGGGCATTTATACTGGGAAAATGAACTTTTTTTTCTTTCTTTCCATGTGTTCTATAATTCCCCACAACTCCTAGAGTGTCTTCACTTTTTTCAGATTCCCTCTCTGTCCTGAGATACACCAGTTAGAAGAATACGTGATTGCATTCCTCTACACCTACCTGGACTGTCAATCAAATCCCTGTGACGTGATCCCCCCTCCCTGCTCTGTAATAAACATAGAGATACGAGCATTAGCAGGGGGAGAGAGGTAGCTTTGATGGTAGATATAAGGCTGCACTTGACCCCCCTTCTTAATAGCTTTCACTGATTGATGATGGGTCACAAAGTGAGAGATCATAAACTGTACTGTTCTCCTTCTTCCGTGTCTCCAGGACAGCTTGCTTTCTATTGGCCACTGTGCATGGGTGTGTTTTTCAGGGTGTTGAACTTTTAACTCCTACTGCACATGATAAGCTTTTCGGTTAGCCGGAGTTGAGACATGGAGGAGGTAACAGAGGGAAGGGGGGAGTGCTGCACACAGATCTGACACCATGGTTAAACAGAGTCCCTGACATAGATAGGATTAAGGCAGCACAGAGTACATGAATTTAACTTTGCAAAGGGGCAATGTGTTTTTTTCACTATAGATGCCCTTTAAGCTTTATTGCATGGTATTAGCCAGCGGTTCTGGACACATGCATTAGCTAAAGGACATAAAGGAGTGTTTTGCATATCTCAGCCGTTACTCTGGGAAACATGGGAGTAAGAAATTACTTCTTGTTTCTTAGGCTTTATGGGCAATGCTATTCATATAGCATGAGACTGCAAGATGCCTTCTGTTATAAGGTGTTTCTCTGCTTTTATGCTCAGTGAAGGGCTTTCTGCTTCTTTTGGCCCCTTTCTCCCTAAGCTTTCTAGCTGCCTTTTCTACCGGCCAGTCATGGTTTTCCTGTGGCGGAATTTTTTAAAAGTGGGGAATAGATTTCTGCTTGAATTTTTAAACATCCATCTTCTTTCTTTCTTCCTTAGAGCGAAGACCATTAAAAACACTGTATGTGTTAATGTGGAACTTACAGCAGAGCAATGGAAAAAAAAATATGAAAAAGAGAAGGAAAAAACAAAGACTTTACGCAATACCGTCCAGTGGCTTGAGAATGAACTTAACAGGTGGCGCAAGGGTGAGTTCGCTTCTGCCATTTATTTTTTTTTAATAATAGGATTAATTCTCCTTTTAAGCAACATGATTTTTTTATATATATGTTCAGTGTTCTTAAAATAATATGTTGGGGATCAGCAGGTGATACCTGTGTGTAAAGGTGGTAGAAGAATTGAAAACAATAAGTGATAAAGGATAGAGGATAATACACATACATATAAAAAGTTCTTAAACAGACTTTGGGGTCATTTAGTATAATAGTGTAAAAACAATGAAACGTTTGATATTTTGCTAAATGGAACACTGTGGATTTTTGACCTTGACTGTCAGAATTGTCCCTCCGCTCCAGCTGATGTACTGCTGTCCCATAATAGCCAATACTGACAGCCGCACTTGCCCTTTCAAAGCTGGTCACTGCTCTTACTTAAGAATTCAACATAGCAGTGCCAACCTGGTGAGGTAGTACCTGTTCTATTATTTTTATAAAATAAGCTCCTCCCAATTGTTCTTCTGATGTGCCTTGCGTTATGGCTTGTGGCAAGTCTGTACATTTGGGTAGAAGTTAATTTTATAATTAATTTGTATTGATGGCTATATCTTGGTGATGAATAATCTGCAAAATGAGGGTTAGTTGTTTTAATTTGACTGCTCCAATAAATGTGTATTCTACGGACGCAGGAGAGACTGTGCCAGTTGAAGAACAATATGATAAGGAAAAGGCCAATATGGATGCTTTTGTGGTGGATAATATTGTTGCAAATGACAAGCCGGCAGTTACTCTCACTGTAAATTTTACGGATGCGGAAAGAGGGAAATGTGAGGAGGAAGTTACTAAACTGTACAAACAGCTGGATGACAAGGTAAAATGTGGGCTGTTCTCCAGATAAGTCACTTTTTTTTTTTTTTTTTGTGCCTGCTTTGTTAGTGAATTTTCAATGTGTAGTAACTGCTCTTTACTGCGCCCCCCCTAACTTAGTCACTGCCCGACACTGGATACATTCATACACATTCTGCAAGTACATGCTGCCGATAGTGGGGGAGGGGGGGGAATTGATGCTGTGTTAGACACTTCTCCCTTCTGACAAGCAAGCAGACATGCTGGGGGGGCTCCTGTAAGTGACCTCCTGTAACACACTCCTGCAGCAGACCTGGCTTGTATATCTCCCCCTCTCATTGGGGTCTGTGTATTTATACTACCAAAAACCTTGGAATAGATAGTCAGACAGATACAGTCAGACAGGAGACTAAAATGATTAATCCGCTCATTATATTTGGGGTTATATTAATAAATGTTTTGACATGTTTTGGGAGATCCTAGTAAGAGGTCACTGGAGGGACACAAATTAGCATACCTGGTTTGAGTGACAGGTCTTTCCCTGTAAAGATACCCTTTAATGATGTGAGACTAGAGGTTGGTGTCATTGTGTTAATTACATACACTACAAGTGTATATGTATGTTTTTGCTGGGGATTTGGCCAAATGAGGTAGATTTCTCCAGGGATTGCAACAAATAGACAAACATTATAATATCTGCCCATCTATATTTGCTAAACAGTTGTCTGTTGCCATCTGTCAGCCATGGGACTGATTAGTCTGGTTTGAAATATCCATCATCCAGTTCTGCAGATGAGTGACAGGGACTTGCTTCTCTGATTTAATTACTTGTTTTCTTATTTAGGATGAAGAAATTAATCAGCAAAGCCAGCTTGTAGAAAAACTAAAGCAGCAAATGCTGGATCAGGAAGAAGTAAGTCTTTTTATTGCAAATTGGTGTATTTACATCTGTGTGAAATCCTAATTACTTTATGTGGAATTTTGTGGTCTGCCAAACCTAAAACAATTCTTATGCACACCTGTTCTGATGTCTTACGCAGCTGGTACAGAACTGCTAAATGAATCATGGCTGAGTTATGCTTTATAGGATATCCATCCGGTTGCAATTTCTCGAGAGAAACTTTCATTCAGTCCTTGCGATATTTGTTCTGTCACTCCTCTTACTGTTTATTTATTCACCATGGTGACAAGGCTTGGCTTATGACTTATCTATGGGGAAAAAGCAGCTTCATGTTTTCCTTATAATTTTACAGTTTTTTTTTTGTTGTCACTTAATATGTAGATGGGGGGCAGATATTAAAGGGCATGTCCACCCCCAAAACTAAAATTTAAAAAATCCTTACTTCACATCGCTGTTCCTTATGGTTCTCCTGCAGTGCTTGTCCAAAGTCCAGGAAAGTGAAGAGTAGGAGTTGTCTGTGTGTCGCCCTGCTGCTTCCTTAACCTCAATAAGGACAGTGACATGTGCAAGAGGGAAGCCCTTCTCCCACCCACCCCTCCCTCCCTCCCTCCCTCCCTTTGGATTCCTTCTGTCTGCTGCATCCCCTATCATTAAATCCTTTTTACCATGTATAGTCTACCACATCCACCCCTAACCGCCGAGTTAGTTTTGGAAGAAAAGCCACAGAAAGTTACTTACAAACCTTCATTCCACCTCTGAATAGCCAGCAGCTGTGTCTGTGATTGGCTGCCAGCTAGCCAATCACAGATGCTGCTGCAGCTTCCGTCCATCTCTGCTCTTTCTGATAAGAGTGCCAGGGGGATTGAAGGTCTGTAAGGAACTTTCTGTGGAGTTTTTTGCTAAACTAACTTGACATTTAGGGGTAGGATGGGGTAGACTGCACATGGTAAAAAGTTTAAATTAGTGTTTCGGTTGGTCGGGCTGAATTATCGGATGTGTCTGACCGTTTGAACGGACGTGTCGGAAAATCACAACCAATCGTGTGATCCTCTATGCACCATATGATCGGTCGCGGCAAACTATCACACGGCTACTTTCGCTGCGACAGACAGGAGGAAGGATTGTATGGTGTGTACCCACCTTGATTTCCTAGCATTCTAGTACCCACCTTTTCAATCACAGTTATATGTTACAGTTGGCTCTAAAGTGCTCCTAACGTAGCCCTGTACTAGGCATGCATGACAAACATCGCCCAATTATGGTGTCCTTAAAAAGAGGCTGATTGTCAGCCCAGTTTTTTTATCTAATTGGTCGAAATTTTGTGCATTCGATATTATCGGCCTATAATATTGATCATGATAAAACCAGTACATTCTGTTTACAAGGTACCAGTACATTCTGTTTAAAGGTACCGTACATCCTGTTTACAACGGTACCTACATTCTGTTTACAAGTACCAGTACATTCTGTTTACAAGGTACCAGTACATTCTGTTTACAATTACCAGTACATTCTGTTTACAAGGTACCAGTACATTCTGTTTACAAGGTACCAGTACATCTGTTTCAAAGTACCAGTACATTCTGTTTACAAGGTACCAGTACATTCTGTTTACAAGTACCAGTACATCTGTTTACAAGGTACCAGTACATTCTGTTTACAAGGTACCAGTACATTCTGTTTACAAGGTACCAGTACATTCTGTTTACAAGGTACCAGTACATTCTGTTTACAAGGTACCAGTACATTCTGTTTACAAGGTACCAGTACATTCTGTTTACAAGGTACCAGTACATTCTGTTTACAAGGTACCCAGTACATTCTGTTACAAGGTACCAGTCCAATTCTGTTTCAAGGTACATACATTCTGTTTACAAGGTACCAGTACATTCTGTTTACAAGGTACCAGTACATTCTGTTTACAAGTACCAGTACATTCTGTTTACAAGGTACCAGTACATTCTGTTTACAAGGTACCAGTACATTCTGTTTACAAGGTACCAGTACATTCTGTTTACAAGGTACCAGTACATTCTGTACTGGCATAAGGTGTTCTGGAAAGCAAGAAATGATGGCACGGACAGTTATGTAATCTATGTAAATGGGATATAGTGGCGTTTAATGATAGTTACTAAAGTAGTATCTTATTCCCCAGGTGGCCATACTAGGTGCGCTGCCGTGCATTGAGCACCAGTCCACTAGCGTGCACTCTTCTGATGCGATAGGACACACTGCAATGTGGCCTCGGACTTTCACTGTTCTTTGTGGGTTTGCTTTGTTACTATGGTTGTAGTTGCCATTTTTTTAACTAAAAAAAACTACAGCAGTTTAGTGTCCATTGCTTTGGGATAAATATTAGCATTAGATTCTCCTCTATGTTTGAGCTTTTAAATGATTATGCAAATTAACCATACAAGTATGTTATCTTTGAAATTATAAATTTATAGTTACTCTAGTCTGAGTTTACATTTTTATGTCCCTTAGCTGTTGGCATCTACGAGAAGAGACCAAGATAATATGCAAGCAGAGTTAAATAGACTTCAGTCTGAAAATGATGCCTCCAAAGAGGAAGTTAAAGAGGTTCTCCAGGCTTTGGAGGAACTAGCGGTCAACTATGATCAAAAGTCTCAGGAAGTAGAAGATAAAGCTAAGGAGTATGAGTCCTTAAGTGAAGAACTCAGTCAAAAATCGGTAAGGGAAGTCTGTCTGCCATGTTGTTGTTTTAGGATATTTCTATTGTTTTACAGGAGAGCTCCAAATACTTTCTTGTCTGGAATTTATCACTAGACAGGGAAACGGTCAAGATGATTGTTATAAGCGGTGTGCATAAATTATCAGGGCAGAGGTGCAATCCTGTTTTGTGCATTACATACCACAAAACAGGTGGTGCCTACACCTGTATTATTGGTTGTGTGCGCCTGCACACCTCAGAGAGCTACCCACATGATTGGCAGAGAAAGTATCCTATCAGTTTATGTTCATATGTACTTGGACAAGAACAAAAGCTGATGACCTATTTCTATAGCCTTGCTTTTGATTTTTACTCGATATTAATTCTACCACTTTTATATATTGTTTTTAGATTTAAATTAAAATGTGTAAGGGACAATATACCCCTTATTGTGTAATATTGGTGAATAATGAACCCTCTTGTAAAATTATAAGCATATTATATGTCATCAGGTATTCCAAGGCTGTGTATAGTAAACCACAAATCCACAGGCTGAGTGCTACTATCCTGGTGATTTTAATATCCTTATTATTTTCTAAAATACAGTCTCTGTGTGTCAGACGGCATTGATTATAACTGATAACATAACTAAGCTCCGTTTATAACCGTATTTTGTATTAAAAGGATAAAGGAGCTTAAGTTCCATGACCATATAAAATCTTAATTTTAAGGGGCTCTTGTATTGTAAGACTTCCTGTAAGAGGTATGGTGTGTTTTGTTTTATAGGTTGTTGCATACTGATGCCCTCTGGTGTCTGCATGATGGAATGATTTGTTTGTCACTCTAGAATTCAAAGGTGCAGAATTTTATTTACGGATATCACAACAAAAACATTGTTTTCATTTACTTATTATAGGCAATTTTAAGCAGTATAGATTCTGAACTGCAAAAGCTGAAGGAAATGACCAACCATCAAAAGAAAAGAGCCACAGAAATGATGACCTCCTTATTAAAGGATCTAGCAGAGATTGGCATTGCAGTAGGAAATAATGAGTCTAAGGTAAGTTGATGTGTTCTGTATGTGGCTGCAATTAGCAGAACTTAACGTGTGGCAGGTTGTTTGTACAACTACTCTTCACTGTGCCTAGTGGATGAAGTCTTGTGATTCTGCATTTATACTCCAGTCTAGGCTTAATCAACCCACCAGTTTATGGTGTATGTTGTGTTTGCCGTATTAATAACATTCTGCAGATGCTATTCTGTTTGTTTACTATACTTCTACAAGCAGAAACATCTTTAAGGCAATCTTTCACCCAAAATTGCTAAGCTGTTATGCACTTCCCCAATGTCTGTCTATTTATAAGCACATTACAGCATATCTCTTGCAGGGCTTTTAAAACTATTGATGTTTTATTTAAAATGTTACATGCTTCAAAGTAAAACAGCTTTGTTGAAATCTTAAAGGATAACTATAAATCTTAAAAATGGAAAGTACCTGGGGCAGGGAGGTTGGATTGATTATTCCTACCTCACAATATTGTTTTGTTGAGGAGCTACAGCACTAACAGTTTTCATTTGCCAGGTTAGTCCTGGACTATTCCTGTACTAAAGAAGCCAGGAGGAAGACTGGCAGAATCCGTTTTCTTTGGGCTGGTGCTCCTCACAGAAACAATATTGGGAGGTAGGAATTACCAGTCCTCAGTCTATGATCTATCCAGTGGGAAGAAGCACTTTCTGCATAACGTGTCTTCTCATTGGTAATACCCTGGGCCTTAAGGGGGGTGGTGCAGCAACCATACAATTGTCCTTTAAGTGTTATGTTTTGAAAGTATTGTTCCTTTAAGAGTCATTGTAGTACAGTCAGGACACTAGTCTAGGCCTCTGTTAGCTATACCGTTATTATTTGCAGAAGAAAAAGGTCTTTTTTTTTTCTTCTGGCTCTTTACAGTAATGATTTGGCTTTTATAAGATTTCAATGTAAACAGAATAGAACAGTTAAAGGGAATGTCTACCTCTAGAACAAAAAGCTCCAACCCTGAGATCGTATTGGTTATTTCTGTGTTACCAGAAGCTCATACTTTCACTTCACCACTGCGCTTCTCCCTGCTCCTCACCCCCTGTAAGCTCAGAGAGCTTTTACAGAGGAGATGCGCAGGACAGGGAGAGTGTGCCCAAATGCAAATGTGAAAGTATATATTTTTGTTCTAGGGGTGGACATGCCTTTTAAATCATTACACTGCAGTGCTTTTAGCAAGATAATGTTTGTAATTAAATGCCGCCATTTCTCTTTTAGCAACCTGAAGTTAGTGGCATGATTGATGAAGAATTTACAGTTGCAAGGTTGTACATCAGTAAAATGAAGTCTGAAGTAAAAACTATGGTGAAGCGCTGCAAGCAGCTCGAGAGCACACAGACTGAGAGCAACAAGAAGGTGGAAGAGAATGAGAAGGAGCTAGCTGCCTGCCAGTTACGCATCTCCCAGGTAAGTACAGTGTCCAATTGCTGTGACATATTCCCAGTAGGGGAGGTTCCTATTACAGCCCTCCTAGGTAAGTACAGTGTCCAATCGCTGTAACATATTCCCAGTAGAGGAGGTTTCTGTTACAGCCCTCCCAGGTAAGTACAGTGTCCAATCGCTGTAACATATTCCCAGTAGAGGAGGTTTCTGTTACAGCCTTCCTAGGTAAGTACAGTGTCCAATCGCTGTAACGTATTCCCAGTAGAGGAGGTTCCTGTTACAGCCCTCCCAGGTAAGTACAGTGTCCAATCGCTGTAACATATTCCCAGTAGAGGAGGTTCCTGTTACAGCCCTTTTAGATAATTCGGATATTCTGTTAACTGAATAAATCAGTCAAAATGTTTTTTAAAAAATTGATTTGTTATTTGAATTGTGATTTGAATTTTTGTCTCTTTACCTAAAGCATGAAGCAAAGATCAAGTCACTTACTGAGTATGTACAGAATGTGGAACAGAAAAAGAGACAGTTGGAAGAGTCAGTGGATTCCCTTAATGAGGAGCTTGTGAAGTTGAGAGCACAAGGTAGGATTTCCAAATGAAGGGTTACTTGGGTAAATCCATTTGTAACAAGAACTGTAAGAATGTAGAGTTAAAGTTCGTACACACATCCAATTTGGCACCGAGCCACGACCCCTGATGCACACATCGGACGTGTGTACAAACCTTTATTCTCCAGGTGGCTGTTAACATATTTGGTGCTTCCTTCAAAAAGCTTTGATGTCATTTTACATAATGAGCTTATTCTGAGCTTAAGTCATTGATTTAAATATGTTGGTGTATTTACCCAGTCCGCATTCCCTGCACCTCAGCCAGCCAATTTTTGTTTTTTTGTTTGTTTTTGTTGCATCCTGTCAGCAAGCAGGATAAATGAAAAGCTATTAAAAAAGATGATTAGATTATGACCATGGAAGGTTTCTCTCTGTCAACCACAATTCTGGTATATAGGAACTGACTTTGTCATTAAAGGAGCATGTCCATCCTCTGACGGAAAATGTACTCACTTACGACCCCCCTACCCACATTTCACTTTACTTGTTTTTACCAAAGATGACTCTAACCTTACAC
This sequence comes from Hymenochirus boettgeri, assembly GCA_019447015.1. Classification (NCBI taxonomy): domain Eukaryota; kingdom Metazoa; phylum Chordata; class Amphibia; order Anura; family Pipidae; genus Hymenochirus; species Hymenochirus boettgeri. Next base: position 35,501,364 of record CM033474.1, read on the forward strand.
AACGCTATCACAACGTGGCGCTCACCGTGGCGTTCTACTCTGCAGCTTCCGGGTATCTGCCGTCTGTCAAAGCTCTGATGTGAACATCATGGCTGATGGACGGACCCGAGGCTGCTTACTCTGCTACTACGTTGCACATAAATTACACATAGCAGCAGCAGAGGAGGCATTTAAATGATGGTGAGGAATCAGGCTGTGTAAGTAAAATTAGAACCGTCTTTGGTAAATGTAAGTATAGTGAAAAGGGGGTTGGGGGGGGTCCATTTTCTTATAGAGGGTCAACATGCCCTTTAATATTTGGATCACTGGGTATAGTCTGTTTACCACAAGCTATTATCTGTCTATAGTAGGACAATTCTAATGTACATCGGGCCATGTAACCGACTAAAGGCTAAAACTGAATAATTTCACTGACGCCTGTTGATGTGGTTCCCTGTAATTTAGGGCATTTTTCTATTTGTATGGGCTCCGTTAAAATTAGAGATGGTGCTAATACGCTTTAGCGTATGCTAAACCGATAAAAATGAACTTGCTGGCTGTTAAAACCCTGAAACTACAGTAGATGGCATGTGTGGTTTTTAAAGGCATCTCTACTGAAATGTTTTCTATACTGGGAAAAAAAGACATGGTCCCTTTACCTCCCTTTCTTCAATTAAAATGAAAAAACAGTATGTTAAATTTTTCAGTGGAGATAATTTTTAAGCCCAAAATGTTTGTTTTAGTGGTTTAATAGAATAGGAAATACTTTTGTCTTTTGCCAAGTTCTAAGCCTCCTCTGTTAAAGTTCAGGACTGATTGTATCCAAGATGCTCTATGCGCTTGTTTCTTCTTAAAGCTGGGTACACACAATGAGATTTCGGTCCGATCGACAGACAGTTCAGTGTATTGGTTGATCGGACCGAAATGATTGCATCCGAATGCGGCCATGTCCGACCGACTGTTTGTCCGAATCGGACGAAAAGACGATCGGACATAGTGGAAAACCCCGTCCTCTATGGACCGCACGATCGGTCACGGTAACTGTCTGACGCGGCTGCTTTTGCCGCAACCGACAGTCCTTTCGAAAGTATTGAACGGTCGATCAGGAGGAAAAATCGCTAGGTGTGTACCTAGCTTTAGAAAATACCTGTCTCTCATGGATAAGGTTTATCTTTACTATAGGAAGTATTTCACCTTCAACATTTATTGAAGAAATTTAAGTTTGGTTCTGTGTTTTAGTTGAAGCTTTCTTGGCATCTGTGTGGGTAAAGTTGATAATGCAGTTACCTTTTAATTGATTTTTAGACCTAAATTAATTAGCTTGAATTTCCTTCTCTGTGGTCAAAGTTTGACCTTAATTGTGGACATAGTTCTTCTAACATTAGGATTGGAGAAAGTTTATTAATAAAGATTTATTTCAAATGTGCTAAATGTAATTTTCGTTAGCCATAGAGATATTGTTATAGGAGTTTCAGCAAATACATTTGCTAATGCTAAATAAATCTGGAATGACATTGCCAACAGAATTCTGCAACCATGACATGCTGGGAGTTGTAATTTACAAGGTTTTGTAGTACTAAAGTTTGACATCACTGCTGTAGACAGTGATGTATCTTCATTGCTGGAACAGTTATGCATGGCAGCCATATTGTCATCATCAGAAATATGTACATTTTGCAGAACGGACATCTATTTCTTTTTAACATATTCTGTCTCTCATTTACGTCTTTATCTGTGAGGCAGTGGGTCTCTCTCTGTGGGACACAGCACTGTGGCAGGAATTGTTATAGATCTAAAAGAACGGAATTTTATTGTGCCTGTCTCTTTTTGTTGTATTAAGACTTTCCTGACTTTGGTCTGCTGGATCTTTGTTAAGGAAATGCAGCAGATGTATAATATTACTCAACAGTTTATGGGTCATTTGTTCATGTTATTGAGAATCTTATTTTTGATGAGGTTATACATTGTAAATAGTAACATGTAAACCTGTCTTGGAACTCGAAGCTAAATCAATTTTTTTGTTTCAGAAAAAGTGCATGAAATGGAAAAAGAACATCTGAATAAAGTGCAGACAGCAAATGAAGTGAAGGTACATTCCCTGTATTACTGTATCATCCCACTGTACCATAGATGGATGCGATTTCCAGGTACTACATAGAGAGATCCCTGTTAATGACTGAAACTTAATTTGTGTTGCAGCATGCAGTGGAACAGCAGATTCAGAGTCACCGAGAGACACATCACAAACAATTAACTGCTCTCAGAGATGAAATTGAAACCAAGGAGAAGATTATTACAGAGCTGCAAGAGTGAGTAATAGACATGAAAGCCTTGTTTGAGAAAATATTTACCGTACATTTCAAAAATAGGGGGGAAATTGACTCTTTTAAGTTCTAGTTAAGAGTCAAAATTAAGTCAACTGTTTTATTTTTAAGAGGCCAAATTCTTTTTAAAGAGTTAGAATAAATAAAGATTAATAAATATTTAACTTTAAAGGGTATGTTCACCCTTAAAACAAAAAAAAATGGTCACGTCTGTTACATACCCCCAGCTGATATATTCAGCACATTATTAGATGCATTATTAACCAGATAGTTAAAGGGAATTTCTACCCCTTTCTTTAAAAATACATATATTGTAGATTACCCCCCAAAACCTAAAGTTCGTTTTGACCAAAAGCTTTAAATCGGCTCCCACACAAAGCTATTATACTTACATGCTCCTCCTCGCTCCACTGCCTCTGCACTTCCGGGTAAGGCAGTCAGTGTCAGCTGCGTCACGGCCAATCACTGCCTGCCATTCCCGTAGCAGTCTCCACTGCGGCTGCTTAAGAACATAAAAAGAACAGAGCAGCCACAGTGGAGACTGACTGAGAACCCGGAAGCGGCGGTGGAGCGAGGAGCTAAGTATAATAACTAAGGCTGGGAGCAGATTTAAAGCTTTTGACTAAAAAGATCTCTAGGTTTTGGGGGGTAATCTACAATATATGAATTTTTTTAAAAGAGGGGTGGACAGTCCCTTTAAGTATAAATATTGCCTCCGTTCTGGCAGAGAAAGCTGGCTTCTCCCTCCATACAGTCAATCAAGGCTGTGACTGCTGACATAATAACCAATGATTGACTGCCAATTCTCCTGCTGCCTCTTCAGCACATACTTGAGCTTACAAAAAGCTCACTGAGCTGAGGGAAGATGCAGATACATTTTCCAGAATTAAAAAGAACTTGTGATAAAATATCTGGCCATTTATTAGCTTCACATTCAACCCTTTGTGCGGTGTGTTTAACAATAACATTGTTAACATAATACGTGCTATAATATACTAAACCAGGAAGCTGACGGCAATTTTCAAATGAGCCGCGGTGGATCTTGTGCGAGGTAAATATACTCACCTTGGATCCTGGATCCTGGTGAAGTGATTGAAGAACGGAAGGTAAGGAATAGGTCCTTTACCTCCTGGTCCTCAATCACTGCTTTAAAGGAATAGTTCACTTTTTGTGTGAACTATTCCTTTAAGTTCTGACTCCCATTACATAAACTTGTATTTTTACTTTAATCATTTTTTAAAGCATGTTGTACACATCACCAACCTTTTGACATTCTCTTCAAAATCGCAGTGGTATATATATATTTTTTTTATTGTTGTTTTCTGCTTATGATTTACATTATGCTGATGCGTTGCTATTGTTCCTTACAGCCAAAATCAGAAGATGATTCTGGAGCAGGAACGGCTGAGAGTAGAGCATGAAAAACTGAAATATGCTGATCAGGAAAAAAGCAAGAAACTACACGATCTCACGTAAGCTAATGGGGAAAACTAGTGTACATAACTGAATAGGCCTAAGTAAGATTAAAGTGCTTCTGCCTTTTAGTTGCTGAAACCTGTCACGTCTTCATTGTTAATAACCTTGAGTGGTATGAATAGGTGTAAAGCATAAATTGCCTTTGGTAACGGTCACAGATAAATCTTATTGTTATCCTGGCAACTTTAAGTATTAAAACATGCATTTCCCCCTGAAAACTTGTTTTAGCCAACTATACATAGAAATATGCTGCCATGACACCTTTTGCATTGCTACCATGTTGATTGTCAAACTCCATGCTTTCATCCAGGGGTGTAGTTTGAGTGAGGAACATGCAGGTGTGCAGCTTAGGTAAATACTTTTGTTTTAAAGGACAAATGTATTGTCTAAACTCCCCTGGGGACTATCCAATGGTAAAATTGCTTCTAGTAGAGCATGTCTTCCCATTGTTTAGGTCCTGGGCCAGAAAGGGGGGTGGAGCAAAAACACTACATTTGTCTTTTTAACATAGCATTCAGTACAACTTTATAATGGTTTTACATTTAAGCCCATGGATTATTTTTCCCCCTCTCCAGTGTAATGCAGGATAGAAGAGAACAAGCCAGACAGGATCTGAAGGGATTGGAAGAGACAGTGGTAAGAATAACAACCAATATTAACCATATTAACTGTAAATGCCCCCAGTGTTTCAGGCATTTCGTATAACAAGCATCATTCTTATATTAGGCAAAAGAACTACAGACTCTTCATAACCTCAGGAAGCTGTTTGTTCAGGATTTGACTACACGTGTTAAAAAGGTAAATCCGTTAATTCTGCCAGACAGTGTTTAGAGAATTTTCCGAGTATATTTTATAAGTGGTAGGTTCATTTTTTTTTTTTTAAAAATCAACCCTAGAGTGCAGAAATGGATTCCGATGACACTGGGGGCAGTGCTGCACAGAAACAGAAAATATCATTTCTTGAGAATAACCTTGAGCAACTCACTAAAGTCCACAAGCAGGTATAATTCAATCTTTATTTCTTCTGCCTGTAACCTTATGTCTTAATGTGTGTTCTAAAAAGTCAACAATCAATTGTTCTCTGCTCCAGCTGGTACGCGATAATGCAGATCTGCGGTGTGAGCTTCCAAAGCTGGAAAAACGACTTAGGGCTACAGCTGAGCGAGTTAAAGCATTGGAGTCTGCACTAAAGGAAGCCAAAGAAAATGCATCACGTGATCGCAAACGGTATCAACAGGAAGTGGATCGCATCAAAGAAGCAGTGAGATCCAAGAACATGGCTAGAAGAGGACATTCTGCCCAGATTGGTAAATATAGATCAAGACTGGTAATTGCTATGCTAACAACAATTGAAAGGATGATTAAACCGTGTAAAGATAAAAACAAGTACTAAGGGTTAGAACCTAAACTGTGGGGTCCTCACAAGCAGAGCCAGCATCGCAATGGCAACTTTGGGAAAATTTGTTCTGCTTAATTAGGAAAGACCGAGGGGTTCAGGTCCCCATCCTGGGTACTTTCACATGAAGAGGGGGTGGGGAAAGAAGGGAGGGTTAATTGCCCTTTAAAGTTTGTTTGTGCAGAAAGCTGTCTGTAGTTGGAAAGAAAGGGATTCATTATCAACTGTTTATTAAAGGACATGTCCACCCCCAAATCTAAAATTTGCCCCAGTGCTGGTCCCTCTGTATAGTTTTAAAAAATTCCAGGAAACTGAAGAGTAGGAGCTGTCTTCCTGTCCAAAGGTCTCTGCCTCCTGTCTTGTCTTTGGGAGGGATGCTGACATGCACCGGGGAGCCCCCCCCCCTTTGTCCATTTGAAAACATTAATATATATATATATATATATAACATTAATAAACTTTAATATATAATACATATGCTGCATTATTAAAGATATATATATCTTGTATCATTTAAAATTATTTTATTTTGTTACAGCTAAACCAATTCGTCCTGGACAACACCCTGCTGCTTCTCCAACCCATCCAAATATAGTTCGTGGAGGAAGTGTATTTCCCCAGAATGCTCAGCCAGTCGCTATTCGTGGAGGAGGTCCTAAACAGGACAAAGTGTAAGTATTATATTATCAGGGTTTTCTTTCTGTTTTTATTTATGTAAACAGTGTTTCTCTGAGATTAAAGTTTTTCATTTCTCTGTCTAAACACCCCCCTAAAATGAGGGATGGCAGCATTCAGTGCATCTCTATAAAGTAATAGTGCCTTTATTTTTTCTTCTTTTAAAAAATGATTAGGTGAGCTCCCATGGGCCTAATCTATTGATGGTAAATTGCACAATACATTTTTACGTTGCGTGGTGGTACTGAAGTCAAATTCTACAAATCATTTAGCATCATAGCTGAGACTTTTTAGTGGTCTGTTTTCCCTATCCATTTAATTAAAATGCATCCGTTTCCAGACACAAATGCGTCCAGCAGTGTGTTTTTTTTTTTTTAACGGACAGGGTCAATCTAATCTGTTAAATGCACATTTCTGTCCGGAAACAGACAAAAAAAACGGGTCTAGAGTGAACAAGCCTTTATTCTGTGTTGTCATCCGCAATACAGAGAAAAGATCCTACATTTGCAGCCTTCAAGTTTAATATAGAATAAAAAGAAACCATGCAGTAGGTAGCTGGTACAGGTAAACAAGCACATTGTAGCATCATAGTTTTGTATAATATTTTGGGGTTAATGCAGGAGCTTTGTCCATTTTATTAATTAAAGGGCATGTCCACTAAATCCCCCCCCCCCCCCCCGGGCCCCCCGTGCACTGTTTAAAAATCCTTGCCTTACCCCTCTGCTCCAAATGGTTCTTCTGTAATGCCTGCCCAAAATCCTAGAAAGTGAAGACCAGGAGCCTGGCTGGGAGGGAAAACGTTTCCACCTCTTAGCTGTCCTCAGTAGAGATGTCCGAACTTGAATTTTTTCAAAATTGAGCATTAAAATGAAAAATACCCTCGAAATTACGAGATTTTTCGTATTTTCGAAATTACGGGGTTTCGCGTATTTTCGAAAATACGTGAACTAGTATTTTTGAAAATATGTATTTTGGAAAATACGAGTAATCCTCGTAATTTCGAAAATTTTCAAAAATACGTATTTATGGAAATAAGAGAAATCCTTGTAGTTTCGAAAATACGTGAAAACTCGTAATTTCGTAAATTTTCAAAAATACTAAAAGTCCGCGAATCGGAAGTTCGGAAGGCGGAAAACCCGGAAAAATCCACCGTTCGTGAACGGGATAAATCCACGGCGGATCCGGGTTCGGATCCGCGAACCGAACTATCCCTAGTCCTCGGAGAGGTTTCTGGCTTGCTCACTGCAGCACTTTCCCCCCCTTCCCTCCCAATCCCTGTTTGCTGCCTGGTGCCTTAATGTAAAAACATTTTTCTGTAATTTAGTGGACCCTATCCCACTCCCAACAGCTATATTTGTTTGTAAAAAAAAAAAATAATAATAATCCAAACCTTACTTACAGAGCCTCATTCCCCTGGCGTTCTGCACTGCTGGCAGCTTCGTCCATGATTGGCTGCCTCTCGGCCAATCACGGATGTGGCAGCCGGTCTGGCCCCCTCCTTGCAGTTTCATGCAAGCAGAGGGCTGGGTCTGAACGAAGCTCAGTAAGTACAGTTCGGATTATTTTTTTTAGAATCAAATGTGGCGGTTGGGGGTGGGATAGGGTACCCCACACTACAGAATTTTTTTTTATAAGAGGTGCACATGCGCTTTAACAGACTGCTGCAATTATTAATGATTATTATTTGCATTTTACTAATTGTTTTTGTCTTTATTTCAGCTGCTGAAATGGTGCCAGTCTATGAAAGAGGCGCAGATTCATGCAGTGGCGTTCCTAAACGGCATTTTCTTTTTGGGATTGTAGGATCGTTTTTGAAATTGTAATTTATATTTACCCTGTACAGCTCTCCTACTTTTTGCTCCACAACGGTTGGCAAATTCGATTTATTTGCAGAAAATGCAATTTTGTTTTTCTTGCCTACTACATGTAAGTTAAAGCATAGCACCATTCATTGCACAGTTTGTTATCCATGTCTTACATTTAGTCTGCACTGTGCCAAGTTGGAATGTAAGTTACTGGCTAGATAGATCCTTGATAATTTATGTAAACATTTATCTTGTGGGGACATGGAACAAACCTTTAAAACTTAGTACTTTTTCCAGGATAAGCATTTTAAATGCACATGCCTGTTTACTGTCTCGCTCTATTAAAGCAAATATGAGACCACTAAAGTGACTTCATTTAACTACAGTGCTATAAAAAAAACTGACTGCTGTAGTTTGCACAGTGTGCTACAGTATATAAATTCTAGAATGTGTACTTGCCACAGGGCTCTGATATTGAAACTACAGAATGAGCCAAGATTTTAATCAAGGCTTTTTATTATCTGGCGGAATAAACCCTGCCACGTGGTTGTTGGTTTAAATAATGTATAGAAAATAAAAATACTGGAGTAGACCTTTTATATATACAAGAATATGGGTTCTTTTGTTTAGCATCTGTCCTGTTTATGTATCACGGCTCAAAGGTGTGTGAAAAGTTTTGCTTCCTTCTGGTTATTATTCACCAATTAAATAAGACTGGGGTCACATCTCCCGATTTGCTAAGGAGACATTTATGCTGGCCATACACTGCAGCTGTTCTGCGACATTTGCCTTGCTGGATAGCGATTTACGACCGTCATAAAGTTATCGGGCCAGGCGGTTGTCCGTAATGTCACGGGAACTCCTGCAGGTAAGAGCTAGTGTATGGGCACATGTATGTGCCACTCGGGTGCCTCATTCAAATTTGGATTGCGTCTGGTGCATTGAATCCAATGCTCTTTTTTGGCCCTGACCTAAAGGATTCCGAGTTATCTCCTAGAACTGTAATACACATCTTGCACTGATCATTTTTAACTCTGTCAATATTTTACCACTTCTGTCCGTTTTCATTGTAAAAAATGAACATTCCCTGTAGGTTTTAATAAATGCCTAGAATTATTTCTGTACATTGGGATCCATTGTAATAATGCAGAAATCCCGCTTACCTTTTTTGTGCCCCCCCAAACCCCTGCAATTAAGAGGTTCTGCACAACAATATTTCTCATGGGCAGACAGGATTGTTACCACTGCCAAAACTGTACAATGTCAGTGACAAACAGTTACTGTTGTAAAGGAGCAGCCACAAAAAGGTTTTACATATACATTTAAATTAACACTTTGGAACTTCTAGTATCTCTAAAAATGGTGCCATGCAGGGCAACTTCCCATAGTAGAATCAGAATGCAGTGGTCTCCCTTCCTACGTAGTAAGGGTTGGTTTGCAATGGCCTTTACATTTTATAGGATGAAAATGCAGTTACGTAGAAAAAAACATCTCCAAATCGATTTTAAACGACACAATATTTAAATGTATATGATGATTTTGTTGTGCGTGGCCTTTAAATATTCAGTTGAGAAATTCCTCTTTCCCTCGTGATCCATGTATTTTCAAATGTGCATAGGGAAGGGTCCTTGTCTAATCTGTCTTTAATTTGCATTATGTCTCCTAAATGGTTTGTCTTTCTAATATTTTTGCTAGTAAGAAATCCTGTATATGAATATTACTGATTAATTTATATTAAAAAAAACAAAACAAATAATCATATTGAAGCCTGTTGGAATATTTTAAATGACCTGTAAATTGATTGCATTGTATACATTATAAAGCACTCATTGCCCCAGGAGTCATGGTATGTAGTGCACTCTTCACTTGGACTTTTAGCACTATGGCTTGAAAAAAGAAAGCCCAAACCTTGTATAGAACCCTATTTTACTAATCAAGTCGTTTCTATAGTGTCACTGGCATCACACTTACATGTTCTCTTTAATGTGAATGTTTTGGCTAATGTGGACATGGTGGAAGGAACTTTTTAAATTTAGCATGAATTTAATTTTGCGTGCTCTGAAGAGACTGTAAACTTCCAATAAATTATTGTATATTTAGTCTAAACACTCTGTGAACAGTTTACAAATATATGCGGAAGGTTACGATCTAGCCATCCACTAAGAAGATAAGAACAGTTACATTGGAGACTTCAGTGATTCTGTCCTGTGACATCAGTTAAACACTAATTCCCTGGATGTTTTGAGTTTTATGACTGTCCATGTGCTTGTTTCAGGGGCCAATGTTTGACTGAGCAGTTAGGTACAAAACATTGTACTTTCTACAATACTGTTCAATGAAGCAAAATATTTCTCTTGTGCCTCTGTCACACCCCTCTTTGTATGATATATCAAAATTCATTATTAAAACATGTAGCTTTGTCATAAATGCTTAAATAAACCTTAGCGTCAAACGTAAAATAATGAATGGTGACATTTTCTGTACACACTTTTTCTTTTACATATACATAGGTTTTTTGTTTGGGGGGGGGGCTAATTTCTTTTTTTTTTTTTTGCTATTTTAATTTTAAAAAAGAATTTCCCCTCCATCTCTGCCACTATACACTTTTGGGAAACATTTAAAAATGCTAAATTATTGACCTAATTTAAGAAAAGTTTACATTTTTTCTCTTTCTTTTTTTTGCAAAGTAAAAGAAAAACTTCAGGTTACATTGAATAACAGTTTAGGTTCTACACATTAAACACATATAGATTTATAGAACATGGCATTTACTCCAATCTCTGCATGCTGTAAATGTACTTGTCTTTAAAATAAAGGTGTCCGACTCAAATGAAATTCCATGATTTGTGTTTTTCTTTGTGAGTATATAAATATTAGCATATGTTTCCTATTTAATATACATCTCTCCTTAGCCTGATAATGGTCATATTGTATCCTATTGGGTGATGACAGAAGGGCAGTATTCAAACTAATGCACGATTAAAGGGTCACTATACTCACTAAAACAACTTAACATTTTCTGAAACTACAATGTGAGAGAAGTAAAATGGTGTTACTCACATATTTATCTGTGCTTGCTTTGTCATTAAATTATTAATATTTAGAGAGTGCTCCTAATTCCCCCCCACCCTCCCTTACTCACTGCCTTCTTGTAGTGTCTGCGACACTTATAAGTTTTGCACAGCCTCACCATGGACACTGCTCTGCTTACACATTCCCCCCCCCCATTTCTTTTCTCTCTGCTGATTCTCTTAAATGTTGCAGAAAGTGTGCTGGCAGGCAAAGAGGTCGGGCATGGGTCACATATAATTTCTGCTTCTGGAGTGACAGGTCTTTAACCAAATGATAATTTCTCAGAATCTACTGCTCAGATCTAAAATCTGAAAAAAGTTTTGGAGTAGTGGGATCTTACTGTATCTAAAAAAAGGTAATCCAAGAGAGTAATCCTGCACACACCTAATTAAATGTAGTAGCCAACATGCTGGGTGCTCAGTGGCTGACTGAGGCAAAATAGTCACAAATGTAAAAATTATATAAAGCCACGCACACCAGACTTGAGTAATCCTGTGTATTTAATTACATCATACACAGGTACATCAAAGTGACGTTTCGGTAACAGAGTACCTTCTTCAGACAAAATATTTATTACAATGAAACATTAAAAAGAGGAACCTTATATAGACCCAGGAAGTGTATATAGTGACACCTAGAGGAGAAACCATAAATTACACCAGAATAAATATAAATATACACCATAAAACAGTAGTAGCAAAAATAGAAAAGGATAAAAGTATAAAACAGTATCAAAAAATTATCTTTTGGGCAGGAAACAGGATAGTCCTAAGTTGGAATTTAAACCCTTAGGGAATAGAGAATCCAAGGTAAATATCCAAAAGGATTCTCTGCAAAGTAGCAGCGATTGTCTGTCCCCCCCTCTGGATGGTTGGGGAATATGGTCAATAACCATTCCTTTAAGATCAGCTATCGAATGCTTAAATTCGACAAAGTGTGAGGCTACAGGGGTGTCCTCATATTTAACTTTAGATGCACCAGTACACTCTTGGGACCTTTGTAAAGCAAGCTTAATGTCGCTTCTATGGCGTTGCATTCTCTTCTTGAATGGTCCAATAGTCTTCCCTATATATATGAGAGAGCAAGGGCATTTCAATAAATAGATACAAAATTCCGTAAGACAGTTAAAATACCCCCTGATCTTAAAACTCTTACCAGAGTATGGATGGCTAAAAGAGGGTCCTGTTATCAAAGAATTGCATACTGCAATTCCATACTTTGGTAAGAGTTTTAAGATCAGGGGGTATTTTAACTGTCTTACGGAATTTTGTATCTATTTATTGAAATGCCCTTGCTCTCTCATATATATAGGGAAGACTATTGGACCATTCAAGAAGAGAATGCAACGCCATAGAAGCGACATTAAGCTTGCTTTACAAAGGTCCCAAGAGTGTACTGGTGCATCTAAAGTTAAATATGAGGACACCCCTGTAGCCTCACACTTTGTCGAATTTAAGCATTCGATAGCTGATCTTAAAGGAATGGTTATTGACCATATTCCCCAACCATCTAGAGGAGGGGACAGACAATCGCTGCTACTTTGCAGAGAATCCTTTTGGATATTTACCTTGGATTCTCTATTCCCTAAGGGTTTAAATTCCAACTTAGGACTATCCTGTTTCCTGCCCAAAAGATAATTTTTTGATACTGTTTTATACTTTTATCCTTTTCTATTTTTGCTACTACTGTTTTATGGTGTATATTTATATTTATTCTGGTGTAATTTATGGTTTCTCCTCTAGGTGTCACTGAAGATACACTTCCTGGGTCTATATAAGGTTCCTCTTTTTAATGTTTCATTGTAATAAATATTTTGTCTGAAGAAGGTACTCTGTTACCGAAACGTCACTTTGATGTACCTGTGTATGATGTAATTAAATACACAGGATTACTCAAGTCTGGTGTGCGTGGCTTTATATAATTTTTACATTTGTATCTAAAAAAACACCCTTTAAGATCTTGCCTTGCTTTTACCCCCCCCCCAACTAAAATTTGCCCCACTGTTAGTCCAGAAACAGAGTAGTAGCATGTGTGTAGTCTATCTGCCTCTTCCTGCTCAACTGAGGGGTTTGTGGCATGCACAGATACCTTTTCATATAGCATTGCGTCTTGGCCCAAAAAAATATTTTTGATTACGGAAAAGGGAACCCCCCCCACCACCCTAGACACTAAGTTTAAGTTCCCAAAATTGACTCCTAAGTGTACCTACCCGCCCTCAGCTCCCTCTTCCACACAAATGCAGCAAAAGGGGCCAGGCCAACAGCGTCATCAGAATCACGGACTGCTGCTGGTGCGGCCCCTTCTGCTGTTCGGTGTGGAACAAAGTTCCTGTTTAATGTTCACAAGAAATGCAAGATTTGGAAGGCCAAAGAACTTTGCATTTCTGGCCAGCATGTGAGCAGCTGACAAAGGCAAACCCTCATTGCAATAAATAAATGTTTGGCCAACGCTGTTAGCAGAATTCCTAACAGACCTGATTTGCATGGGAAAGTTGTCAGGAATATGTCTGATAAAGTAAAAAAAAAAATATTATTAAAAGTAGGTTAAGCACACCCATCCTAAGACCTCACTACTTACTCGTTCCAAGGTATTCCTGAAGATGGCAATACTTTCCAGTGTTCACCTGACAACAACAAGTTAGGGTTAAATGAAAGCCTGCAGTATTTCCTTTATAATGAGCCGACAATCACATCTCTGGCTTTACCCTGTGAGAAATGATATTGAGGTGAATGTTCAAACTTCCTGCTTCCAGTAGGTTGAGTGACATCACCTTACCTCTGCCCACTCCTCGGGAGAAGCATACTCAGTAAAGGCTTAATGCTGGGGAACTCAGGAAGTACCTGGGGGGGAAATTGACAGTTGAGCAGGGGAGCCTATAAATGCAGACAGGCTGGTCACATGGCTGAAAACAGGAAGAGTTCAAGCAGGAAGTAATATTGCTGAACCTTTCCACACAATAACTTCCCACAAATGTAATCTAGAGATGTGATTTAGGTTTTATTTTGAAGGTACGATGGAAGGCTTTTTATATAATTCTTACTTGATTGGAAGAATTGGAGACCACAGTTACCCTTTAAATATCACTACATCATGGATGGTTCACACCGAACAAACAATGAACAGGATGTTCTCTCATCGGGTAAGTGAAATTTTATTGCAGAATTGCTTGACGCATTTCGGACTGATCCTTAATCAAACGTTTTGTTATACGAGCCTTGGGACGGGCCCAGGGCTTGCACCAGGGCCACCCACAGAAGACACTGAGTCTATTCGCATGTTAGAAAGCCACTGGTTTTACCTTATTTCAGAGTCGGTCTCTGTGTTCAGCGACGGGTTGAGGGTGTCAGCACCTGAACCACTTTATTATAGGTGTGAGTTTATCTGTTTTATCAGTACATATTTACTCATCTTGCCTCCTAAGTACTGTGGGGATGTTGGCACCCGTATTGTGATGTGTTGGAGTTTAGTCTTTAATATGATGTACATGCAAGAATATCCAAGATAAATACTGATGACTTCTGCATATGCCGCAATAACCATTTACTTTCACATGGTGATAAAACTGAGGCTCACTTACCTAGAGCTGCTGCTATATTTTAAGGAGTTAAAGTAGCGCTAACCAGTTTAATATCGGTTAGTGCAACTTTAACCCTTATATTGCGCTGGTACCCATGCAGCTGCAATTGTTTCGATATAAGCAAAAAGATAATGGAAGCGCACACTATTCCTCAGAATGATCTGTTTATTCACATCACACAAACAAACAATGTTTCGGAGATCGCTATGTCTCCATCAGGTGGCACCTGATGAAGGAGGTATAGCAATCTCCGAAACGTTGTTTGTGTTATGTGAATAAACAGATCATTCTGAGGAATAGTGTGCGCTTCCATCATCTTTTTGCCAATGCTATAGCTTGGAGTCCATAAGGTAGAGGACTGATGGAAGCTGCACCTTCAACTTCAGTGGCAAGCTGCCAAAAGGAGTGCCTGGGCCCAAACCTTTATTGCATGGAATCGTTTCAATATAGCATGCACGCAATTTTTTTTAACGATCGATTCAATATAGCATGCACGCAATTTTTTTTAACGATCGATTCAATATAGCATGCACGCTACTTTTTAACGCCAGCTGATGGCTGCCATTTAAAGTTTCTCAAATGGTAAAGCCGTTTGGGAATTCGCCCAATATGGGAGATTTATATAGTAATAGCATTTTGGGTTAATCTCCCCCCGATGTGCAGTAAAGTTAGTAATCATGTTAACACTGTTTTCTGGTGTAGATTTTAATAAAAGTCATTTTTTTTCCAGGGTGCCCACATTTTTACATAGTTGTATGAACATAACCTTCCCTGCTTGCAAAATGACCCTGCTGCTTTTCGCTTTGAGCGCAGGCAAAGGTCACACTGCAAGGGCTGCGTCATTTTGAGTGTTTCGCTGTGCAATGGGAGGCACACAAAGGCATTATTTATAAAGGTTCATTATCAGTAATGTCATATAACCTAACGTTAGTAGCAGGCGCTATTGACTTAAATGGGCCAATACTGTTCCCATTCAGTCTTCTTTCAGGTAGCAGTGGCAACCAGAGTGTAGGAGGTATATCCATATCTTCACGGACATCATACGGTTAGTATTACGGGTTATAGTTTGGTGGGGTGAACTTGCCCTTTAAAGCTTTTGCCAGGTTAGTTTCCCAGAGGTTTTATGGCATTTTTGGTCAACTTTTTTGGTCTAGTGTTTGAGTAATAAAGCAATGGAAATCACATCTGCTGCAAAATTTACTGGCAGAAATGGAAGATTAATGTGGGTCTGAATTCCATTCCGCACAAAGCTACCATTCTAAATGACATCACTTGAAGTGCCGTGACTATGTCTGTTCATTGGTAGTTCACCATCACCAACATGAATTCAATTAATGTCAAATCAAATTAAACTTTAGGGGGCAGGTGCAATAAAAGGTGCAAACCTTTTCCTGTGCTATTTATCGGCAGTGACCAATCAGATGTTTACACACTGGGTACACACCTGAAAGATCTTGAAAGATGACAGACAAGATCTGCAAGATCCTGTCGGTCATTTTTCAAACGATCGGGCTGCACACAGTCCCGAGCGCTCCCCCTATACACAGCATAGGGAGAACGCTCAGGACTCTGTCTTCCCTCGGCTGCGGCCAACTCCCCTATAGGGAGTCTACCGCGGCCAAGGGAAATATTCTCTCTTTTCCCAATGAGCGTTTGGCCGACCCAATCGTTCGGTGGCCATACACTCGTTCGGAAAAGTAAGGTACACACAGTACAGATAAAGCCCGGTACCATCGGATCCAACGGTATCAAGGCTTTATCGGTACTGTGTGTATTTAGCTTAACTGCAGTTACCCAGTGAAAATCTAACATATCATTGGTTGTTGCACATGAATAGTAATTATAGATCTTGAGTAGCATAACATTGAAACTTGTATGAAAATCCTTAAACCAAATTCATACAAAAAAGACAAATTCATTTATTAGCTGGTTATTATTATTATGGCTGCTTTAATCCTTTTGCCAAGTTTGCTGTAAGATTTTCCATTGGCAAGTGGATTGTGTGACTCACAGGCTTTTACATTGTCCAACACAAAGACCCATACAGAACAAAGATCATCAGCTAAAATAATGTGCTGCTTCCCAAATCCCCAGCTTCCTGCTCTGTGCTGTGATAGGGTGTTGGGTTAATCCTTTCCATTACACACAACAGACATGCCGTAAACCTACTAACAAAGTTCTGGAGCAGTGTTCCCTATTGTGGTGCTGTTAAAGTGGTGGACACACACACTAAAATCTGCTGGATTATAGGCACTGCAGTGTGTAGTGGACAAAATTGAATGAATTTAAAGGGCATGTCCAGCCTAAAATAAACCTTGCTTAGAAATGTATACCACCAAACATTATCCATAAGTTCCAAAGATGGCCCTGAAGTGTCTTACCTGGTAAACATTTCTAAGCAAAGTTTATTTATTCTGGACATGCCCTTTAAATGCATAAAGATAATATATATCTGTGCACAGATAAAGTAAATTATAGTAGTGGGGGAGGTTCTGGCATAGCAGTGGGTGTAGCATACTTTTTTGCTAAAAGGTTTTGATACTGTAATGCACATAGGTGGCTTATGTATAAAGGTCTGTAGAAGGGAGCTAGAAATATTACATCCACTTCCCACACAATTATAGAATCAAGGGGCAAATAGTTACTTTTGTTGTTTAATAGTCTGTTGCAGATGGAACAGAGCATTCTGGGACTTGAAGCATATAAATCACTGCTGGGGATCTAGATCAAATGTCTATAATAGGTTGACTAATCTGTGCACTGTCATTTGGGGCACTTGTGTATTTAGAAGAGCTCCACGTCTGTGAGATTTTTGTTGATGCCCAAGTTCATATACTATGATGGTACCTCACATTTCTGCTGAATACTGAAGTTGCCTAAAATAAGAGGATGGTCTATAGAGAGAAGCCACCCATCTATGCACAGGAAAAGCAGAGGAACCATTTTATAAAGTTCTTTAAAACTCCTCTGCCTTGCCCACCCCCAACTGCCTGATTCTGATTCATACTTATAGTCCCTTCACTCCCATGGCTATCTTCTCCCCCTCTCTGCTAACCGTAAACAGCAGAGACTGGCCGGACCAGCAGCCGCATTTGTGATTGGGTGCTGGTCAGCCAATCACAGACGCGGCTGCCGGCTGCCGTGGGAGTGCAGGGCTGTAAGTATGAATCGAAAACTTAAAAAAAAAAATCTAACACAGTGGTTGGGGGTGGGCAAGGCAGAAGAATACTGTAATAAAAGGGTTGTACACTAGATGGAATCTGGAGGGGGGCGGGAGGGCTCCCCTGCGCATGCCACTGTCCTCTCAGATGTTAGCTTTCAAATGTTCTGAACTGATTGGTTGGGGCAAAATTAGCACAGTTTTTAACGATAAGAACTTTTATTGAATCTCCCTGACAGTTTTTAGGGGACACAACTCCTCGTCTGTTAGCACAAAGAAAATGTGTGTCCATTACAGTATTATACAAACCTGGTTAGAAGTTTGTATTTTTTGTAATTACATTGCTATTGTTTGCTTGCAGCAGTGTATGTGCATGGAATATCAATAAAATGTCATTGCAATTACATTTACTACCATAGTTTTAATTAAACTTATACCTCTCACTATGGTAATGCGATCTGACATTTAAATTTCATTAACAAATGTGAAGAAACTGGTTATATTACAATCCACCTTAACCCTCCGCCAGACTCTAGCCAGGTCTAAAGACAGCTGATCATAGGGCAGCAGCAGGTTTTCTTTACAAAGCCAAATAAAAGACTCACTAGCAAGAGTCCTACTTTCCTAATTTTGTGACATCACAGCTATGGTTACTATTGGCTACCCTAGTCTAGCCATGCAGACTTACTAGGGTAAGTAAAACCAATTCCCTTCATTCAGTAAAATATAGTTAATGACTTACATTTACCAAGTGAACATAAAATGCAGTCTATTTTGTGAACCCAATACACCTTGTGTTAAATAGAATTCTCTCGATTACATATCTTTCCACGTGTGCTATCCAACAGAACCATTAGGAAGCCCTCTATCATCACAGGGATTCCCTTTCCACTGTCTGTCCAGCATTATGTAGGATCAAAGGGACCCAGCCATTTAAATTAGACCGATTTAGTTATTTTGGGCCATATTTACAAAGGTGCGCTATTGATAAATCAAAGATTGTGGTCGTAAATTTACTATTACTGCGACTGTAAACTTACTGACACCCATACAATACCATTGTGGTATTTTACTACCTCATGGTATTGTACGAACGTTCATACATCTACGTCCGCGACCGTACGATATTTGTGAACTTTTTAAATATGGCCCATTGTTTAACAACCCATGACCCCCAGCAGTTGCCAACATCTTCCCCTAGGCTGCAGATACAGTGTTGTCAAACGTATACAGTTTCAATGAAAACATTAATTTATAGAATAGCTTTGTGTCATGTGTACAACACAGTTACTTATACCCTTGCCTGCTATGGACCTCAATGGGGAAAAAATGCTAAATAATAGCCTTATAAGAGGGGAGTGTTAATCTGGATAGGAAGGAAGAGTAAATTGCAATAGATCACTTACGTCTTACTGTAAATTATATGAATATCAGAAGTCACCTTGGAGTTTTGAGCCTTTTTTGTGATCACGAAAATCCTTTGTAAATTCTACTATCCTAACAACTTACAGTACAGGGAACATTATCTACTATATAATACATAAGGCCATGCAATTACAATGGAAGCAAAAGTGGAATAAATCCTGATAAACATCACTCAGATTTGTAACCGAGTGATTTTTATAAGAATGTATCTCACTGTTGCTCCCATTGTAATATCCTGCCACTTCCTGCCAAAACTAACTAACATAAAAATGGCTAGCTAGCTCTTGGTACACAAACAGTTAATACTTAAAGGGTATCTCCACTGGTAAAAAAAAGGTTTGGTAGTCAGTTTTATTGAAGAACGGGAGGTAATGGAGCTGTGTCTTACCTCCCGTTCTTCAATAAAAACCTGCAGGAGATGGGAACGAATTGATCGCTCCTCCGCATCATAGTCTGACAGGTCCGAGGGGCTCTGTATTCTATGGGCATGCGCACCGCACTTGTGCATAGAGTACTAAGTCAGTCGGGACTTGTCAGAGGATCAGATAAGTACCTTACCTTCGTTCCCAGCTCCTGCAGGTTTTATTGAAGAACAGGAGGTAAGACACAGCTCCTTTACCTCCTGTTCTTCAATAAAACTGAATTTTTTTTTACCAGTAGAAGTACCCTTTAATACTGACCAGCACATAAACTTTAAACAAGCAAAGGTCTCCATTTATTATATTTGTGAAGAGTATGGCCCCCAGGACCTGAGGTACTTACTAAAGTTTGCTTTCAGGAGGAGGTCTAATTCTGAGTATCGGCTTCAGGGACAGAAGCAGAAGACAGATTTATGCAATAGTAGCTGGATATTGGAACAGAGGAGCTGGGAGGTTACTGGATATTGGAACAGGTATGTGACTAGGTACTGGAGCGGTGGAACAGGTAAACTGGATACTGGAACTAGGACGAGCAGGGAACAGGTACTGGAAGAAACTGGAAATGGCTACTGGATGAATCTTCTGGATGCACAGGATCAGACACAGATAAAAGCAGGGGAGCCAGGGGTAGCACACTCACTGGACTTTATCACCAGATAAACTTTATTTCAGATTCTACGCATTTCCACTCCACAAGGAGCCATTATCAGGAATCCTGACGACGGCTCCTTGTGGATTGGAAACGTGTGGAATCTGAAATAAAGTTTATTTATTTGGTGATAAAAGTTCAGTGTGTGCGCTGCATTGGATAAATGTCAGCATTGACAGGCGTCCCTATTTGGATGGGATTGCCCCAACTGTAAGGAGAAAATCCTGAGTCCTGCAGTCTGGGCTAAAACCTCATCCAGAGACCAGCCCCACAGTTACACCCCTAACTCCGACTCTACGCCCCTAACTCCCAGTCCCGCCTTTGCCACACACTCCCCCACAGTGACATCAATGGTATGATATAGTGGTAGCTTATACTTTACCTTTATAATAAAACCCTAAATCTGCGTCCGTGGCACCGTGTGCATGTGTCCCTTGGCTTCTGCGCCTGCACAAATGGGATACGACACTTCAAATAACAGCTCCCTGACACACACTAAGTTTCCCTCCCCCCAAGTGGCCCGAACTGGACTGTTACCTTAGCGGTGCCGACATGGCACATTAAAGAAGAGCAAAGAAGCATCTTCACTGGGGCGAAGCTTCCAGGGGTGCAGGGGATGCGACCACACCAGGGCCCTTGACCAAGAAGGGGCCCCATTTTGTGCTAAGGTTCCAAAACTACCAGTCTGTGTGCCAACTGTTTTACCAGTGGTCTGTGTACAAAGCATTTTTACCATTGTCTGTGTGCCAAGCATTTAACCAGTGTCTGGCTGTGTGCAGTGCCAGTTTCCCAACCAGTTTATCAGTGTCTGCATGCCAAGTATTTAACCAGTCTTTGTGCCAACTATTTAACCAGTGGTTATATACAAAGCATTTTACCAGTCTCTGTGTGCCAAGCATTTTACTAGCGTCAGTTGGTTTGTTATTTTAGAAGGTTTGAGGAAGTAAGTTTAGAAATACTGTTGGAATCTGATTGGATAGTTTTGCTAGGTGGATAGGTAAAGTATGTTTGTCTGTTTTAAAATGAATTTGGATGTTTTTTATGGAAATGATTATTTGGTTTGCGGTGCCGATATGTGTTTGCGGCGGTGTCGGGGGGCCCAAGTCTGTAGCTATGCCACTGGTTCCTCGCCTTCTGCGCATGCCCTTACCTATGCGTGTGCACAAACTGGACCTGACACTGCCAGCAGCAATTCCTCCAGCTTCCTGACACATTAACTTTCCCTCCCCCATTTCCCCAAAATGGACTGTTACCTGGCACCTTTCCTCTTCGCTCTTGAGCACAGTGCAGAGTGACAAAGAAGCGTCTGAGAGAGGTCAGTCTGGTCAGTCTGCATGCATGTGTTTATGTGTTTGCATGCATGTATGTGTCTACATGTTTGTGTACATTCCTGGGCCCCATATACTATCATAATATCTGTGCTAGTGCAAACAGAAAAAACATGGAGGTTTTAGTTACAATTTTATGCATAAAACCACATCCAGGTAACCCCAGTATGGAAGGTCCTAACAAATTACCTTGGGTCATTTATCTGGGCTGACACTCCCTGCTTGGTTGCATTTTCTTGGGAAGGTTGTCTCCCTGACCTTGCATTGGATTGGTATTAAAAGCTATCACTTCTCCCTGCCTACTGGCTTTTAACAAGGAGGGAAGAAGCCTCTAATCCAATGCTTAGTATTCAAGGCATAAGACCTCCAATTAAAGGGACATGTTGGGGGTGCTACTACCACATGGAAGCTTGGTCAATCTTCCTGCAGAGAAGCTCTGCTACATTACATAAACAGAAAGGGCGCCTGTGGGAGCACTGCTATGGCAACATTATTATAACATATAGTGAAAGTGCTACTGATCTGACCAAAACATACTTTGGAACAAAGAAGAAAAGATGATCAATGCACATTCTTGGTCTCCATATATGTAATATAGCAGAGTTTCTCTGCAGGAAGATTGACCAAGCTTCCATGTGGTAGTAGCACCCCCAACACGTCCCTTTAATTGGAGGTTTTACACCTTGAATACTAAGCATTGGATGGCAAGATTGTCCCACTGTGACTGGTATGTGGAAGTTTGCCCACTGTTTGTGTGGTACATGCAAGTCTGCCCAGCATAAGACTAGTATATGCAAGTCTGCCCACTTTGTGACTGGCACATACAAGTTTTCCCACTGTGATTTTCACATACAAGTTTTCCTGCTGTGACTGGCACTTCCAAGTTTTCCCACTGTGACTGGCCCATACAAGTGTGCCCACTAACTGGAACATACGAGTTTTCCCACTGTGACTGGCACATACAGGTTTTCCCACTGTGACTGGCCCATACAAGTTTGCCCACTGTGACTGGCCCATACAAGTTTGCCCATTGTGACTGGCACTTCCAAGTTTTTCAACTGTGACTGGCACTTCCAAGTTTTCCCACTGTGACTGGCCCATACAAGTTTGCCCACTTTGACTGGCCCATAGAAGTGTGCCCACTAACTGGAACATACAAGTTTTCCCACTGTGACTGGCACATACAGGTTTTCGCACTGTGACTGGGACATACAGGTTTTCCCACTGTGACTGGCACATACAGGTTTTCCCACTGTGACTGGCCCATACAAGTTTGCCCACTGTGACTGGCCCATACAAGTTTGCCCACTGTGACTGGCCCATACAAGTGTGCCCACTAACTGGAACATACGGGTTTTCCCACTGTGACTGGCACATACAGGTTTTCCAGCTGTGACTGGCACATACAGGTTTTCCCACTGTGACTGGCCCTAAAAGTTTGCCCACTGTGACTGGCCCATACAAGTGTGCCCACTAATTGGAACATACGAGTTTTCCCACTGTGACTGGCACATACAGGTTTTCCCACTGTGACTGGCACATGCAAGTTTGCCCACTGTGACTGGCACATGCAAGTTTGCCCACTGTGACTGGCACATGCAAGTTTGCCCACTGCGACTGGCGCATGCAAGTTTGCCCACTGTGACTGGTACATGCAAGTTTGCCCACTGTGTATGTATGCATTTTATTTCTTATATAGTGCTTTACAATTATTTTACTTAATTAACATCAGGCCCTGCCCCGAAGAGCTTACAATCTAATCACTTTATGTACACATACAACCTATCAGCATGTCTTTATGATTGTGGGGGAAACCAGAGTGCCCGGAGGAAACCCACGCAAGCACGGGGAGAACATACAAACTCCTTGCAGATGTGTCAAAGGGTGGAATTGAACTCAGGACCTCAGCGCTGCAAGGCATCAGTACTAACCACTGAGCCCCCGTGCTGCACAGTGTGACTGGTACATGCAAGTCAGTCCACTTTGTGACTGAAACATGCAAGTTTTCCACTGTGACTGGCACATATAAGATTGCCCACTGAATGTCCCATACAAGTTTGCCCACTGACTGGCCCATACAAGTTTGCCCACTATGACTGACCCATACAAGTTGGCCCACTGTGACTGGCCCATACAAGTTTTGCCACTGACTGACAAGTTTGCATGCTGTAACTGGTACTTGCATGTTTGCCCACTGTGTGACTGGTACATGCAAGACTATCCACCGTGTGACTGGTACATGCAAGTTTGCCCACTGTGACTGGCACATGCAAGTTTGCCCACTGTGACTGGCACATGCTAGTTTACCCACTGTGTCTGGCACATGCAAGTTTGCCCACTGTGACTGGCACATGCAAGTTTGCCCACTAACTGGGGCCTACAAGTTTTTACAATGTGACTGGTACATACAAGTTTTCCTGCTGTGACTGGCACCAGCAAATTTGCCCACTGTGACTCGCACATGCAAGTTTGGCCCACTGTGACTCGCACATGCAAGTTTGACCCACTGTGACTGGCGCATGCAAGTTTGCCCACCGTTGGACTAGTACATGCTAGTCTGCTCACTTTGTGATTGGTACATGCAGGTTTTCCCCACTGTGACTGGTACATGCAAGTTTTCCCACTGTGACTGGTACATGCAAGTTTGCCCACGGTGACTGGCACATGCAAGCCTGCCCACCATGTGCCTGGTACATGCAAGTCTGCCCATCGTGTGACTGATACATCATACAAGTTTTCCTGCTGTGACTGGTACATGAAAGTTTGCCTACCGTGACTGACAGATGCAATTTTTTCCACTGTGACTGGTACGTGCAAGTCTGCCGACGTGTGGCTGGGACATGTAAGTCTGCCCACCGTGTGGCTGGGACATGCAAGTCTGCCCACCGTGTGGCTGGGACATGCAAGTCTGCCCACAGTGTGGCTGGGACATGCAAGTCTGCCCACTGTGTGGCTGGGACATGCAAGTCTGCCCAGTGTGTGGCTAGGACATGCAAGTTTTCCCCCTGCGACTGGCACATGCAAGTTTGCCCCCTGCGACTGGCACATGCATGTTTGCCCACGGACTGGCACATGCAAGTTTTCCCACTGTGACTGGCACATGCAAGTTTTCCTACTGTGACTGGCTCATGCAAGTTTGCCCACTGTGACTGGCACATACAAGTTTGACCACTGTGACTGGCATATAGTAACATAGTAATTGAGGTTGAATAAAGACATACGTCCATCAAATCCAACCTATTCAGTTTTTGTTTTTTTAAACTTTTCCTAACAGTTGATCCAGAGGAAGGCAAAAAAAAAACCCAGCTAAAAAAAAGGGGGGGGGGGGGGGGGAATTCCTTCCTGACTCCAAACGGCAATCGGAAAGTATCCCAACAGTGATGTGTAACACTGTTGGAGTAACATCACCTGAGGAAGGGGGCACGTATAGCCCGAAACGTTGTGAGATGTTGTTTGGTCTATATTGAATAAAGTTACGGTTTGGAGTGCCACCCTTGCTTCTTCATTATTCTCGGATGTCCATGTGTCCTCTGATATGACCTATTACTGAACAATGCACCAGATAGTTTATTGTATGTCCCTTTAATATATATGTATAAGGTTATCATATCCCCATGCAAACGTCACTTCTCCAATGTAAACAGCCCTAACTTGTCTAATCTGCCATGCATAGTCAAGCCCTTCCATTCCCTTTATTATTTTAGTTGCCCTTCTTTGAACTACTTCTATTTCCAAGATGTCCCTTTTGTATATGGGATTCCAAAACTGCACCGCATATTCCAAATGAGGCCTTACCAGTGCCTTGTAAAGAGGGAGAATTATATCTTTCTCTCTTGAATCTATTCCTCTATTTATACAAGACTATATCTTGCTAGCTCTAGCCGTTGCTACCTGGCATTGTTTGCTACAGCTAAGTCTGTTATCTACCAGAACCCCCAAAGCTTTTTCCATTAGAGATTCACTTAACACAGAGTTATTTATGGTGTAGGTGGCACAGGGATTATTAAATCCCAAATGCATCACCTTACATTTATCAACATTGAATCTCATCTGTCATTCTGCTTCCCATTTTGATAATCTATCTAGGTCTGCTTGCAGCAATTGCATTTGAAGTTTCCAAAGCTCTGCATAGTTTAATGTCATCAGCAAACACAGAGACCTTGCTCTCAATGCCCCCTTCTAAGTAATTTATAAACAGATTAAACAGAAGCGGCCCCAGTACAGAAAACTGAGGCACTCCGCTTAGAACTTTAGCCCACATAGATGTAGCTCCATTAACCACCACTCTGTTTGCAATCCAATAACCAATTCTTGTCCATGAACCAATGTTTTCTCAACAGTCCTCAGTTTATACATTAGTCACCTATGTGGCACAGTAACAAAAGCTTTTGCAAAATCCAAGTATAACGCATCCACTGCTGTGCCTGAATCTAAATTCTTACTCACTTCTTCATAAAATCCAATTCAATTTGTCTGGCATGATCTTTTTCTCATAAATCCATGCTGACTACTACTAATAAGATCAGTTCTGGAGACAAAGTCAAGGATATGATCCCGTAACAAAGTTTCCAGCACCTTCCCTACCACTGATGATAGGCTTACAGGTCTATAGTTACCAGACTGTGGACAACTACCTTTTTTGAATATTGGTATTACATTGGCTTTTTTCCAATCCAGCGGCACATTCCCAGACCAAAGTGAATCTGAAAAGATGAGAAACAGTGGTCTAGATACAACTGAACTAAGCTCTTTTTAAATCCGAGGATGCAATTCATCTGGTCCTGGGGCTTTATTGATATTAACTGTCTAATTGTTTCCGTACCATATCCTCCGTCAGCCAATGTGAATACTCCTCATTTCTCCCCTCCATATTATTACAATCCTTGCTGTAAGGACTAGGATTCTCTATAGTGAAAACCAATGTAAAAAAACGGTTTAGCAGATTAGCCTTTTTGGCATCCTCTACAACCACCTCAACCCCATTGTTTAATGGTCCCACATTCTCCATCCTCATCTTTTTACCATTTATATACTTAAAAAACATTTTCGGGTTGGACTTGCTTTGTTCGGCAATCCGTATTTCATTTTCTATTTTAGCTAGTTTAATTGCTTTCTTGCACTCTTTATTACAGCTTTTATACTCCCTGTAAGTCTGTTCTGTTCCCTCTGATTTCAAAATTTTTCCTTTTTACCTGAGCATTAAGCCATGCAGGAGTGGACCTAATTTTTTTACACTTGTTCCCTAAAGGTACAGATTTAGAAATGTAATAGTTTAATATCCCTTTAAAAGTGGTCCACATCTGCTATGTATCTTTACCTAGAAACAATTTCCCCCAGTCTATGAGCAGTAGTGATTCCTTTAACAGCATAAAATTAGCTTTCCTAAAGTTAAAAGTTTTTGTTAACCCAGTGCACTTTAGTTTTTTGCAATCTATATTAAATGACACTATATCATGGTCACTATTCCCTAAGCTTCCCATTACCTTCATTTCCAAAATGAGCTCAGGGTTATTAGATATCACCAGATCCAACAACGCATTCTGTCTAGTAGGAACTTCTACCATCTGTGAAAGAAAATGCTCATATAGGAAATTTAAGAACTTTAAATTTAATGCTTTTTTAAAGTGGGCAAATTTGCCCACTGTGACTGGCACATGCAACTTTGGCCCACTTTCTGTGGCAGAAGAAAGGCAGAGGCAAGACAAGGATTAGACAGGACAGGCACACAGGTGGAAAAAGGAGAGGAACACAGGTGGAGACAGGAGAGGCACACTGTCCGGAAGCAGGAACTTCTATGCTGGTGCTTTTCATGGTCGCGCATACGCACAATTATGTTTTATTTTCCCTGCTGCCTGGCCCCTCTTATCTGACTGGAAGGAGTGCCGCCTGAGCCAAAAGGCTCACTCATGCCTCATGGAAGAGGGGGCCCTGTCTGGGTACTTTACCTAACAGTTGTGCATGCTAACATTAAGTTTCCCTGTGTTCTGGTCCTCTTTGGCAGTTGGCGATGTAGCCAATAGGAAGACACGATCTGCAAAGAAGAGTGTCTTCCCTTTGCCTACATCGTGGACTGTAACTGACAGTGGTAGAAGAGTGGAACTGACCAGAACACCGAGGAACTCTTTAAAGTAAGTATAACAGCTGTTAGGACCCAGGGGTGAGGTCTTAGTGATTTAGGTCCTGACGCTGAGCAATATGCAGCTATGGAATGGGGAAAAGGAGAGTATAATTGTCCTTTAATCTAATGCCAGACATACATGCACAGATACAGTATATGAAATTTGCAGGCAGTCTGTCCTTCCATGTCTGTTTTGCCGAATATGAAAGCACAATTATTCTTTGAGTTCGAATGTGTGGGTGAAAGGTGAATCACCTACGTCAACTGCCGAATTAAGGAAAAATATAGGTTTTAAGGAAAGAATAGGCCTGAACCAGGATTATAATAAAAGCAAAACAAAAAGACTCATGGCCACATGCTGTTTGTCTGAACCTACACTGAAATTCAAAGTGTGGAATAACTAGGATGTTTGGAAGAATAATGGAATGATATATGGGATAAATCAAGTAGTAAGTTTTATAGTGATCAGAATGATAGAATTAATGGGGTTGAATGTTTAGAAAGAATGGGGTCACATTTTGGGAAGAATGGGGTACATTGTTTGAATGGAATATTGGGAATTAATGTAGAATGAACAATATAGAACATTGCTGAAATTTTCGTCACATGGTCAACATTTATGTCACATCTGATATATTTATTGTCTGATTCTGAAAGAACTGGTTTAAAAGCCCAGTCGTCAGAAGTTTTTGCCAATACTTTGGCCCGATCGACTGAAATTTGTTGCGGCAGTCAGTTGGGTGGAAATATTGGACTGGTTGGACTGATATGACTGTTATCCTTTCTCCCTGTCAATCAGGATACATAGTGAGACATTACTAAGGGATTGGTGTCTGCAAAGGTTTTCACAAAACAACCAGCATATATTAGGCAGTAAACTCTTCTTGCTGGTGGGTAGACAGGTTAGATTAAACCTGCCCACACAAATGATAACCATCAGTTCCCAATGGATTTGTTTGCCAGTTTCTGCTAATGTATTATTCCAAGAGATTAATTCATTGATGATGCCCCCTTCTTAACTATTATCCTACTCTGATGCCTCCAAAATGTCAATCCTGGGTCCCAAGGTCATGGGGCACTGCTGTCAAACCCAAAATGGGTACAGTCAAGTGGGTTTGACCACCTAATTGGGGTTGATTGTGGATGTGACCTATGTGGGTGATGCAGAAACAGGAAGGTAGCTTTAATAACACACAATGTCCTATTATGCTATATATATTGAATTACATGCATGAAACATAATGGGTAATCAAGGTTTGAACCTTATAAGGTGACATTAACTGGCCATTAAATTAGATCCCAACTTCCAATGTGTTACATTTGTACATGGGAACAGCATGAGGAACTTTCCTAGAATCCAGACAACTCGGACAACTGAACCCAGTGTCAACACCACCCGCTGCACTGGACCATATACACAGGCATCAGAAACCACTATAAGAACAGGGACAGGCATTCATTTGGTTAGTGTAGGGCATCTGAATGACTGGTCCCCAAACAGGAATGGGGAGGTTCCATGTGTTTTTGCATTCATAGATGAGTTTGTTTTCTTGTTTAAGCGTCAGGACTGAAGAATCTATAAAATTCTGGGTTTCAGTGCATTCTCCACGGTCAATATTCATTGTACAGTTTTACTTTTCACAATTCTCGATTCATTTTAACAATTTCTTTCTGTCTCAGTTCATGAAATCTGCCAGCAGAGGGCCCAAATGTAATAAAGTGTAATGCCAGTTGTGTTACTGTTTGTATTATCTCACATACGTTGTATTTACCCGTTGGGCACATTTTAAATAATGCAGCTTAAATGACATGTTAACCTCCACAGTACATATAGAACCAGGACCCCAACCAACCCCAAGGGTGCAATACTTACCTTGGTCCCTGACTTTCCTGAAAACAGATCTTGAATTACAGCCAGACCCTCTTCCAAAGGTTTCTGCCCCTTCTGATGGCTTAATGCACCCTTAATGTGTTCACACAGACGCAGAGTAGGCAACTCAGATAGCCAATACTGATGGCTCCTACATGGAAGCACCGGGGAAGGTAGAAAGGGGATCTGTGTTAAGGAAGGACCAAGGTAAACCAAGGTTTAGCTTTTAAATGCTAAATGAGATCTGATTGGTCGGGGCAAAATTAGCTCCATTGTAAACGATAAGAACTTTTATTGAATCTCCCTGTAAAATGTTTTAGAATTGCAGTATTTGTGGACGTTGCCCACCTTCAGCTACATATGGTGCCATTCTCTCATACATACGTGCAAAATTCTGTAAGTTCTTGGTAGAATTAAATAAGAATTAAAAGAAACCGATGGACTCTTTAAATTGACCGTACACATGCATTCCCACAATATATAGCGCAGACTCAATAGACTCAATAAAGCTGTGTGTAAGAGATTAGTCATTCTGGTTCCTTATGCTATTGGGATCTGTATTGGGCTCCTTTACATGCAATTGGTATCCACATTAGCAGGGCGAGGACTTAAATCGATAGGTTGAGTTTTCCCAAATGAAGCAGTTAAAGACTGGCTTGTTGGGCACATCATTCTCTGCCCCCGAACATAATGAGTCAGAGCACTTGAAATTACACTAAATTTACAATAGCAAATTTACAACTGCGGTCGTAAATTAACTACCCCGCGGTATCGCTAAAAAGTGATACTGCGGCTTTATAAATACAACCCCTAGTGTGGCAAGACCAAATGGCCAACACTAGTGTACGCTTTTTAATATGTGATCTGATTGCGCATTGAAAACTGTAAGCTAGTGTGGGTCAAGTGCTCTTGTGTGGCCTAGCCTTTACTGTGCTGGAAGGTATTAGTTTAATGAAAACTTTATTAATAGTAAATGTAACTAGAAAGGGAAAGTTAAAGTATAAACTTTGAATTTGGCTTGAAAGACTGCATTTTGGAAGGGAATGTGTGTGTTTGTGCTGCAGATTTTAAAACTCAATAATGCCAATGATAAGGACATTGTTGTTTTTTTACTTACCCTTTAAATATGGCTGTCACATGAATTAAAGGCAGGTCAGTTGGTGTGTGTACTCGTGTCAGGTTGGGGGATGAAAGACTAACTTTTTTGATGATTGGTCAAAATGTGTTTTTTTTTATTATACTTACCCTTTAAATATGGCTACCACATGAATGAATAGGTAGCTCTGTTGGTGTATGTCCCTGTGTCAGGTTGGAAGTTAAAAAAACAAACTTTTTAAATTATTGATCAAAATGTATTTTTGACTATAGTTACCCTTTAAGTAGGTCTGCCTCATATATGGAAGAGTAGGTCAGTAGGTAAGTGTACCTGTCTCAGGTTGGGGGTTAACAAAACAAACTTTTTTGATGATTGGTCAAAATTAGTTTTTTTGATCTTAGTAACCCTTTAAGTATGGCTGCAAGAATAATGGAGGGGTAGGTCAGTAGGTGTGTGTACCTATGCCCCGTACCCTTTAAGTATAGCTGCCACAGTAATGGATAAGTAGATCAGTAGGTGTGTGTACCTGTGTTGAGTTAGGGGTTAAGAAAAACAAACTGTTTTGATGATTGGTCAAAACAATTTCTTTGACTTTAGCTACCCTTTAGGTATAGCTGCAACTGTGCAACAGTAATGGAGGGGTAGGTGAGTAGGTGTATGTACCTGTGCCACATAGGAGTTAAAAAAACAAACTTTTTTGATGATTGGTCAAAAAATTTTTTGACTTTAGTTACCCTTTACATATGGCTGCCACAGTAATGGATAAGTAGATCAGTAGGTGTGTGTACCTCTGTCGGGTTGGGGGTTAAAAAAAACAAACTTACAGTTTCTGACAAAAGTCTTGTCGCCTGTGTATTTTGCAGTAACTCCTGCTATTAACCTGTTTTTAATTGATCGATTGGGGTTAGAAATAGCTCATATGAAAAGCTAAATCCCTCCCAAATAATATTAAATGTACTGGTGAAAAATAGTTTCACTGAAAAAAAGATTTATCATTTAATCAAGACAGAAAGGTCAACATGTTGCAAGATAAAAGTGTAGTCACCTATACAGAAAATTATGTATATAATGATCTTATAATGTTATAATGATCTACTTTACAGCCATTCCATTAAGTAGTGGTGCTGTGAGATCCAAATTGAATATCTTGTATGACTTCCATGAGCTTGAAGGACAGTATCCATGCGGTTTGGCAAGGATTCATACAATTTATTGATGAAATCATCAGGAATAGCCAAGAAAACAGTCTTGTATGTCTCCCAGAGTTCATCAATATTCTTTGGTTTCGTCTTCCATGCTTCCTCTTTCATCCTATTCCACATATGCTCAATGATGTTCATGTCAGGTGACTGGGCTGGCCAATCCTGGAGCATCTTGAACTTCTTCGCCTTAACTAACTTTGATATGGAGATGGAAGCATGCGATGGAGCACCATCCTGCTGCAGAATTTGGCCTTTTTTATGGTTGGGAATATATGAGGTAGCTAAGATTTCTTGGTATTTTGCACTATTGATGTTGCCTTCCACCCTGCAGATCCCTCGCACACCCCCATACTGGATGTAACCCCAGACCATGATTTTGCCTCCACCAAACTTCACTGTTTTCTGGGTAAATCTCATCTCCATGCGGGTTCCAGTAGGTCTCCTGCAATATTTGCGGTGACTGTGGTGAAATTTAACAGAAGATTCATCTGAAAAATCCACCTTTTGCCACTTTTCCAGCATCCATCCTTTTAGCAGGCTGTGGGACTTGGCAAATGCCACACGGTTTTTCAATTGTCTTTTGTTTAGCGCTGGCTTATGGGCACTGATTCGACCATGGAATCCGACAAACTGTTCTGGTGGACATCGGGATTTCAGGTGACCAGGTCTCCTGGAGCTCTGCTGCAGTTGAAAATGGTCTTGCTTGGATTTCTGAGCCAACAAACGGTCCTCTCGAGCAGTTGTCTTGCGGGGTGTGCCTGACCTGGGCTTGTCAAAAACTTCTCCAGTCTCTTCAAATCTTTTCTTTATCCTATGAACTTGACGCTGAGAGACATTGAAGGTGTGCGCCACATCAGCAGTGGATTTGGTCTTCAGCCTCTTCATAATCAACACTTTAGTCTCAGGGTGAATCTTAGGTGTGTTTGCAGAGGTCTATTTGCAGTTAATGTGAAGGTCTCATGTATTGGGCTTCTTTTTATACACACCTGACACCTAATCGATCCATTATTAGTCACAGGTGAAGCCCATATGACAAGGCGACAACACTTATGTCTTTGCAAAAATTGACTCAATGGGCTTTACCAAGCTGTGAATATTAGAATATTTTTTCTTAGTTTCGTTTTGCATTGAAACATTATTACAAAAGCTGTTTGGGGTAAAATGAACCATTTCTTGAAACAAAATCTTCATTAGAATTATTATTAAGTGGCACTTCAGGTCTATTTGTAGACAACCGACAAGACTTTTGTCATAAACTGTATTTGATGATTGGTCAAAATTTGCTTTTTTGACTTTAGTTACCCTTTAGGTAAGACTGCAACAGTAATGGAGGGTAGGTCAGTAGGTGTGTGTACCTGTGCCACGTGGGGGTTAAAAAAAATAAACTTTTTTGATTATTGATCAAAATTAATTTTTTTGACTTTAGTTACCTTTTAGGTATGGCTGCCACAGTAATGGATAAGTAGATCAGTAGGTGTGTGTACATGGGTGTGGTTGAGGGGGTATTTCTTTTTTTGTGTTTAAAACCATAAAACTATCTTTTATTGAGGATAAATCTAAATTAGTTTTTGACTTTAGTTACCCTTTAAGTATTGCTGCCACAGTAATGGATAAGTAGATTGGTAGGTGTGTGTACCTGGGTCGGGTTGGGGGTTATACCCCCAACCCCCCACACAGACGCAGGTACACCCACCGACTGACCTAACTTTTCATTCCCCATGGAAGCCATAGTTAAAGGGTAACTATAGTCCAAAAACTATTTATCCTCAATAAAAGACAGTTTTATGATTGTAAACACAAAAAAGACATGCCCCCTCAACCAGACCCAGGTACACACACCTACTAATCTACATATCCATTACTGTGGCAGCCATACTTAAAGGGTAAGTAAAGTAAAAAAAAAATATTTAGATTTATCTTCAATAAAAGATAGTTTTATGGTTGTAAACACAAAAAAGTCATACCCCCTCAACCAGACCCAGGTACACACACCTACTAATCTACTTATCCATTACTGTGGCAGCCATACTTAAAGGGTAAGTAAAGTAAAAAAAACTAATTTAGATTTATCCTCAATAAAAGATAGTTTTATGGTTGTAAACACAAAAAAAGACATACCCCCTCAACCAGACCCAGGTACACACACCTAAATGAAGATCTCTCTGAATACATTGATTATTTTTTGAATCCCATGGTCACTCAATTGTCTTCATAGATACTTGATACTGGTGACTGCCCTAGAAAAATCTGCGATATTCCTTGGCATCGTGAATATGTATGGTTAATGATACATGTTAATAGCCTCTATTCGTACATTCCTCACGATTATGGCTTGATGGCCATTGTTTTTTGTCAATATAATATTCTTCCACAGGAACAGATACATTTCATTCTGGAGGCTTTAGAATATGTTTTAAAACACAATTTCTTCATTTTTCAAGGCTCTTTCTATCTCCAGACACGTGGGGCCGCTATGGGGGCGAAATTGTCGCCCTCATACGCCAACTTGTACATGGGTTGGTGGGAGCGGCTTCATGTGTATGGAGATAGTAATCCTTTCAGAGATAAGATAGTTCACTATCAAAGATATATAGATGATATCATTTGGCGAGGTCATATTTTGGATATATCAATATTTATTGAATATTTAAACACCAACATGCCAGGTTTAAGTTTCACTTCTGTACATAGCAAGTTTAAAATAACTTTTTTCGATATACTGCATTGTGATAATAAAATTACAAGTGAGATTTACAAAAAAAACCACCTCCAGAAATACATTGTTGAAATACAACAGTAATCATCCCAGACCTCTATTGAAGGGTATACCAGTCAGTCAATTTATCAGGTATCTGTTCTGACTGGGAATCTTTTAATAGGGAGGCCATGGTTTTATGGGACAATTTTCTAGATAGAGGTTATGATAATAAAATTATTAAACTGGCCTATGATCGAGCTATGGGTCTAGAATGTAACAGACTCCTGTGCAATAATCGCAAAAGGGGTTCTCATTGAAATAAAAATAAGGACAATGGTGTAATTCCAAATTCTGATTACAATGAAAAAGAAAAAGTTGATTTTTCACTTAAAGGGGAACTGTGGTCTCCAAACAAGTTGAGTTTAAATGAAAGGCCAGTTTCCTACCTTTAAAACGAGCCATCAACCACCTCTCTACGTGCTCCACAGCCCAAGATATACAGAAATGACTGACCACAAAGTTAATGGGTGGGAGACTGACATGTGACATTCCTGAGGCTTCTCCTGCACAGTTCCCGCCGGCGAGCACAGCCTCAGACTCCCTCAGTGTGTGAGGGAGACAGGAAGTCCCTCCTCCTCTCTGCTGTGTGAAGGACCTGCAGCTGCAGAGAAGGGAATCTACAGCCCTTCTCTCTCACAGTGTGAAAACAGCCTTTTTTCAGGGGGGGGGTGTAGGGGTGTGTATCAGAGTGGCCCACAGCACCTGTGAGGGGGGGGGCCTTAGGCACCCGCGAGCGGGCAGGGCCATGGCACCTACGAGTGGGCGGGGCCACATGGGGCTGTAAGGGAATGTGCCAAGGGGGGCCTGCAACTGGAGGGACCATGGGGTCCATAAGTGGGAGGGACCAGGGGAGCTGCACAGGAGAGGAGACACAGGGCAGATTGACTGACAGGTTTTAGAGCAGGAAGCAGGGGACCTGGTGATGCTGCTGCCATATCACACACAAAAATGTAAATATCTTCAAAACTAAAAAAAAATAAACAATGGAAATAAATTGCAAAAACTCTCAGGAGAGCAATTCCTATCAATTTACCTAAAGTCATTTTTGGACCACAGTTCCTCTTTAATTTTATCACAATATACAGTAGAGAGTCACGGAACATCTATGGTATTGTCAAAAAATATTGGCCAGTACTGATGGCAGATCCAGCTTTGTCCAAAATATTACCCAGATATCCTGGTATTACTTAAACAATACGTGGCCCCCAGTATGGTATCTAAACAATGTGTTACAGTTAATAACTGGATACTTAAGGGGATGTTCAAATGTGGAAGAAATAGATGTAGGAGTTGTACTTTTGTTGAAGTAACCACTGAATTTACTTCAACAAGTACAAGTAAAACCTACTCTATACATTCCTATATTAATTGTATAACACAATACATGATCTATCTTATAACGTGTGGTTGTGATATCTCTATATATATAATGGATGGTTCTATGAACATATAAATTCAATCAGAAATAAAGATGCACAAACGGCTTTGGAGATTCACAGCCTATCCTGTAATTGTACTAATAGATGCACTGTATTGGGTATTGAACATGTGAAAATTGGTTGCCGAGGATGATATAGGGAGTCTCCCTTAGCCAAAAGGGAGGTCTGGTGGATCTTAGAACTCCAGACCTGTTGGCCCAACGGTCTTAATAAAGATTGGGAAGTTATGTCCCATTTAACCAATAGTGAATCAGTATTAAATTCCTATATAGTGGGATATCTTTTTAGATTCATGTGTACACCAATAGCGTGTCTTTATGAATAACTTTTTATATTTTACCTTTAAAGGTTTTTTACTATTGTAAGCTCTTCGGGGCAGGGCCTGATGTGAAT
This sequence comes from Hymenochirus boettgeri, assembly GCA_019447015.1. Lineage (NCBI taxonomy): Eukaryota > Metazoa > Chordata > Amphibia > Anura > Pipidae > Hymenochirus > Hymenochirus boettgeri. The sequence goes on from CM033474.1 coordinate 35,537,525, forward strand.
AGAGTAAATAATTGCAAAGCGCTGCAGAATATGTAGCGCTATATAAGAAATAAAATACATACATATTTACATACATACTGTGACTACTATATGGGGCTCAGGAATGTGCATTAATCATCTTCTCTATTTGTTGTAATGTTTTGGTCAGATCAGTAGCAAGCTCGCTATATGGAACTGGAATTCTGCTCTTACAGTCCCTTTTCTGAATGGAATTTATGAGAATCATCGAATCCCCAATAGGTTTTGGGTACATCAGAAAGACAGCATAGTCACAGGGGTTTGTGCAATACAGATGATTTCTTCTTCACAAAGAATTACATTTACAACCCATATATCTGCACTCGTGCTATGCTGTGTACCCAAGTCTCCTTGTAAGTAAATGTAGGGTTGATACTGGGTCCAGGATTGCAAGGGTAGCTAACGTCCTCATGTACGATGACTAACCGGTAAGTAATGTGCAATTAAATTGATCACAGGTTGGTTGAGAACATTTACACCATTTAATTGTTCTAGTGAATTTGTAGCCTGCATATGAGGTAGTTAAATAGTATTTTCTCAATGTAGCAAGCATATGTACTAGTTGTCTTCAAAAGAAAAGTTCAATTGAAGGTTTACTATACCCTACAAAACCATCCTCCCTCCAAAGGGTACCCTGAGTGAGGACCAAAATCAATAGGTCCTCACCCCTCGGCGGATCCTTTAACAGACTTGCAGTGATATCCCCATTCTGAGAGTCTGGGATTCCTCCCACGCTGTCCTATGGGAAGACAAGCTCCTTGCAGACCAGCAGTAGAGAGTGTGGTTTGTGTTAGCTATAGTTCTCCTTTAATGCCTTGTACAAGGAAACCATTAAAAGTGTTATGACACAAAAGGTATTTTAAACATAAAACCATTTATTGTTAAATCATAAATAACAAGGTTCCACACCATAGATTAAAATAATAATTTTTGATTGTACACAATAATAACAATATAGCAATTTGTACTTATCTCAATAATTATCCTTATAAAATCTGTGTCCCTTTCGTATACAATTTCCCCCATTCAATCTTTGCCACTTCTATATACAATCTCTACCATCCAATCTGTGCCCCTTATGAATACATTTCCCCCATCTTATCTGTGCCTCAACTGTATCTAATCTCCCCCATCCAATCTGAGTCCCCTTTGTATTTAATCTCACACTCACCCCTAGCCAGACTGTGAATATTTTGTTTCCCATTGTGTGTAGCTGGCGGACATTCCAAAAACTGCCTTCTCTGCTACGATGCAAGTTCGAAATCAGCTTGTAATACCATCACAAGGAGTGAGAACCTGCCAACAAGGTATTATGGGTTTGTAAGTATCTTAAGCATCTTTAGTAAAGCTGGCCATACACTAGGCAGATATTAGATAGATTTGAGATATCTATCTAATGTCTAAAGACCACATTTTACAAGCAGCGGTTTTTATCTTGAGATGTTCCTATCTGACCCATTCATTTTGTGATTTCAAATTGATTGTATGAAAGAACGGACTAGGTGGTTCTAGATAGATTGGGCATTTATCTTATGAGAGATTGGACATCTGTCTAATTCTAAGTGTATGGGCACCTTTTAGGTAAGTATAACACATACTACGTTTGGAGGGGTCCATAATGTTTTCAGATTTTTGGTGAGGGTGGGATATGCCCTTTGATTTTCATTTAGGTTTGATTTCTAAAGGAATCTTGTTTCTCTTCCTTTAGATATTGTTCAATATTCTGCAGGTACAAATGAAAGAAGGATGGCGTGAAGAAGGTAAGGTTGTGTAAATGTCAAAAATATAAAGTTTATGGGGGTTTTAAAAAACTGGAAACTTATATTTACAGGTTACCAATGTGTATTCCCAATTTCACAGAACCAAATGATTCCAGGTTTTGTCTACATCAGAAAGACAGCACAGACGCAAAGAAGGTTTTCTGGGATACAGGATTGCAAGGGTAGCTAATGTCTTGTACAATGGCAGGAAAGTAATGTCTTACAAACCCACCCTCCTTCCCCTTTTAGTACCCAGAGTGAGGACCTAATTTCCCCAAGCAAAGCCTTGAAAGACTGACTTGTAGTGCTGTCCCCTTCTTAGAGTCTGGGGCTCTTTAGAACTGACTGTCTTTCACAGCGTTGGTTGGAGAAACTAAAGCAAACCCAGAGTTTAGGATCTAGCGATATCATTAGGGAAGTGTGGTGTTAGCTATAGTTCCAGGGGCGTAACTACCAGGGGAGCAGGGGGAGCAACCACAGGGGTGCTCAGGAGCCAAGGGCCCCCATGACAGATATAGCCTCACTAAGGATGAAGCATGGATAGGTGCCCCATCAGTGACTCCTAGGGGCATATTTATAAAGCAACGATAATAGCGCAAAAAAATTACCGCCGCCGCCGCTTCCCAGCAGCCCCTCCCAACCCGTTCCCCGCTCGCGGCAATCTCGGAACGGGAGGCTAGGAGGGGCTGCCGGGAAGGGGCCGCAGCAGGTGGTCGCGACCACCCGCCGCGCTCCCCCTCCCTGGCAACCCCTCCAAGCCCCCCGCCCCGGCCGCTCCTGGGGAGGGGAAGGGAGGGAGCCGCTGGGAGGGGTGGAGGCTCCCTCCAGCGGGGCCCTGAGAAGGGCCTTTTGGGGCTTAGGGGTCCCGCAGCTCGAACCGGGACCCCCCCTCCCCGGCCCTTATAAGGGCCCTTGCGGCACTGACAAGTGCCTTTGGCGGGGGTCCCGCAGCTCAAACCGGGACACCCAGTGCGGCTCTTAAAAGAGCCCTTGGGCGGCGTCTTCTTTCTTCCAGTCCCGGCGACACCAGCTCCGCCGAGGCCGCCGACCCCGAGAGGTACCCCTGCGGCCGCCAGGGGTACCCCGGCAGGCGCGGCGACCTCACGAGGCCGATGTTGCCGGCGTCTTGTCCAACGCGCGTCTTCGGGCTGGCGACACCAACCCCACTCAGGTCGCCGATGCCAGGCAGAATCACTGCGGCCGCCAGCCGCTTCTTTCTTCTTTCTTCAGCCATCTACTGCGATGGCATCTGAGTTCCGCGGCGGAAAGCTCCTCTTATATAGGTTTGCAGAAATCCATAATCCGTTTCTGATTGGTAAATTTTTTAATACTTGCTTTACATTAACCAATCAGATTTCTGGAAAGTTCTGAAATCTGATTGGTTAATGTAAAGCAAGTATTAAAAATTGACAATCAGAAACGGATTATGGATTTCTGCAAACCTTATAAAGAGGAGCTTTCCGCCGTGGAACTCAGATGCCATCGCAGTAGATGGCTGAAGAAAGAAGCGGTGGAACATCGGCTCCGCTGAGGCCGGCGGTGCCAGCGGGCTCACTGTCGGCCGCCAGTGAGTCTGCCTGGCATCGGCGACCTGAGTGGGGTTGGTGTCGCCAGCCCGAAGATGTCGCCCAAGGGCTCTTTTAAGAGCCGCACACTGGGGGTCCGGTTCGAGCTGCGGGACCCCCGCCAAAGGACTTGTCAGTGCTGCAAGGGCACTGTCAGTGCCGCAAGGGCCCTTACAAGGGCCAGGGAGGGGGTCCCGGTTCGAGCTGCGGGACCCAAGCCCCAAAGGGCTCTTTGTAGAGCCGCAAGGGCACTTGTAAGTGCCGCAAGGGTCCTACAAGGGCCGGGGAGGGGGTCCGGTTCGAGCTGCGGGACCCCTAAGCCCCAAAGGGCTCTTGTTAGAGCCGCAAGGGCACTTGTAAGTGCCGCAAGGGCCCTTCAAGGGCCGGGGAGGGGGTCCCGGTTCGAGCTGCGGGACCCCTAAGCCCCAAAGGGCTCTTGTCAGAGCCGCAAGGGCACTTGTAAGTGCTGCAAGGGCCCTTACAAGGGCCGGGGAGGGGTCCTGGTTCAAGCTGCGGGACCCCTAAGCCCCAAAAGGCACTTCTCAGGGCCCCGCTGGAGGGAGCCTCCACCCCCCCCAGCGGCTCCCTCCCTTCCCCTCCCCGGAGCGGCCGGAGCGGGGGGTTGGAGGGGTTGCGGGGAGGGGGAGCGCGGCGGGTGGTCGCGACCACCTGCTGCGGCCCTTCCCGGCAGCCCCTCCTAGCCTCCCGTTCCGAGATTGCCGCGAGCGGGGAACGGGTTGGGAGGGGCTGCTGGGAAGCGGGCGCGGGTGGTCGCCGCGCGGCGGGGGGTGTGGGCGGGGGGGCGGTCTCCCGCGGGCGGGTGCGACCACCCGCCGCGGGTGCCTGCCCATCCCCGCCGCGGGAGGTTAGTATCGGCTGACTTCGCCACCTTCAAAGTGGCGAAGTAAAACAGCCGATACTAGCCGAGCGAAACCAGTACCGCCGCTTTATAAATAGAAGCGGCGGTAACAGGTAAGTATCGCCGCGAAAGGTTAACGCTTCGTTAACTTTTCGCGGCCGTTTTCGGACTTTTATAAATCGCGGTAAACGCGATTTATGCGTTAATGTCTGCGAAAACGGCCGCGAAAAGTTAACGAACCTTTATAAATATGCCCCCTAGTTACCCAACTGTATAATTCTCCTTTAATGTCTTGTGCATGGAAATCATTATGTTATAATGACATGGCAAGTATTTCAAACATATGACTATTATTATATTAGAAATAAGAAGGTTCCCTGTGTCCTAATGCAGTGTCCATACCATGGGTTAAATGTATGAGTCCACACATCTGTGCTTATTTAAGGATGTAAGTTTCATTACACAAGAATTAAACAAGGAAGCTAAATGCATTTTCTCTAATTACCTACATGTCTAACTTACTGTAGGTGTATAATGACCTCCAGAGGGGGTGTAATATTCACATTAACGCTTTGTTTGCCTTGTATGTTCAAGCACCACCATATATGATGCAGGAACTCAGATCCAAATGTTACGTTTTATATACAAATTGATATGCAGTGTGAGCAGGTTAATAGCTTACATACATAAATTCACATATTGAACACAGGTATGGCAATAAGATAGTTCCCTGTCTGGGAAGTGTGTCTACTTAAAGGGGCCATGTATGGAGCAAAGAAATTTGCAGTCTTAAAGCCCTGTTAAACCTTTAGTTTTGTGGCGATGTACTAAGGGTTAATGCGGCTTTAAAGGGGAACTAACGAGTGTATAAAGTTTTTTTTAAAAACGATTAAAATGAAAAGTACTTGGGACAGGGATATAGGACTGGTAATTCCTACCTCCCAATATTGTTTCTGTGAGGAGCACCAGCCCAAAGAAAACAGATTCTGCCAGTCTTCCTCCTGGCTTCAGCCCTATCTTTAATACAGGACTAGTCCAGGACTAACCTGGCAAATGATAACTGTATGTGCTGTAGCTCCTAAACAAACAGGTAGGAATAATCAAACCAACCTCCCTGCCCCAGGTACTCTCCATTTTTAAAAAGTTACATTTTCAGGTATAGTTATCCTTTAAGACTAAGATGGCGTAGCCAATGTACCAAGCTGATAGTGTCTCTTTAATGCGAAATCTTCAATGCCAGCATATAGTTGCCATTAAAAATACAATATGGGTTAATCCATTCACAATGTAGGGAGAGTCACTATTGGTTCTCCATACATTGCCCTATAAGTATTGCTTCTATTTGTTATGTACTCCTGAACGGCACAGGACTGTGGGATACATCTTTCAGGCTGTCTGCATGGGGGAGGAGTGATCAGTAATGCAGGTAATAAAGTACAAAATATATCAGTTTGGGTTGAAACGAAGGTAACTGACAATTTTGTTTTAAGGGTGAACATGCCCATAAAATACATGCAAATTCAAAATATGATGATGGTTTTCTAGAATATTCATAACTTTTCTTGGAACAGTCCTATTTAATATTATAATACGGGTAAGGCTGTAGTCCTGTTTGATATCCTAAAAATGTGAGGTTGTGTAAAACTAAAAGATGGTGTAAGTGATTAAAGGAATGGTTAACTCTGAAAGTGAACTATTCCTTTAATGTATTGATTGAAGCCCGGGAGGAGGGGGGGGTGTGTGTTAAGGAGCTATGCCTTACCTCCCGTTCTTCATTCAATAGCTCAAGATCCGGGAACAAAGATCCAAGAAACTTACCTTTTGCACAATCCACCGAGGCCACAGTGACAGGTCCCGACCGCTTCCAGGTACTGTACAGCTATAGCACGTATGCACAATATTGCGCGGTATAGTTAGACAGAACAAGGAAACGGTTTGGGATTTCACTGTGGATTGCATAAAAGGTAAGTGAATCTTCGTTTCCAGATCCAGAATATCTCCTTCACCTCCCGGGCTTCAATCAATACATTAAAGGAATATTAATTACACATTGGGAGTGAACTTTATTCCTTTAAACAATGAAAGCAAACTTATTTATCAAGATCCCATTTGTTAAGCATTGCATCTTGTCCAGCGGATACTTATATTTAATTCATAAATCTGCAAAGCATTCAATATTAATTATAAAAATGTTATACCCATATGAATTAGATGGCTGAGTAAATTTCAAAGCAGAATCATTTCCTAGAGGGGGCATAGACAGAATGTCAGTTCACCGCAGGATGAAAAAATAATTAGGACATGCAGAATGAGGCCCTGAGGCTAGTGTCTTCCCTCTCGCCGGAATCTGTAAATCTGTTTCCATAAAAAAATAAGGCTGGATAAAACCGAGACACTCATTAGAGGTGTTTTAGCAAAAAAGAAATGCATCCAACCCTACAAAGTAGCTTGAGACGTAAATCCCGGCTTCAAAGTTAGAAAATAATTTATGTCTGGCAAAACATTAACCAGGGGGAAATAAGTAATTCAAAATGCTAAGGCTCCAGTACGAACTCATTTATTATGCTCATTTTAAAACGTAGATATGGAAATTGTCATTTTAAGAGCTCAGGGCATCTTTTACACTAATGGACGCTTTTATTAGTTGTACATGAAATGAGGATTGCAGAGAAGAAAGGCAAAATGTATAAACATTACACTTTTCATTAAACATCTGTTTATTAAAAGGGATTTCAAGTTAACAAAGTCCTGCTTATCGGGTGTTTTAAAGCAGGTAAGGCTTTGTGTGTGGAGGGGTGGACATTCCCTTTAAGTTCAAAAAGTGGCAGAAATGTACTTACGTACTTTTGTTCCCCTGGTGCTCTGATCCAAGCCCTCTGCTTGCCGGAACTGCAAGCAGGGAGCCGGACCGGCAGGCGCGTCTGTTGACTAAGAAGCAACCAATCACAGACGTGGCTGTGGGCAATAGAGAACACTGGGGCAATGAATTGATGTAAATAAAATTCGGTTGGGGATGGGCTAGGGGCTCAAGGAAGAAAGGATCCAGAGGTAGGGTGTGTGTGTGTGTGGGGGGGGGGGGGGCTCTCCCCGGCGCGTACCAGAAACCTCTGAGAGGAAGCAGGGCCCGGATAACTCACTGACAGATCCTAACCTTCACTTTTCTTACTTTGAACAGGCACTGCAGGAGAACCATTTGGAGCAGAATAAAGAAAAATAATGAATTTTTAACACTACACAGTGGGGCCAGTAGTGGGTTAAATTTTAGATTTGGGAGTGGACATGCCCTTTAAAACATCTATCACGGTCTTAAGATGTCAGAGTAGAAAGAAAGCAGAACCTAACGATGTCCAGTAAGGATACAGAGGCTTAAGTAGTTTGGAGTGGTTGCGCCAAAAGTTGCCGTGGCTGACAATTTGCCATGATTGAAAATGCAACCTTCCTGTTCTTTACAGTGAGAACAGTGTAAATGTCTTCCAGCAGTGTAGAAATGGCAAGTTCATTGAATAGCTTTAAAAGTGGCCTAAATAAGTTTCTAAAACTAATAAATATTGAAAATTACTAGTAATAATACTTATACTGTAGTTCTGGTTGGTACAGGGATACTACAGTAAGTAATATTGAGAATTACTGGTATTAATACATATACTGTAGTTCTGGTTGGTACAGGGATACTATATAATATTGAGAATTACTGGTATTAATACATATACTGTAGTTCTGGTTGGTACGGGGATACTATATAATATTGAGAATTACTGGTATTAATACATATACTGTAGTTCTGTTTGGTACAGGGATACTATATAATATTGAGAATTACTGGTATTAATACATATTCTCAATAAAGTATTTAATCCTCAGAGTGTTACATTAATTTTTTTGTTTGGCTGGTGGTTTAGGCTGGGTTCACACGGGGCTATTTGTCCCAGGACAAATGACTGTCCGTCGCGGCAATAGTGGCTGCGGACAGAAGTGCTCGATTGGACATGAGGTCTAGACATAGGTCTCGACAGAGGAATAAGGGGGTCAATTTGATACATATATGCCCAAATTGCTGCTGCTAATTCCTGACAGATTCCACCTGAATATGCCTTTAATCAATATGAAGTCATGGGAACACACCAGTAGATATTTCCGTCTGACCGACCCACAGCACAATCAGTCAGTCAGATGGAAATATCTACTGGTGTGTACCCAGCCTTAGATTATTTCTTTCTGCTTCCCAAGACTTCATATTGATTAAAGGCATATTCAGGTGGAATCTGTCAGGAATTAGCAGCAGCAATTTGGGCATATATGTATCAAATTGACCCCCTTATTCCTCTGTCGAGACCTATGGGAATTTTCCAAGCAATCATAACATAACTAATTGATTGGACACAGGATACAAAATGAAATTACTTTATTTGTACTTACTGCAAATTGTAAATATGACAAAAACTTTAACAGGAAAACACAACATTCATCTGATAAAGGGAGACATACAGTAAGTTGAAATGTGTGTTTTTCTGACTCCTGTTGTACTGTTTTTAAAAGGAAGAACCAGTGGAATGTGTGTGTGGGATGTGTTTGTATCCAGCACAATCTGAAATTTAATATGCCTTTATGTGGACAATTTTAATTAGAATGCCATATTTTAATTTGTGAGGGTACATTGTCTGAAGGACTTTTAATTAAATGCATACTATTTAAAATATTCACGTTTGCATCTGTCATAACTTTAAAGGGATATCGTCACCCTAAAATAAAGTAATGGCAGAGCCCACACAAGTAATTAATCATGTAATGGAAGTTTTTGTAAAATCAGCATCTAAAAATGTTCTTTTATTAGTCATATGCAGCACTAAAAATGCTCACTTTTGCCTTAGTCGCATTATGACTGAGCTCCATTTAATATGATCATGCGTATCTATGGGTTTTGCTCACTTTGTCAGAGGCAGTCTTTCCTGCTCAACTATTTCCATAGATCTACAGCTGATTGAATTAGCAGGGAGAATTGTAAATAGTCTTACCAGGCTTTTTTGTTTGCTTGTATTCTCAGTTTATTAGTTGGTCTTTCCATCTATTTCTTAAGCTAGGTACACACTGTACAATCTTTCCTCCTGACCGACCGTTCGAGGCTTTCAACTGGTCGGCCAGGAGGAAGGACTGTCGGTTGCGGCAAAAGCAGCCTCCATAGAGGACCACACGTTTGGTTGTGATTTTCAGACCCGTCCGATTGTTTAGTAGTCCGATTTGGATGAATGAACGGTCGGCGATTGGTCACGGCCGCAAAAAGCCGCCATACAATAATTCGGCCCGACCGACCGAAACACTGGAATGTCGGTTGGTCGGGCAGAATTATTGCATCTTGTGTTCCTAGCTTTACCTGCTTCATCCAGAGCAGGGCTGAGTTTTTATAATTTATTATCTCTCCTTAAGTGATAACTATGGTCAGCCAATGGATGCTTCAGGTCTGTGACCCATATTGGTGTTGGGGCAATAATTGAGAAACAACCATCATATTTATAGTTTATTTATTATAGCTTGGATTTACATTGCAAGCATTTATCGCAAGGGTTGACTGGAGAGATCACCCCCATGCTATGGAGGGGCTAGTTATGAATTGGCTAGGGTGGAACGTCTGCTTTCTTAAGGGCTAGGCCACACTGCTGCGTTTTTTTTGCGTTTGCGCTTGCGTTTGCGATTGCGCTTGCGATATTTAAAAATTATTGAAAACGCGGCAACGCAAAAAAACGCGCGTTTTTCGATGCGTTTGCGTTTTGCGTTCTGCATTTTTAATCGCAATCGCATGCGTTTTCCTATACTTATTGAAGAAATCGCAAACGCAAACGCAACGAAAATCGCACATGAAATCGCATGCGATTGCGTTTGCGTTTGCGTTTCAGTGTGGCCTAGCCCTAAGGAATTTATTGGAAGGCAAAGTTGGATACATTGCTGGAAGCAGAGAGAGATAATGTTCTTCATATACACAAATGTGAGAGCACATATGGAGCAACGTTTATAAGACACAACACAAGAAGTGTATTTCCTTACTAGTTGTATGTATATGAGTCGGGATATTTTTACTAGAGAAATCATTAAAATTAAAATAAACTTCTAAGTTCAACACAATTCATATTAACTGTTCTAATACTGAACTTATTATTCAATGTGAACTAACAACATAAATAATATAGAAACTCTTGTGGCTACTCTACCTTTTCTCATGTGGGTCAGTGTACTCAACTTCCCCTTTTCCATCAAGGAACATTGTATTATACTCCTTCCTATCACTTATTTCTGTCTACATAAACACTTAACACATTAACACATTAATACTTAATCCATTATGCTTGTGAAGGTTCTCATTCATCCAGGTCATGGTATATATGATATATTCAGTTAAATCAATGATATACTTAATCCATTACAATGCTACAGACAACCATTGTGCAGTAATGACTGCTTTTCAGGCTAGTCCCATTGGCAGATATGCCTTTAATTTAGTTGTAAGAGTCAGGGTGCATTTAATTACCATTTGTAAATTTAAATCATCACTTGAGCATGTTATACACAGCGAAATTTTCAAGCCTGTCCAATTATCCTAACAGTGATCGCCATGAAATGATCAAGGAGGATATAAAATGTTCAGTGATCTTAGTGGGCCTCCACAGTCAAGCCTTCCGGAACCCCCAAGCCATACTCCTCCTGAGTTCAGTTTGGGTAAGAGCTCTACTGGAATAAAGCTTAAAGGACAATTATACTTACCTTCCCTCCGCTCCTCTTCTTGTGTCCATGCTTTCTACTTGGGGTGAGGACCTAAACTGTTAGGTCCTCACCCCTGGGTTCACTTGACTTGAGCCATATACTTACTTGCAGGCTGCTCCAGTAGGCTCCGCCCCCCCTCCCGCCGGCGATGAGGCCCATAGGAAGACACGTTCCTAGCATGGACAGAGGAATAGAGGGAAGGTAAGTATAATTGTCTTTTAACTAATGGTTTTTGGTTGTATGTTGACAATGCTACCATTTTTGGACACATTGCTCGATAACATTAACACACAGATTATTGTATAACACTGCACAAAGGTTAATGACAATAAGCTTTATGCGATTTATAACATGTTCTCAACCATAATGCAATATTTTTAAAACTGAACATTTGTCAAGCTTTTTTTTTTTTAGATTTAGAGTCACTTAACCTGGGGTTTTGAATGTCATCTAAGGAACTGGGAATGGAAACCATTCTACAAAGAATTCTAGATATCTTCTCTGATGATCACATTCAATGGTCTTTGTATGTATGTATTTTATTTCTTATATAGTGCAACATATACTGCAGCACTTTACAATTATTTACTCAATTCACATCAGACCCTGCCCCGAAGAGCTTACAATCTAAGCACATTTATTTGACACATACAACCTATCAGTATATCTGTTGTATTCAATTAGATCAACTGGACTTGAAGTTTAGTTCTTGAAGACGTTTTGCTAGTCATCCGACTGGCTTTCTCAATTCAGAATGACTTGTACAAGAATCTGTGGCAATTATGTACCCTGGAAAATCCCAATTAGCACATAATTGCACAGATTCTTGTACAAGTCATTCTGAAGAGAAAGCCAGTCGGATGACTAGCGAAACGTCTTCAAGAACTAAACTTCAAGTCAGTTGATCTAATTGAATACAACAGATATACCCGACCTGGATGAATGAATATTACAGATATACCATGACCTGGATGAATGAATATGACAGATATACATTGCCCTGGATGAATGAATATACAGATATACCGTTGACCTGGATGAATGAATATTACAAGATATACCGTGACCTGTGATGAATGAATATTACAGATATACCATGACCTGGATGAATGAATATTACGATATACCATGACCTGGATGAATGAATATACAGATATACCATGACGGATGAATGAATATTACAGATAACCATGACCTGGATGAATGAATATTACAGATATACCGTGACCTGGATGAATGAATATTACAGATATACCATGACTGGATGAATGAATATTACAGATATAACGTGACCTGATGAATGAATATTACAGATATACCATGACTGGATGAATGAATATTACAGATATACCATGACCTGGTGAAATGAATATTACAGATATACATGACCTGGATGAATGAATAATTACAGATATACCATGACCTGGATGAATGAATATTACAGATAACATGAATGGATGAAGAATATTACAGATATACCTGACCTGGATGAATGAATATTACAGATATACCATGGACCTGGATGAATGAATATTACAGATATCCATGACGGATGAATGAATATTACAGATTTACCATGACCTGGATGAATGAATATTACAGATATACCTGGACCTGGATGGATGAATATTACAGATATACCATGACCGGTGATGAATATTCAGATTACCATGACCTGGAATGAATGAATATTACAGATATACCTGACCTGGATGATGAATATTACAGATATACCATGACCTGGATGGATGAATATTACAGATATACATGACCGCGATAATGAATATTACAGATATACCATGACTGGATGGATGAATATTACAGATATACCATGACCTGGATGAAGTGATATTACAGATATACCATGACCTGGATGAATGAATATACAGATATACCATGACTGGATGAATGAAATTACAGATATACCCTGACTGACCTGGATGATTGAATATTACGATATTACCATTGACCTGAATGGATGAATATTACAGATATACCATGACCTGGATGAATGAATATTACAGATATACCATGATCTGGATGAATGAATATTACAGATATACCATGACCTGGATGGATGAATATTACAGATATACCATGATCTGGATGGATGAATATTACAGATATACCATGACCTGGATGGATGAATATTACAGATATACCATGACCTGGATGAATGAATATTACAGATATACCATGACCTGGATGGATGAATATTACAGATATACCATGACCTGGATAAATGAATATTACAGATATACCATGACCTGGATGGATGAATATTACAGATATACCATGACCTGGATGAATGAATATTACAGATATACCATGACCTGGATGAATGAATATTACAGATATACCATGACCTGGATGGATGAATATTACAGACATACCGTGACCTGGATGGATGAATATTACAGATATACCATGACCTGGATGGATGAATATTACAGATATACCATGACCTGGATGGATGAATATTACAGATATACCATGACCTGGATGAATGAGAACCTTCACAAGCAACCTATCAGTATGTCTTTATGATTGTGGTTGAAACTGGAGTGCCCGGAGGAAACCCACGCAAGCACGGGGTGAACATACAAACTCCTTGCAGATGTGTCCAAGGGTGGAATCGAACTCAGGACATCAGCGCTGCAAGGCATCAGTGCTAACCACTGAGCCACCGTGTAGATGGCAGATCCTGTCTTTTTAGCTTTATAAGTGAAATGAAATGGCTTTTTGTTGTACATCTACTTGCATGAATAACCTTTATCAAATATCACAAGCTTAAAGTTTTACAGCGGCAATGAATTTCATAAACCATATGTAGGAGTGGACGTGGGTGTTGAAATTGCCAGGGATCTAATCCAGACAACAAAATAAGGGGTTTTAATCAAGGAAAAAACTGGTTTAACTCCTGTAACTCGGCTATAGGCATAAGTTTGTTTCTTAGCAACAAAGTAGTCTGATGTCATACACACTGTATGCAATATTTTTTTTATAGAAAGAAAAGCTTTTATATTGAAGTAGAACAAGTTCATTTCAAATAATACAACATAGTCGGAAAATTGGTAGGAAAAATCTTAAAGGGACAATAAACTCCACAAAATAACCCTTGCTGAATCAAACGTGCTCCTGTCTACCGTATTGGCCCATAAGCAGAGAGCTCACTATTTACCAAACCACAATCCTGCAGAAATAAACACATTCTTAGAAAGAGGGAAAAAAATATTTATTGCACATCACTGCACTTTGTGGTTAAATGAGAATTCGACTGGGTAAGTTTACTTAACGTATCTATTGCTGGGAAATACAACAGGGGGTGTTAGGCTATATTACATACCAACGTGTTCTATGTATTAAGCTAAGTACATGTGTTGGGTGATGAAGCGTTATGAATGGCTGTACCACACAATAATAGTACATGTATGGCCATATGGTCGGGCATTGTTGGCGGTCCATCCTGGCAGATGAATGAAAGATGTCTGACCAAGCGGCCATAGACATAGGAATATCATTTTGAATTTGGTCATCACTGGTCATGTGAAATCGCATGTCAGTACCGGCCTTTAGCCTATTTCACATTACTTCAGAAAAAACTATTTACAATTAGAGATATCCGAACTTAGCAAAATCTGGTCCGCTCGAGGATCCGGGAATTTTCAAGAAAATCCGCAAGCGGACCCGTTAAAATGAAAAATATTCTCAAAATTAAGAGATTTCACGTATTTTCGAAAATGTTCGAAATTACGAGATTTCCCGTAATTTCGAAAATACCAGAAATTCACGTAATTTTGAAATTTTTCGAAAATACGTATTTACGAAAATAAGAGACATCCTCGTAATTTAGAAAATTTTCGAAAATACGTATTGATGAAAATACAAGGAATCTCGTAATTTCGAAAATTTTTGAAAATACGAGAAATCCGCGGTTCGGAAGGCGGAAAATCCGGAAAAATCCGCCGTTCGCGAACGGGATAAATCCGCGGCGGATCCGGGTTCGGATCCGCGAACCGGCCATCCCTATTTACAATGAATATGTTCTGATTGGAATTTATTATTTATCACAGCACAATAAATGAACAATGTAAATGTCACACACAAACTGAATAAATCCCCAGGCACACTGTATTCAAATCAAATTGCTTTTATTTTCAATAGGACGTCTGTTTGTACTTAACTTGTGTGTGAAGCACAGACGCAGTACAAGGGAACTGCGTGACCTGGAGGCACCTGTGAGAAGATATAGTTAACATTGGATGAGTGCAGTTGACTATTTATACAATGTAAATGTCATTAATATTCACTATAGGACTCCTGTCAGTGGTGAAGAGGAGTGGACCGTAATCTTCTGTTCTGATTGACCAGTAAAAGGAGGCTTGAGCGACAGGCCTGGGGCCACTGCACCTGGACCAGTGAACATTGGTGTGAGTGTGCTTTATCTCCTCTTTTCTGAATACTGTATCTGGAATCACTGGTGTTACTAATTGGAATGCAATAACTTCATTGTGTGAGCATGAGGCATATGAACCCGGGTCTACACTCACGGGGTGAATTACTTTCACATCAATACCTGTCTATTCGTTTTGAACTATATTTACCCAGAGTAATCGCTGGCTTTCATTTTAAAGGGATCCCTTTCTGCAATTTAAAGGGAATTGGGAAGTGGATATCTTACTTGACAAGCTCTGTGTCTGTTTTGTAGCCTTCAGGACGTTATACCCATAGACGACAAGCTATGATTAACTATAGCGCGCATTATCATGTTAATCAGATGCAGGAAGTGGTGGGGACCCGTCAGTGTGACAGCGGAGGATCGCATAAAAGGTAAGTTTCTTCTATCTTTGTTCCTGGTTCCACAGGCATTGATGGAAGGTAAGGCACAGCTCCTTAACCTCTAGGTTTTTAATCAATGCATTTAAGGAATAGTTCACTTTTATAGTTCAACTATTCCTTTACATAATTATCATAAATACCGCTCCTTCATAAATATCGCTATTTAAGGATCCGTATTCTTATCATTTGGGGTCCTGTAATGCAGCAAGTGCTTTGCAAGTTGTAGTGCATTGTGGGAGCAAGAAAGGTTAAATGTACCTCACTCACACAGCCCCCATATCACAGTTAAGAGGTTAGCATGGGTATTGCATGAAATTGGATGCATATGGCCTTTTCCTACATATCCCCTATAGGCAGAGTAACTAATAGTTAAGTTGTCACGTGACTTTTTGGAATCCAGTGCAGGTGTCCCAAAGCAATGTGATTGAGTAAACAAAAAGCAAACAAAATATTTTACTTGGGGCTAGAACTTTCCCAAACCATTTCTAGTAAAATCAGAAACATTTTTGAAGAGTTTTAATAAAAGTGATTTCTATTTAAGCCACCCATTGGAATGTCCAAATGGCAAACTACATAAGTGATTATTCTTCCCATGCCCACATTCAGGACTTTACTCGTGCTGCCCCTCTGCTCTGGAACCCCCTTCCTCCGTCTGTCCGTCACTCACCGTCCCTTAACACCTTCAAACGTAACCTTACACGCAGAATAAATAAAGAGGGTTTGTAACAAGACCATAATACTAGTAGTCTAGCCAATATAAAGAGAGTAGGGTCAATGTTTCCTGCAGCCTTTGTTCTTCCAGTTGATAGGTTGCACATGGATAAAAGGTGTCAAGACCCTGGCATAAGAATCTTGGAAAACGTATTTTTTTTACCATTCCAGAAGTCATGTTAAGCCTTCGGGGGAACAGAATTGTATTACACATTATTGGTCTCTTAAAAAAAACCTTTCCTTGCTCATTGCTGACAAACTAACACACCATGTTGTTTTGAATTGTTTTTCTAGGAATATCAAAGGACACGTACGTCTTGCAATAACCAAATGTTTCCCTCCTACCTATTCTTTCTGCCAGCGCTGCAGGTTTGGGCTCCTCTCCTCCACTTGCTGCTTATTACTTCACTTACATTCATTTCACAATGCGAATGCTTTGTATTCACTGTTATTTCAATCAGTGGTCTTTGCTAGAATCACAGCAGCTTTTTTTCTCTTTAATTTAATTTGGTTCAGTGTGGGAAATATATGCAAACAGTGAAAATGTGACATACCCTATTACAGAGTAAATACAGTGTATATTGGGTTATTGTAAAGCTTTATTTAATTGACAGATAGTAGAGTTGCTGTCACTCAGAGATAAAGACCTCCGCATTTTCCAGTAATAGAAGCCGACTTTAAAAGAACAACCAGTTTCATTAGGTTTTCATAATAATGACATAATACACAATTATAAACGGCACACAGTGAATGTCACTGAGAATCTAGAATACAAATAGAATGAAGCGCCCCCTTTCTAAAACATAAAGATAGAAGTCACAGTTCATGGAACACTGATCATTCTGTCATCCTTTATATACTTTAGATTAGGGGAACACGAGGGACACTATTACTGGTTTAATATTGATTGTGGATCTATGCAAATTTACAATTGTTTTTACCTCTGGGTGACATTTAAGCAAGATATTTGGGTGGTAATCGCTATGTTTAATCATCCAGGGACTGAACAACTTTCACAAATCCTGTGCTACAATTGCACAAACTCATTGTTAATGCAAATGTGGTTTTGCACAGTGCTTTTCCAAATATTCCCCTGAGCATTAATTATGACAGTTAAGCTGGCCATACACCTGCAGATGTTCCTCCCTTTTTCTGGTTGAGTGCAATGACAGACTAAGGTCACGAGATTGTCCCCCGCAGTCTTTAAAGGATAAGTGCAATGTAAAATCAAGTTATGTTCATTTGGAAGCTGCAGCTTTAAAAATACCGTTGCCATATTTTTTTTTACATATGTCCCTCCAGAGCCTAGCTTTGTGCTTTGGAAGTTGCTGACATCTTGTTACTGGTTTGCTGAATGTTAAGCTCCGCCCCTCTGAGATTTCCTCTGCTTTCTCCTGCTTGAGCCTCAAACAGTAATGCTTGTGAGTTCCGAGCACACGCACGTGCACGGAACTCACAGGCATTACTGTTTGAGGCTCAAGCAGGAGAGTGCACGGAACTCTCCTGCACGTAGGCACAAAAGCCTGGCACCTTTAGCCCCTCCCCTAAACACAGACCACACCCCCAAACCACA
The DNA here is from genome assembly GCA_019447015.1 of Hymenochirus boettgeri. Lineage (NCBI taxonomy): Eukaryota > Metazoa > Chordata > Amphibia > Anura > Pipidae > Hymenochirus > Hymenochirus boettgeri. Next base: position 35,555,600 of record CM033474.1, read on the forward strand.
CCCAATTTCTCTTTTTGGGGCTAGAGAGGTAGGGGGAGATTGACAGCTACAACCACAGGTTGGGACTTATTGTCCTTTCAAGTATTCCATACACTGCAGTCTGTCGACATTCCCACAAACTTCCCAACAATTGCACAGTCACTTTCAGACCAGTGTTAAAGGCGTAACATTGAATGTAAAGGGTTATCCAGCCAGGGAACATGGACAGGATAGGGACAGTAGATGTTACGGACGATATATAACATAAGCTGTAATGTCTGACTAGTGTATGGTACCTTAACTTTAGCAAACACATGTGATAGGGGATGGTTTCCAATAATGCACAAAGATGAAAGTGCACTCTGTCCCAGGAGGTGGGTGCAGACACCTCGAATAGTTCTCCCTTGGGAACCGGAAAATCCAAAAAAGTATAACACTGAGGGTCGCACTCCAAAGTAGTATTTAGTTTATTGTGAACAACACATCACATGTAACACAACGCTTGGGGGTTAACCCCTTCGTCAGGTGAAGAAGGGGATAACCCCCGAAACATTGTGTTATGTGTGATGTGTGGTTCACAATAAACTAAATACTACTTTGGAGTGCGACCCTCAGTGTTATACTTGATAGGGGATGGTTACCTGCAGAATAAGCAGTAAACTGCCGCTCACAGAATTATTTTCATCTTTATATAGGCGCCTACACAGACGAAAAAACAAACCCATCTGTTGGAAAACTTGAAATGAGAAGGCAGTGTACATCTGAGCAGCGTGGGAGAGCCTGTCACACATCCAGCACTTTCCCATATTCCATAGATGTTCTAAAATCAAATAAAAGTATCCTTCCCCGTCACATTGCAAGATCCCTGCGTACTGTAGAGTGAGTGTGTGATTATGATATGCACATTAATACTGATTTAAACTGAGGGCCTAAAGCTCTGTGCATTGCACATTCCCAATCTTTAATGCCAGCTATCTACTATCAACAGGGAGATTCAATAAAAGTTCTTATCGTTAAAAAGGGTGCTAATTTTGCCCCAACCAATCAAATGTTAGCTTTCAAATGTTAAATAAGATCTTATTGGTTGGGGCAAAATGAGCACCATTTTAAACAAAAAAAAGAACTTTTATTGTATCTCCCTGTAAGTTTTAAAGAGCTTGCCGCGGTTGCGTGAACCACTGTTGTGTCTTAAAGCAGCGTTAAACCTTCGTACATCTGCGAACAAGGTGTTAAGACACAAATAGCCTTATATGGCTTTATTATTCAGAACCCCCAACCATTTGGATCACCAAGGGATCACCTAGGTTGGGGACAGTTTTGTCCTGAGTTCTATTTTTCACTGTTCAAATGAAATTACCCAGATCACAAAAAATATGTAGAGACTTGTTAACCCATCCATACCCAATAAATATAGCCAATTAAATTACATGTAGGAATAATTAAGTTTTTTTTTTTAAATGTCTCCTTTCAACTTATCTTGCCCAAATCTGGAAGAATCAGTTGATTCATGAGGATAAATTCTGCCAAAAGAATGAATGCAGAGGCACATGTGGGTGTTCAGAGAAGAAATCTGATATTAGACAGTAAAACGCCAATGTTATTAAATCATACTGAATCATACATCTGTCTCATACACTCAGAGACTTGTGATTAAAATCACAAAAACACATGGAATTTGTCAAGGGGAAATGAGTGTGTTATTGACTCAACAAGGGCAGTTTTCCTTCGGTAAGAGAAGGGAATTTGAAAAATTAGAGAAAAAATTAAAAATATTCACCAGTCGTGGACACCGAGCATTTTAATTCACGAGAGAAATGTTTACTGACTCTTATATAGCAAAGTAAGGCCTCCTGTAGATGGATGGAATTTCGCCATATTGTAGCATTTTGGACACCGTAAAAACGCCCGTCTGAAATTATCCACTAATAGATTTGCATTTTTTTTAAAAATTTCACAATGTCTAGTAAACAACTTATTATCTTAAATCAACATGTCAACTACAGAGAAAATGATTTAAAGGGACCTTGCTGAATCAAAAGTATAATTCTAATTGAGACAGGCAATTGCTTCTGTCTACCGTATTGGCCCCTTGAGATCACATTATTTACCAAAGTATTCACCAGAGCATAAATGTTTTTTAAAATGCACCTTGGTGTCCCTTTATTTATCAAACTGTTTTTTTTTTTTAGTTTTACAAACTCAACCAAGCCTACTTTTAAAGCTATTTAGTGAACTTGCTATTACCCCATCTGCTGGAAGACAGTTTCACCATTTTCAAGACCTGTTTTCCACCAGATTTTTTTTAAAGCTCCAGAGTAATGCCGCCTTTCACTGGTGCAAAGGAAGGAGAAAATACCCTTGCACGGCTGGAGTAGGAAGGGGGATACAAGCATGAATCCTGTAGTCGCTGTTTATATTCATCTCCTTATACCTGATCCTTCCTCTGCCTGCTATCACATCTCCCAAGGCACAAGAAAGTAGTCAATGTTGGCAAACTTTTATGTACCAGTCACTTTGGGCAAACTTTATGTACCAATGACTGTGGGCAAACTAGTATGTACCTGGGCATGAGGGCATATTATATTTACCAGTCTTTGTGGGCTGGGCATGGAGGCATCTTATATTTGCCAGGTTGTGTGGGCTGGGCATGGGAGCATCCTATATTTACCATGACTAATGTATCCCCCTGTCAGAGAAATGGCCACACAGTGAATAATGACTAATGTACCCCCCCATTTATATTAATCACTAATCATTAGAAGACAAGGAGAGAGAAAGCCAATATTTTCCTCATAGCAGTAGAATTATACATATGTAAGAAAGTTGAAATATTTTCCAGGTTCTTTGTTTCTCGTACTGTGTGAGAGTTCCCAAGGAATGTCACATTTCACACGTGTTTTCACACATATTTGGCTGTGGAATACAAGGTTATGTTTCAGCTACTTCGGAAAAAATCTAAGCATGGAATCAGTATTAATGTCTGCAGAATCCAGAGACTGAATGACAATCTGTGTTTAGTAAATATGTAAAGTCAAAAATGTCCATATCCATTAATTATATCTTTATTTTCAATAATTCAATCAATAAACAGGATATATTAAAGGGGAAGTTCAGTGCAAATACATATGCTTTTCAGAAAAAAGAGCAGTATTTTTTCATCCCAATGACCTTAATCTGCCTATTCAGCTTTTTGTCTGTGTATAAATAACTGAAACCGAAATACTGACCTCCTGTTTGCAGGACCCCTAGTTGAGCCCGTTATGGTCTTGCTCTTGACCCACCGCCTGGGTTGATTCAGTTGCTCAGTAGAGATCTGAGCATCTTTGACCCATCCAACAGCCAATCAGTAGAAATTACTGTTAGGAACATTCCAAGGATGTGGTGCATCCTGGGAAGAAGAAGGACCGTTAGAACCTGAAATGTCAGCTCACTAATGTCAACAGCAGGGAACAGCAAAGGGTACGAAATCAACTGATTTTTCAAAATGGGAGGGAATATGTAGAATAACTAAAAAGGCATTACACAAATATTGATAATTTCCACTGAACTGTCCCTATAAGGTTTATGTTAAAATTATAATGTAAAGTAGCCTTTTTATATTTGTGTAAAGGACAACTAAAGTCTCAGGACAACACAGAATCAGAAGGCAGGGTGGGCACTTTATTATAAAAGCAGTAATCTCTGTCTCACCTCTCATTGATGTGGGTGTTGGGAAATTTACCTTTCTAATATTATGTTTTCCAGCATTCCAGGATCACACATTGTGGTCACTGACCATTGTGTTCTTTGCACGTGCCCAGTTTTAATCTACTGCAGAAACTTGTTACATAAGGCCACGCCTACTAGTACATTCTTGCCAATCATGTTATAGGCAGGAGACCATGTGACTGTCAATAGGCATGGGCAGGCATTGCACAAATACACAATTATCTTATCCAGTTTTTTAAAGGGTTATATTTAATTTAATGCCATTTACTGTATTGGTCATTTACAGTCTATTGGTGTTCTTGAGGGGGGGGGGATGCTTTCAGATTATGGAATATAATAATGTTGGTTTAGTTCTCCTTTAAGCTCCAGTCATTATCTGACACTGTAGGATCTATCCTTCCAACCAGGGCTTAATTTATTTCTTAGTGGCCTATAGGCACAAAAAGCCTTGCACATAATGTAATGAAAGAGACTGTCAGGGTGGGTGGAAATTTAGGCGGGGGAGCTGTCAAGCTGTGCCATTTGCAGATAACTTCTTGGTTTCAGTGGAAAGCTTCCACATAATTAAAGGAGATAGGAACAGGGCAGGATTATACACAAGGCAACCAAGTCTTCTGCCTAGGACCCAGGAAACATTAGAGAAACGGTAAAAGAAATGACAGCCCTGTTTGTTGCTTATGTGGTCATAATCTATACTGGATAACAGTAATGCCTTCTGCCATGGGGGGGGGGGGGTTAATGAAAAATATTTGTTTGGTCTGGCCCTCCGCAACAGTCCCACTTTCTAATGTGCCCCCCAGAGAGTATACTTAATATTAGGTTATAGCAGATTTAGCTGTGTAAGAAATTCAATTAGTGTTGCAATGTTGCCCAGCCGCAGCAAAATGACATTGTCCATGTACATCCTTCTTCAGGCACAACAATGTGTATTAAATAGTAAAAGCACATAAATGAAGTCAACCTACCTGCCAATGCATGAAGGCATTTGCGTATGGCGGGGCAAGATTGGATCCCATCGAGGTTTCCCTGAAATGCAGTAGAATGGTTTCACCCATTCAATAAAGAATGTTGAGGTAAACAAATTAAAAGCCATATTATTATTACTTTTTTTTTTTTAATCGCATATTAATTAATTTTGTAAGTTGGGGAACTTTATCATTCTTTTGATGTAGGACTTTAAAAAAAAGCTGCATTCATAATAAATTTATTTATGGAATATAATTATACAAGAAAGAAACACAACAATGTGCCTAGGGATTTTTTAATTTTTCTTTGAAGAATCAATTACAACATATTTTGTCATAAATTACTAACATATATGAGTAATTTTAGCATGAGGAACTGTAACATTAAAGGGTATGTCCACCCCCAAACTAAAATTTAGTATCTGTTTGTAAAAGTCTGTAAACCTTGGCCTCGCGATGCCTTAGCCAATTACAGAAGCGGATGCCGGTCGAGCCCCTCCTGCTTGACGTCTGTGCTCGGAAAAGGCTCGGGAGTTAAGCAAAAGGCATTGTGGGAACGAAGGCTGGTAAGTAGATTTGGGGGCATCTTTGGCAGCTGTAAACCTCGCGAGGTCGAGGTTAGGGGGTGATGGACACACCCTTAACCTTTTAACATATCTGTTGTAATCAGTTAGATCAACTGGACTTAAAGTTTAGTTCTTGTGACAGCCATGCTCTTGTGGTTGGGTGGCATGATGCCGGTGTGAAGATTCAAATGCCAGCGTCCCCCTACACCTAGCGCCTGTTTGTAGCTTTCGTTACCCCGGCTGTTAGGCTACTTGCCTAGCTCGATCCAGAGAGACTAGTTACCTTGCCTGTTCCAGTGTGACAACTTACCTTGCCTGTTCCAGTGTGACAACTTACCTTGCCTGTTCCAATGTGTCTACTTACCTTATACTGTGTGCCTACTTACCTTGCCTGATCCAGTGTGTCTACTTACCTTGCCTGATCCAGTGGGACTAATTACCTTGCCTGCCAGTTTCTTCTTACCTTGCTATCCAGCATCCAAATCCCAGCAGCCCCTCTATATACTGCCTTCAGTTCCCATCAGCCTTTTCTGCTCCTGTATCCAGCCCTTCAGCCTTTGGTCTCCTCCTGAAAGTGCACAAATGAGAACCCCGGCCATCCAGCCGAATTCGTTACAGTACAAAAAAGGCCATGGAAGCGCCTGACTGAGGCCATGACGGATTTGGGTAAAACCCCACAGGCGTTGACAAAACGCATGGATGTATATGAACACCATCAAGGGCCGGAATTTTGATGTTGGGAACCGGGAACTTCTTGCCATCAAGTTGGCCCTCGAGGAATAGCGTCACTTATTAAAAGGCATCCCTTTACCTGTTACCATATTTACCGATCATAAGAACCTTAAATACATTCAAAATCTTAAAAGGTTAAATCCCCGCCAACTACGTTGGTCCTTATTCTTCTCCCGGTTCAACTTGTTATCACCTACCAACCTGGCTCCAAAAACAAGAAAGCCGACGCCCTTTCCACATCATTTGTTGCTTCAGACTGTTCTAACCAAGATAAGGGTCCCATTATCCCGACTACTTAAATCCTAACCTCTCTTACTCCTCAGCCCTGCTCCAGAATTCAAGCTGCACAAGATTTGGCTCCTCCTGACACACCTCTGGGCAAAACCTTTGTTCCAGTTTCTCTACAGAATGCTCTCCTTCGACATACTCATTGTTCCAAGCAAGCCGGTCACCCTCGTATCAGTAAAACTTTTGATCTTCTTGCCTATTCTCTCTGGTGAAAACCTTAAAGATGTAAAAGATTTTTATTCAAGTCTGTTCCAGTTGTGCCCAATCTAAATCTTTTAGAACTCTACCTTGTGGTCTACTTCAACCTCTCCCTATTCCTTCCCGACCATGGACTCATTTATCTATGGGCTTTATTGTAGAGTTGCCGCCTTCCAAAAAGAACTCTGTCATTTGGGTAACGGTGGACCGCTTCAGCAAAATGGCCCACTTTGTTCCCCTTACCAAACTACCATCCTCTGTAGAGATTGCTCTATTTGTTTTCTGCGCTCTTCTGGATGGGCAGCTTCATGACGCACGAAAATTCAAATGTCGGCGTCCCTCTGCGCCCGGCGCCTGTTTGTAGCTTTCGCTACCCCGGCTGCTACCTAGCCGGATCCAGAGAGACTACTTATCTTTCCTGTTCCAGTGTGACAACTTACCTTGCTTGTTCCAGTGTGACAACTTACGTTGCCTGATCCTGTGAGACTACCTACCTTGCCTGTTCCAGTGTGTCTACTTACCTTGCCTGATCCTGTGTGCCTACATACCTTACCTGATCCAGTCAGACTACTTACCTTGCCTAATCCTGTGTGCCAACTTACCTTGCCTGATCCAGAGTTCTACTTACCTTGCCTGTACCTTTGTCAATCTTCTCTCCTAGCCTGCTCCAGTTTCTTCTTACCTTGCTATCCAGCATCCAAATCCCAGCAGCACCTCGGTATCCTGCCTTCAGTTCCCATCAGCCTCTTCTGCTCCTGTATCCAGTCCTTCAGCCTTTGGTCTCCTCCTGAAAGCGCACCAGCCCAGCCACCCGTCCGAATTCGTTACAAAGACGTTTCGCTAGTCCGACTGGTTTTCTCAATTCAGAATGACTTGTACAAGAATCTTTTGGCAATTAAGTAACCCTGGAAAGTCCCGATAAGCGCATCTAACAGCCAGGTTTTAGGGACTTTCATTAAATTTAAAAGGGAAGAGATACAAAACAACACATTGGCTTTCTTGGACTGCTTGGTAGAAGTCAGGGAGAATGGTAAAAATGAGGTTTACAGAAAACCAACCCGCATAGACCAGTATTTGATGTTTAAATCCCACCACCCTTTAGATCACAAGCTGGGTGTCATCAGAACCCTGCAACACAGACCTGAGAACATCCCCACTAGCACAAAGGCAAAGGCTAAAGAAATTAAACATCTCAGATGAGCCCTTAAAATTGTGAATATCCAGACTGGGCCTTTGTCCAAAGAAGTAGAAGGAACCCTGCCTGCTTTAAACCTAACAACACACTGAGGCAGCAATTTGTACATCCGAAAGACCCAATACCGAAACACAAGAAAAGCAACATCATATATGCAGTGCAGTGAAGAGTGCTTTGATTTGTATGTGGGGGAGACCAAACAGCAAATTCATCAATGTATGGCGCAGCACAGAAGAGCCAATTCCTTGGGTCAGGACTCAGTTGTACCTGCATCTTTAGGAAAAAGGACATACCTTTGAAGATTGTAATGATAACATCTTGGCAAATGAACATGACTGGTTCAAGAGAGGTGTCAGGGAGGCCACTTATGTAAAAATGAAGAAACCAAGCCTGAATAGAGGCGGGGGGTTTGACACCAACTGTTTGCCATGTACAATTCTGCTTTGACACCTTAGCCTTAATGCATCCACACCTTGCATTCAGAAGGTCCCTAACACCTGGCTGTGATATGCTAATTAGAACTTTCCAGGGTACTTATATTGCCAACAGATTCTTGTACAAGTCATTCTGAATTGAGAAAGCCAGTCGGATGACTAGCAAAACGTCTTGAAGAACTAAACTTTAAGTCCAGTTGATCTAATTGAATACAACAGATATACAATGACCTGGATGAATGAGAACCTTCACATGTAACATTAACAGTGCACTTAAATGCATGTTTTGTTTTTTTTATCTGCTGATCAGGTTCTGGATTATTAATAAGTGAGGTACAGATGGTCAGTTTTATCAATCTGACACTGCACAATGGGGAATATATTTTGTGAACGATAAAAAGTTATCAAAAAAATCCAACTAACAATACAAAAAATGTGTCTGTAACACGGTTACAAGTCGACAGGAAAATAACAATGAGGTCATAAACACACAGGGGATAATACAGATGTCTAGCCAATAAAAGCTTGCTAGCTCCTAAACCCTAGTACTCTAGGGTAGGTCAGAAGTGTTAATAATGAAAACTTTAGTATCCAACACAAAAATCATTCCTAAATTATTTCAGGGCTTATAGGGCCTATTCAAGAGGATTGGGCGAAAATTGCAGACAAAAGGCATACTCATGCTAAAGCGTATGTATTGGGCGGCCCAGACCATTTCCTTTAGTGTTATTTAAGCAATACCAGTTCTTGGTACATTGTACAGACGGTGTCTGACAATTTGGTTCTGATCTCTGTATGGTATTTTTATAACAGGCAGCTTCTTCTCCACTTTGTCCGTTAGTTGCCCAGAACTTTTCTCAGGAGTGTTTTATTGATTTTTTTATGTTTGTACAGAACATTGAATTAGTTCAGAATGTAGGAACAGCAAATTGTGTAACCCATAACAGCTAAGCAGCGGTTTATTGTAAAATTGGATAAACAAAAGCTTTAGATTGATTGATATGGTTTCTGGCATGACAAAAGCTTTTTATGTTCACATTGGCAGTATGGAACTTATTTATCCAGAGCCACCACACAAATTTTATTGGCCAGGAGCAGGCAGGGAACACAAAGAACTTAGCCACAATCACGCTCCAGTGATAGCTTCTCTGACAGGTCCCAATGCTCCCTTGCACTGTATTCACATGCATGTAGATTGTAATGGCACATCAGGACCTGTCAGAGAAGCCAGCACTGGAGCACTATCGTGGGTAAGTTATCTGTGCTCCCGACTGTTTCATTGAAGAACAGGAGGTAAGACATAGCTTCAAGTCTTATTTATGAGTGAAGATACCCTTAGACACTAGTTTGGCACAATGTGCCGGCCTCCTCATGGCTCCTAATGAACCTGTATCTAAAGTTTGTGTCCACTGTTTGCACAAGACACCAGTTTTCTATGGTCAAAATATATATAGTCTGGATAAGCCATGGTGTATACACCTGCTGTATTAGAGAACATGTATTATATGTATTGAATATACATGGAATAACTGTGGACAATGCTGATATAAGTAACCCATATGCCATCTGCTGTCTGGTACAAAGATATTTACCAATAGTAGCAGAAACATTTTCAGAAATAGCAGTAAAATTATTCTGTTGCATGAATTTTTCTATTTCATTTCATACACGTAGGGAAAACTATTGTCTATTGTGTAAGGACAACATAATTAGTTTAATGTCTACCTTGGACCAAATGTTCCGACCATCAGTGTCTATATGAGAGATAAATTCCCTAATTAATTTCCATCAGACAGAAGAGAAAATCTGATTGGGTAAACATGCACCAGGCTGTGTATTGTGTACATGGCTGACCTAAAAGCACAGGGAAGGCATTAAACTGATCTCCAGCCAGTGTGAATGATTGGAATTGCCAAATGAGTCAAACCTCTATCTCCTGTCATTGCTGACAAAGGATAGAATCTACATAAACAGCTTAAGGGGAACACCTGTCTGGAAGTCAGAAAATTGTGATCTGTGACATATTGGAGACAGGGCGACAATGTGACAGGGCGACTGTGTTCTTTGGGCTGCGGGCATCATTTGTTTGTGTTGGCAGAAATCATGCTGATGTTCCAGTTGGCATTTATAATTGGGTTGCCTTTTAAGCTGTACCCTTGCATGGTCTATGACAATAATGGCTGTGTTCTTTCTTGCTGCCAGTAAAGCAGGAAAGTTGTCCAACAAAATTAGAAAGCCCAGCAGCAGCAAAACATTTGCAGACTCCAAACTCATCTGTAAGACTCTTTATCTGTAAGATATCACAATACTGGGACTCAATACATCTTAAAGTATGCTTGTGAAGGTTCTCATTAATCCAGGTCATGGTATATCTGTTGTATTCAATTAGATCAACTGGACTTGAAGTTTAGTTCTTGAAGACGTTTCGCTAGTCATCCGACTGGATTTCTCAATTCAGAATGACTTGTACAAGAATCTGCGGCAATTATGTACCCTGGAAAGTCCCAATTAGCGTATCACAGCCAGGTGTTAAGTGCGTGATTGGATAGTGGCTAAGAGGTGTTATAGGAACACCCAGAATAAGGTGTCAAAACAGCACTGTACATGGCAGACAGTTGGTATCGAACCCCCCCACCTCTATTTAGGCTTGGTTTCTTTATTTTCACATAAATGGCCTCCTTAACACCTCTCTTGAACCAGTCACGTTCCTTTGCCAATATGTTAACAATTGGTATGTCCTTTATCCTTAAGATGCAGGTACACGGCTGAGTCCTGACCCGGAGAATTGGCTCTTTTGTGCTGGGCCATAGGTTGGTGCAGTTGCTGTTTGGTCTACCCCACATACAAATCAGAGCATTCTTCACTGCACTGCACTGCGTATATGATGTTGCTTTTCTTGTGTTTCGGTATTGGGTCTTTCGGATGTACCAATTGCTGCCTCAGTGTGTTCAGTTTAAAGCAGATAGGGATTCTGTGTTTTTTGCAAATTCTTCTTAATTTCTCGGAGACCCCTGCTACATATGGGATGACCATGTTCTTTCTCCTGTCTTGCTTTTCCCCTTCACTGTTGGTATTAGTGTTCTTTTCTTTCCTTCTACTTCTTTTGACAAAGGCCCAGTCTGGATATCCACAGGTTTTAAGGGCTCCTCTGAGATGTTTCATTTCTTTAGCCTTCGCCTCTGTGCTAGTGGGGATGTTCTCAGCTCTGTGTTGCAGGGTTCTGATGACACCCAGCTTGTGATCTAAAGGGTGGTCGTAGTCAAACTTCAAATACTGATCTGTGTGTGTTGGTTTTCTGTAAACCTCTACTTCCAGTTTACCATTTTCCTTAACTTCTACCAAGCAGTCCAAGAAAGCCAGTTTGTTGTTTTGTACCTCTTCCCTTGTAAATTTAATGTTTTGGTCTACCGCATTAATGTGTTCTGTGAAAGCTTGTACTTCCTTCTGGTGGATTTTAACCTAGGTGTCAAAAAAACACCTTATTCCTGTCTGCTTTAAACCGAACAACACGCTGAGGCAGCAATTGGTACATCCGAAAGACCCAATACCGAAACACAAGAAAAGCGACATCATATACGCAGTGCAGTGCAGTGAAGAATGCTCTGATTTGTATGTGGGGGAGACCAAACAGCAACTGCACCAATGTATGGCCCAGCACAGAAGAGCCAATTCCTTGGGTCAGGACTCAGCCGTGTACCTGCATCTTAAGGATAAAGGACATACCAATTGTTAACATATTGGCAAAGGAACTTGACTGGTTCAAGAGAAGTGGTAAGGAGGCCATTTATGTGAAAATAAAGAAACCAAGCTGACACTACGTATTCCTTTCACATTACGCAATATGGACATGCAGGGGGGAGACACAGGGTTTGTTCATTAGTAATAATTATTATTTAAATTATCATTATGAATAGTTATTTATATCTATATTTCTAATATTGATATTTATGGTGCGGTTATATATATTAGAAAGTTACATCGAAATCTAATTTTAAACCTGTTATATTAAAAAATCAAACCTCCAATTTAAAATACTTACTGACAGTAAAAAATGGTCTTAACAGTCAGCTGTCTTAAGTCAGCTGTACGACTGATATCTGAAATTTCAGATTAAATTTAAGGTATAAATAGCAATAGCATGTAAGTGTAAATGGCTGAAGGACCTGGGAAATGGTCTGAGGAACACGTACATATAACCAAAACAGTAAAAAACAATCTTTACACATGACCTACATGTGATATTCCAGACTTATCACATTTTTTAAATAGAATTACCAAATTTACAAGCCATTTTTTAGAAATATTGCGAACCCTCGATTAGGAATATGGGAGACATATCGAATACGGTAGCCCTTAATTTCAAATATTCAAAAATTATCCAATATTTAATGCAGAAACTCAAAAATAGCTTGAAAAATTCTGTTTTGGTTAATTGTATGTGTTTCGCAGACCATTTCCCAGGTCCCTGATTCATTTACACTAACTCCCTATTGCTATTTATAACTTCAATTTAATTGGAAATTTTTATCTGCCATTGAATTCTATGGGTCTGTTTTTTGGATTTTCTAGTCTACAACAGTTAGAAAACATCTGTTAACACCTGCAGATTAAAGCTGAATACAGTTGTGCCATTCTGCACATTACCAGTGGTGAGCGAGTGCTGTCAAACGGCACGTACATGTATGGCCATTTAGTCGGGCATAGATGGTCTGACCTAGCAGATCATCAAACAATGCCTAACCAGACGTCCATACATGAATGATTATCGTACGTTATAGTCAATATGTTGCCCGCTGGTTGCATGCAAAAAGGATAACTATCGTGTATAAAGTTTATTTAAAAAACAGTTAAAATGAAAAGTACTTGGGACTTGGGATATAGGACCTGTAATTCCTACCTCCCAATATTGTTTCTGTGAGGAGCACCAGCCTAAAGAAAACTGATTCTGCCAGTCTTCCTCCTGGCTTCAGCACTATCTTAAATACAGGAATAGTCCAGGACTAACCTGGCAAATGAAAACTGTTGATGCTGCAGCTCCTCAACGAAATGATATTGTGAGGTAGGAATAATCAATCCGACCTCCCTGCACCAGGTACTTTCCATTTTTAAACAGTTCATTTTTAGAGTATAGTTATCCTTTAATAAAAGGTGCAACATTTTGCCTGGGCTGTTAAGGGTATGTCCATCCTTTAAAAAAATTGGTTCCAGGTCCTTCCTTCTTTCCAGGATATTATTTTCCTTGGTACTTTGAAGGATTTATTTATGCAAAGAGAAATCACTGGATGGGCAGATTGTTTAGTAAAATGGGAAAAAAAAATCTTTCCTATTGGAAACAAATGTATTTGTTTCCACTTAAAATGACGTGTAAATGTAGTCAAACAGCATATCAGTTGCATGGTGAGAAAACCACAATATGTAATATTAAGTAATCGGTGTAGCACCACTGTGGGAAGCTCCCTAACATTATGGTTATAGCCTGTACCTGCTCACTGATATTTTTTAAATGCAAGTGTTTGTGATCTCTCGGTTTCCTGTACAAAGAGCACAGCCTGTAAATGGCACATGGCAGGTAGAGCCTAAAGCAACAATCAATGGAAAGAACAATATTCGAACAATATCAAGTGAATGATCTGTAGAAACAATTTAATGGTTTGTTTAGTCTTTCCCTTGGCTGCTCCATCGCTCCTTTCTGAATAATTAACATTGAAGATAAATATATTCCCGTCATGAATAGACTTGAATAATTTTCTGTATTGGAAGTGATAGGGACATTTTTCACACAAAAGCCATATGAATCATCCAATCACCATCATGCAAATTATCCAATCCCCATCAAGTGAATTACCCAATCAGCCATCTGTAAAGTATCCCATCAACATCATGTGAATTACCCAATCAATATCATGTAAATTATCCAATTAACATCATGTAAATTATCCAATCAACATCATGTGAATTATCCCATCAACCTCATGTGAATTATCCAATCAACATCATGTGAAATATCCAGTCACCATCTCTGTCAACCTGTTGCATGAAGCAAGTTATTCATCTACAGTCTTGTTTATAAGAAACTGGAATATATCTATTGTTTGCAGTACAAACCTTATTAATGAATTCATTCCCACTGAAAACATCTAAATTCTCTAATACAGGATCAACATCAATATAAATGTAGCTGAAACCCAAAACAGAGACAGAATTCTTGATCTTTATTAACATGGTGTAGACAAAACAAGAAACTCATTGGAACACTTATAACTTGGTTTTACAGCTCCAAGACGTGGTTAACCAGATAGGAAACCCCATTTTGTTGATATGATGTCATCTTACAGTGAAACAAAATGGCCCATTGTGGCTCCAATGCAGAAAATAGGAAAAAAAACATAAAAGAATAAAACAGTTATAAATGTTGCCAAGTGTTTTAAACTAGAAAAACCCTTAAGAGTGCTTTCCGAGGTTTTATTGTGGTTTGTGGTGTATATTACATCATATCTCATAAGCTATAAAGCTCATTTTGGTTAATTTGAAGATTTAGCTGTGTCCATGGAACCTATTTATAAATCAGTGACATCTGCAATTACCAATACATTTTAAACCTGCATTTTAGTACCTGCATCCCAGAAGCCATACATGCCCATCCAAGTCCGGTCCAGTGCTCAACAGCTGGCGATCAATCCGTCTCCCCAATGGTCCATAAATCAGAACATCCACAGTATAGATCCATTTAGGCAACCACGTCCGAATAAAAAACTTTATTAAATTCTCTTTAAGAACGATTATATACCACATACGGGCAAAAAACAACCACGCTAGACCATCATTTTAGGGTACAATAGAGATAAGTGTGTAACTAGTGAACATAAGTGGAAATAACAATTTTAAATAAGGAGAGTGTTAATTGATCACGAGAGGCTATAAGGAAAATTTATGCTCCAAATTGACTTCAACTAGATATGGTGACTTTTATAACATAGTGAGGGTCCCTTGTAGCACAGTAGTAAATATAGGTTACAATAAGTTATAAAAAGTAAATAAATATATACGTAGTTAATATAACTACTTTAGGTTTATGTATTTTGCTTACAAATGTTACCAATATAAGTGCATTGAGCTAGACTAACAGGGAGGTGGTCCTAGTACATAGCTCAGCATGGATTGTCCTGGAAAATGCTTCTGCTGACTTTTCTTCTGACTTTCCCTTTTGACTTTTCTGTCTCCAAGCACAAGAGAGGATTTATTACTCTTTCACTTTTCGATAATATGTTTTTAAAGGAATAGAGTTCACTCCCAATGTGAACTATTCCTTTAATTTATTGATTGAAGCCCGGGGGGTTAAGGAGCTATAACTTACCTCCCGTTCTTCATTCAATAGCTCAGGATCCGGGAACGAAGATTCAAGAAGCTTACCTTTTGCGCGATCCACTGTGGCTACAGTGACAGGTCCTGACTGCTTCCTGGTTCTGTACAGCTATAGCACACATGCACAATAATGCACGCTATAGTTAGACAGAACAAGGAAGCGATTGGGGATTTCACTGTGGCCTCGGTGGATTGTGCAAAAGATAAGTTTCTTGAATCTTCGTTCTCGGATCCTGAGCTATTGATAGAAGAATGGAAGGTAAGGCATAGCTCCTTTACCCCCCAGGCTTCAATCAATACACTTTGGGAGTGAACTATTCCTTTACTGTGGTACAATAATTCATTTTTTGGGTGTATAATATCTGTACAATGAGGGGTTAACTATAAGAGGGAAGGAGATGCATTTTACTCTGAGCCCCTGAGAAAGTGGCATGTAGCCACGAAACATGTAGGGCGGAGATCGGGCTCTTTGTATATCCCGTGTCTGGATAGTTAAGATGTTTTTAAAGAGAATTTAATAAAGTGAAGTTTTTTATATTCGGACTCTGGTTGCCTACCTGTATCTATACTGTGGATGTTCACATTTTAAACCCAGCAGTAAATTACCGAAAGAGATCAGTAAATACGCAGCCCAGCTATAATTTCATGGCCGTGGTTTTACAACAGCATAAAAGGTGCTGTGATACTGTACGTTTATAAATATAAAGTTCTTTAATGAGGTTCTTCCTATGGTCATATTAGCATAAAACAAAACATGCAGAATAGGAGTAATCTAGTTTTGCTCACCAGAAGAACCCACACAAAACCTGTCTAAACATCACTGGAGTAAAAATATAGAAAACTGAAACATGTTACCATTTGTCTTTGTAAAAATCTACACAGTAGCTAAATATATATATGTTTTATGGATGTATTAATAATATTTACATAGAACTAGAGATTACAGCTCTGCACAGTATTGCAACATGTCATCACAGTCAAGAGAAAAAATAAGATAAAGGAACCAGAAATCAAGAGGGAAGACCCCAAAGATTAAAATCTACATATTGTAATTTCTAATTAGCTCCACCACACTACACTGCTAATTAAAGGGCAGGTCCACCACACCAAGACCATTCATAATTAGGTAAAGGACTCTGCAAACCTTGAGATTGTTCTACTTAACCTTGTTCCAGCAGACCTCCATTTCCTGTATTCCTCCAGATCTTCACCGGTCTGGATCTTACCAGTTCTCGCCTCCTCTGTAAGCTAAAATAGATCTGTAAGAACTCAAGCAGCCACAGAGGAGACGTGCCAGTAAGACATTAGTTGTGATGGTGGCTGCTACCAGGAAGGAATGACAGCACCTAGAGAGATCAGGAGGAATACAGGCCTTCAGGGGCTGTGCAGACAAAAATGAATTATAACAATCTCAGTGTTTGGGTGAGTACCTAATTATGAATGGGGCTTGGGGGTAGACATGCCCTTTAAAGCCATATGCAATAATTATCCAATCCTTAGAACCACTTCTTATAAGCATAAACAGCAGTGATGGCAAACCTTTAGAGAGTGCCCATACTGCAGCCCAAAACCCACTTATATATTGCATAGTGCCAACATGATAGTTTAACAGGAATACTGAGGTTTTACTTCAGTGAGAACAACTCAAAACAAATAGAGACAGATTCATTAGATAGAATTGACAATAGATTAACCTTGAATGTTGTTTGCACAATACATTTTGATACACTGATGTAGTGTACTCCTCTCACTTTGATTAGAGGTTGGATCAATCAGTGGGTAAGGGGGTGTTTGGAGGATTGAACCTACTGAATATTGGCATTTCCCAGCCTTGGTGTGCTAGTAACTCTATACTTGTATTGATCTCTCTTGTTACCAGAAAGGCCGCGTCTCTCTGCCTTTCTGGTAACAAACTCGGGTGAATTCTGTTGTGCATGAGTGCCCACAGAAAGGACTCTGAGTGCCACCTCTGGAACTCGTGCCATAGGTTCGCCACCACTGATATACAGTATGAGAAGTCCACCATTCCTGTATAAAAGCTTACAGCCTTGTGGTTTTATATGGTAATGGAACATAATATTTTACAGAACGGTGTACCCTGTCCCATACTACAGGATGACACCTAGAAATACTGTTTTCATATTCTACAAAGCAATCGTTATAGTATTCTCCCTGTTAGATATTTGTTAGCTCGGTCTGTGTTCTTAGTGTCACAGCGTGGGCAGACAGAATCCTTGAATTGGAACAATCACAGTTTCTAGGTCTGTTCCCAAGAGATCAGACCTAGAAAGACACAGCTGTATGGTAATGAACCTTCATAGGTTACAGTGGGAGAATTAGTATAGGAATGAGATTCACTCTTTTATTACTAATCTGTCACCTCTATGAAAAAAATTACAGGAGAAACAGGAAATAAAACATTAGCTTATTACGTCACACAGGTAACAATTTATCCCTCCTAGTACTGGGATTGTGACATAAATATTATTCTTATTATTGTAGATTTATATAGCGCCAACATCTTCCGTATCGCTTTACAATTACATGTATACATTCACGTCAGGCCCTGCCCCGAAGAGCTTACAATCTAAGCACATTTATTTGACACATACAACCTATCAGTATGTCTTTATGATTGTGGGGGAAATCGGAGTGCCCGGAGGAAACCCACGCAAGCACGGGGAGAACATACAATATTGTTTCAATTCGTAGGGAAGCACACTCAAATAGAATATAATAACAAAAGTTCCATTTATTAGTGGAACCCCCGAAACGTTGTGTATCTGGCTTGTATGTTGAGCACTTAATAAATGGAACTTTTGTTATTATATTCTATTTGAGTGTGCTTCCCTACGAATTGAAACTGAATTGATACTTACCTGACGTGGCACAGGCTACAGGGAGTGCACCTCCCTGGTGGGATTCCACTAAGCAATTGACTATAGAACATACAATATTGGACAGTTGAGTCCAAGGATGGAATCGAACTCAGGACCTCAGCGCTGCAAGAAATCAGTGCTAACCACTGAGCCACTGAGCCACAATAAATAAATGCGCACTTACGTAGAATGTGCACACTTTCTAAAACTCTAAGGCTGGGTATACACCAGCCTTTATTTCCGATTCACACCAAAAATATCGTCTGGTGTGGGGCAGCCGGCCCCGACCGACATCAATCGTTCATTTGTCCGGATCTGACTAACGAATGGATGCGTCGGAAAAATTACGAACGGTTGTAGCCAGGACAAATGGAAATTTGTCCTGGCTAAGCGCTTGCTCGTAGTGAGCGCTCGGTCGGGACAAATAGTCCGGCCGTGTGTACCCAGCCTAAGGGTTAAGTCACACTAGCATGTTTCTCATGCGCTTTGTGCGATGACCTGCAATCCATTGATGAGGTCACCGTTCTTCTACAAATTGAATGCACTCCAATTGCACGATATTGCTCCTATCGCAGTGTTAATGGATGTGTGTTGCTGTCCGTCATATTGAGGCCTCAGCCTTAAAGGACATAGTGACCCCCTGAAATTGGGCGGTTAACATGTTCTTTAAAGCAGGGATTAATAAAGTTAGAAACAGCTAGAGGCAAAACTGGCTAATTTAAAACTTATATTATTAGAGATCCCACCCAGGATCTCTCCCATTTCACTGTTTGGAAGTCGTGGCACTGCTCTGCTGACTTCTACCCTGTTACTCTGCTAAAGTTCTGACTGTCCGTGCACGGATGACCTGACTGTTGACTGATAAGTATGACAGGGTTTGGTGGGAGATATATGCATATGTATGCCTAGGTGGGGTATAAGCATGTGATACCTACATGTATTTTGTACAAGATTATGCACACACTTATTGTATCACTTTTTCTACTTTGTGAAGTTACTATTTTTGATAATTTTTAATAGATTCAATAAATATAAGTTTTAAATTAGCCAGTTTTGCCTCTAGCTGTTTCTAACTTTATTAATATATCTCTTTAGAGGTCGGCTCCTCTCTTTACTATTTATGAGGTTTTTGATGTCTTTAAAGCAGGGATGTGCAACCCTCCAGATGTTTAAAAACTATACCGCCCAACATTCCCCTGCAGACACTGCAACACAGACATCACTGTCTAAAGGCAAACACGTTATATACTGTAGGTAGGTTTTATGTTTATATTTAAAGCATTAAAACGCATTCATCCTCCATTCTATGGGTGTACATGCTTCATGTGTAGAGGGTATCATGCTGAAAGTAGGTCATGCTCATGTTAAGGACACTGTGCTTTACAGAAGAATGACATTAAAAATGTCTCACCAATTCGCACAGATACAAACCCAACACAACTGTCCTGGATTGACTGGGACAGACCTGATCTAAAAGGTACGTCCCTGTGTCCCAGAACACAAAGCCATGTCCAATTGATGTTAAAGAATACAAGAATAGTAATAAATTACATGTGACCATGGTTCCCTCTAAGTTTAAAATAGCCTGTGTGCACATAAAAAAAAAACATTTCTGTGCATATAAAAAAATAAAATTTGTGCACTACACACTGAAGATTGTGTGTACACCACTTTAATCAGTGTGCGCAGGCCTGCTGAGTTTTGTTTGCGCACATGAGTGGTTCAGCACCTTAAAAATGTTCTACTCGCAGTGTCCGCGATCCACTATTCTTCAACAAACTCACAGTTCTAAGCAAGCTGGCCACCCCAGAGTTTTTAAGACATTACAACTCCTTAATCAATTAGTTTGGTGGCCCGCTATGCAGAAGGACGTTAAGAATTATGTTTTTAGCCAAAACTGACCATTCTCGTCCCCAGGGCCTATTGAATCCATTGCCTATGCATTGCCTATCGCCATTGGACCCATCTCGCAATGGACTTTGTTGGAGAACTTCCCTCTTCCAGGGGCCATACTATTATTTGGATTGTTTTAGATCCGTTCAGCAAGATGGCACATTTTATCCCTCTTCCCACACTCCCTTCTGCATTGGAACTTTCTACACTCTTCATTTCCCTCATTTTCCGCCTTCATGGACTTCCTTCCGAAATAGTTTCTGATAGAGGTCCCCAATTTGTAGCTAAGTTTTGGAGATCTTTATGCAAAGCCCTTGGAATCTCTCTCCAATTTTCTTCTGCTTAAGATCTTCAATCTAACGGTGCTGTAGAACGTCTCAATCAATCATTAATACAATTCCTCCAATGCCACGTTTCCCTGTGCCATAATGATTGGGCTGACCTATTGCCTTGGGCGGAATTGGCTCATAATAACACTGTTCATTCTTCAACTGGAAGATCACCCTTCCTTACAGTTTATGGTCAACATCCTGTAGCCCTCCTCAAGATTTCCTCCTCACGGATGTTCCTGCAGCCAATGACCATGCTGCGCACATGTCTGCTATTTGGAGTGCTACTAAGAGTCTTCCTGAAAAATCTTCTTTGGCTCAGAAGACCTATGCTGACAAGAGACAGAGACCTTCTCCTCCTTACTCTGTTGGAGATAAATTGTGGCTTTCCACCAAAAACATAAATCTTAAACTCCCATCTTCCAAGTTGGGGTCTAAGTTCATTGGTCCTTTTCCCATCCTTGAAATGATCAATTCTACAGCTGTCAGATTACAACTCCCTCCTGAAATGAGGATTTCTAATGCCTTTCATGTATCACTTTTGAAACCTGTCTCCCTTAATCAGTTTTCTGCTTCACAGCCTTCTCCGGCTCCAATCATAGTCGATGGTCAGCAGGAGTACAAGGTAGAAAAGATCCTCAACACCAGAATTTCCAGAGGCACCTTACAATTCCTCATCCAATTGAAAGGTTTCAGTCCTGAAGAATGTTCCTGGGTCAAGTATTCTGATGTTCAAGCTCCCGTTGATCCAGATATTCTTTAGATGCTTCCCCTTGAAACCTGGTCATGTTGGTCCTGTGGCCCCCCTGGGGAAGGGGGTTCTGTCAGAAAGAATACTTACCTTTCGGCCATTCTGCTCTATCCAAGATGGTGGCGCCCAGTCTCCCGATGTGCCGACGTCATTACGCCTCGCGCATGAGGTCGCGCAAAGAAGCCGGCACTACGTCAGTGACACGCAAGGGGCGTGACGTCACTAGGAGGCACCGGGGGCACGAACATTCAAAAGGACGCCATTCTTGAGACCTGATGCCCGATTTTAGCTCTTAGATGCTATGCTCTGTGTGCTGGGTTTTAGTTCCTGATTATCCTGCCTAGTATTGAGAATCTTGTTCCTGCCGTGAACTTTGATCATCAGGAGAACAGTACAGTTTACAATCTCTCACTTTGTGACCCATCATCAATCAGTGAAAGCTATTAAGAAGGGGGGTCAAGTGCAGCCTTATATCTACCATCAAAGCTACCTCTCTCCCCCTGCTAATGCTGTTATCTCTATGTTTATTACAGAGCAGGGAGGGGGGGGGGATCACGTCACAGGGACTTGATTGACAGTGCAATCATGTATTCTTCTAACTGGTGTATCTCAGGACAGAGAGGGAATCTGAACAAAGTGAAGACACTCTGGGGGTTGTGGGAAATTATAGAACACATGGAAAGAAAGAAAAAAAGTTCATTTTCCCACCATAGATGCCCTTTAAGTGCACGCTCACTAAGCTTTCTCAGGATTTAAAGAGGTTTTTTTGTGAATACTCTGCAGTCATTAGCCACAATTTCTTCAGTCCCAGCCATGACTGCAGAGTGTACCTAGCAGTGGCGTATCTACGTTAAAATATTCAGGGCACGTGCCCCGGATATTTGGCAAAGTGCCCCGAATGTTTTAACTAATTGTACCTAGCAGAAGTGCCCCAAACCTTATTCTTCTGGATTTCCCCGCGCTAAGATTTCTGGGCACGTAGCACAGCCGGCGCAATGACGTCACGTGCAACACCGGCGTGGCACAAAACAGGCAGCCCCTGCGCTTCTGGTACACGACTACACAGGCAGATGATAGAGAAATACACAGGCAGAGAGGATAGATAGATAGATAGATAGATAGATGATAGATGATGGATAGACAGATAGATAGATAGAGAGAGAGATAGATAGATAGATACGCAGGCAGAGGATAGATAGATAGATAGATAGAGAGATAGACAGATAGAGAGATAGATAGATAGATAGATAGATAGATAGATAGATAGATAGATAGATAGATAGATAGATAGATAGATAGAGAGATAGACAGATAGAGAGATAGATAGATAGATAGATAGATAGATAGATAGATAGATAGATAGATAGATAGTAGATAGATAGATACGCAGGCAGAGGATAGACAGATAGATAGATAGATAGATAGATAGATAGATAGATAGATAGATAGATGATAGATAGATAGATAGATGATAGATAGACAGATAGATAGATAGATAGATAGATAGATAGATAGATAGATAGATACACAGGCAGAAGATAGATAGATTAAAGATAGATAGAGAGAGAGATAGAGAACTACACAGGCAGAGGATAGATAGATAGATAGATAGATAGATAGATAGATAGATAGATAGATAGATAGATAGATAGAGACAGAGAGATAGACAAGAAGCAGATAGACATAGTTAAATAGATAAACAAGAGGCAGATAGACAGATATACAGAGAGAGAGAGGGACAGATAGAGATAGATATACAGAGAGAGAGAGAGGGAGAGATAGATATACAGAGAGAGAGAGGGACAGATAGAGATAGATAGGGGGCAGAGGTCCATGTAGAAGGTACAAGAAGGTCTCCCTGGCCAAAGGTGTGGGCAAGCGTCTGACTACAACTGAACACAACAGTAAGTTTAAAATGACCAAATTGCTACCAGTATATAATGAAATTGCCAGTTTACTGGGCCTTTGTGTCATTAATTTTATGTCTTTGTCCAACTGTGGGGCTATGTGTCTATGTTTGTGGTTGTCTGTCTGTCTGTCTGTCTGTGTCTTTTTGGCCATCTCTATTAAGAACATAGTGGGTGTGGCTTAATTGGGCGGAGAAAGGGGCGTGGCCTAAACAATTTTACACACGGCACGTGGAGTGTCCGAAGGTGCCCCTGATCTTCTTAGGCCCTAGATACTCCCCTGGTACCTAGAAGAGTTGGGAACTACTGCAGAGAAGCACCTGAGATTGGGATGGATATATGCTTATCAGTAGTTTTCAGCTGTGTGTGTATCCTGGTTTTAATGTTTTTAGAGGCGCTATACGTATTCACAATGTTTCATTTTAGGGGTAGACATGTCATAAAAACAAAACTTAACTTAAAGGACAACTATAATGTGTATTAAGTTTAAAAAAAAAAAGTACTTGGGACAGGGATATAGGATTGGTAATTCCTACCTCCCAATATTGTTTCTGTGAGAAGCACCAGCCCAAAGAGAACTTATTCTGCCAGTCTTCCTCCTGGCTTCAGCCCTATCTTTAATACAGGACTAGTCCAGGACTAACCTGGCAAGTGAAAACTTATGTGCTGTAGCTACACAACAAAAAATAATTTGATGTAGGAATAATCAATCCTACCTCCCTGCCCCACAGTGGCGGGGGGGGCCTGGGCGGTAGTAGGACCCGACACAAGCCCAAGATGCCTCCCACGATCAGCCGTTTTTAATAACTGATTGCGTGTATGAATGAAACATATGCATGACCAGCTGTTTAAAAGACCGTACCCAAACTTCCGGTTCAGTTCCGGAAGTTAAGGTCCGGTCTTTTAAACAGCTGATTGCGCGTATGAATGAAACATCTTGGGCTTGTGGCGGGCCTAACTACCGGGGGCGGTAGTTACGCCACTGTTGGGGGAAGGTAGGATTGATTATTCCTACCTCAAATTATCGTTTTATTGTGTAGCTACAGTATATACAGTTATCATGTTTAAAACAGCTGATCGCGGGAGGCATCTTGGAGGGAGGAGGGGGTCAGGGGCCCGGACTACATTCTCATGCGGGGGGCTGCAGGTACGCCCCTGCTGTCCCAGGTACTATCCATTTTAAAATTGTATTTTTTAGAGTATAGTTATCCTTTAAATGTTCATGCATTGGGTGATTTGCGCTGTTCCTGAACAGTTTTCTCAGGTAAGCTGATCTCACGTCAGGTAGTGTAGGTTTTTCAGTTATTTGGGCGATAGCACCCTTTACTACATCTTACCCAAAGATGGATGACGGGCTAGCAATAGTTTAAATAGCACCTTTCGATTAAGAGGAAAAAGATTTGTTCATTCTGTTATTGGGTGACAGTATCCCCTTAAACAGAAGTGGTAAAATAATACTTGCAGGAAACTTAAGCATTGACCAAAAGTTTATTCATTGACTTTATTGTCCCTGTGGAGCTTTGCAGGGGCTGCACCTACTTTTCCATTTAATCTGGTAATCTGCCACTCAGTATAACCAAAATCATGGCTATACAGTTCTCTGGAAGAAAGAAGAAAGGGAAGTGAAGTTGTATTTACATATCTTGTTTTATTCACATAATTTATTCTGCAGTTCATTCCAGCGTTCAGGACACACCAGATCCGCAGTTAGTATTTACAATAGTGTGATGGAACTTGTTAGTGCAGGACAGCACATGTTCTGTTCACAATCTGCCAATGCAATAGGACTTTATGATGTTAAGAATTGGCTTAGAGGAATGCTTAAAAGGACAACATTTTTGAACATTTTTCTCACATTCTGTACATACATTTAAATATGAAAGCTGCTTCCTTTTGGGATTCAGTTTTGGTCTGTCTGCTCTAAAACTAACAAAACATTTTATAAAATATTAGATTGGAACAAAAAAACATTGAATCTATGTCCAAAATGTGAAGGGTTTTTTTTACTTCTAAACCCCACAATGTAAGGCAAGGTGTTTGTATATTTTTAGGGAAAGGCTGTCATTTTTAGAAACCCATTAATTCAAACAGTTACAAAGTAGTTAAAGGGGATATTCAGTTGAAAAAAATATACTGTATACACACAAGTATTCTATGAATTGCTGTGGTCAGTAATGAACCACTATTTCAGGTTCTGTAATCTTCCCAGGATGCACCACTTCCTTGGAAAATTCTTAACAGTAATTTCTACTGATTGGCTGTTGGTTGGGTCAAACATGCTCAGATCTCTACTGAGCAACTGAATTAACCCAGAGACCTCAATGAACCTTATTATGGGTCCTGTAAACAGGAATCAGTATTTATTTATGCAGAAAATTCACTAGATGGGCAAATTATGGTGATAATAATTGAAATTAAAAATACCCCCTTATTTATTGAAAGCATACAGTATGTATTTGTGCTAAACTTCTCCTTTAAAGTAAAAAGAAAAAATATATGTATGTCGAGGTTCCTACCCATGTAAGAAATGCAAATAAATAAATAAACAAAGCTGATGGCACCAGAATGGTATAGAATTTCCTTCCTGAGGGAAATTACAAACGTTTTTCCCAAGATAACAAGAGACACCCCCCCAGGACTTAACGAAGCTTGGTTCAGGCTTCCAACCTTGTGTTAATTAGCCCTTCAGTAAAATGGAGGGCCCCAAAGTTCTTAATATAAGCAATAATGCTAGAAGTTACAGGTTCAGTTATGCTCTATGCTCTATGGTTAATACTCTACTCTTTCTCTTGCTACTTACCTTCTTTCCCCCCCTTTCTCTATTTCCCCTCCACCCAAAGGTCAACGGAATCTTGGTTATAAGGCAAAAAAGCCAGGGGTCAAATAAACAGGTGGGATAGCAATGTGAGGAATCTGGGGTGCAATCTCCAATTATGTGTAACAAAAAAGGTCTCCAGGGGATCAGCAGAAAAGGGGAAGTGCACCTGCCTCTCCCTGAACACGAGGGTCCAGAATGAGGAGTTGGTACCTTCTCCATGTAAAACCTCGACCCTATACATTAGAGGTCACTGGGCTCTCGGACATGGGGGAGAGGAGGCTGCACTACTAAAAACCAAAATCAAAAAACGTGGTAACAAAATGATGAAAAAATATAATGGGTAAAAATGTGATGATATATAGGCCAATATGGTCTGCAAGAGCTGGATACTATGTAGATAGTACTGTTAGAAATGTGAGTTTCTTCTGTTCTGCGAAGTTTCATGTGGATAATACTGCTAGAAATACTGAGTTCCTTTTTTTGATAAACACAGAAATGTATGTTAAAATTGTTTTTTTCTGTTATGGTCTTCAAAATGTGTCAATACAAAATAAATGTGGGAACTAGCAAGCACAAAAAAACTACTGAAAATAGTGTCATAACTCATAATACCAAGGGCTTAAACAGTCCTACCAAACGCAAACTCGCACTCCAATATTACAACAAAATCAAAGCTGATATGATATTCCTACAAGAGACACACTTTCAAAAAACTAAAGAACCCAAATATTGGGGGAAAAAATTTTCAAGTATATACTATGCCTCCTCGACTGAAAAAAAAAGAGGAGTTGCTATTCTAGTGGGTAAAAAAATAAACTTCCAAGAGCAACAATGTGTAAGAGACGCTGAGGGCAGATACCTTCTCCTGACGGGACTCCTAAATGGTATCAAAATAACTCTATTGAATATATATGCCCCAAACACAGATCAAAAACACTTCTATAGCTCTCTCCTCTCCAAAGTGCTATCACTAGACACAGGTAAAATGATTCTAGCAGGAGATTTCAACAATACCATACATAGAAATATAGACACCCCAAAGCCAACCCCCTCCGGGACTATGACCCAATCAAACAAACCACTCTTGAAATTTATCAAGGAACTTACAGTCTTAGACATCTGGAGGATACAACATCCTAACCAGAGAGAATACACATTCTATTCTAATCCCCACAAAGTGTTTACAAGAATAGATCACATATATGTATCACATACACTAATACCCCTTATCTCTTCATCTAAAATAGCAGAAATTATATGGTCAGATCACGCACACGTAGAAATGACAGTAACAGGGTTACAGAATAACCCCCAATTTAAATGGAGAATTAATGAAAAACTACTTACAGAACAGAAAACAATAGAAGAAATATCTCAGGACATTAGGAATTACTTCAAGGAAAACAACACCTCAGGGATATCACTATCTACAATATGGGAAGCCCATAAAGCGGTCCTAAGAGGTAGACTAATCCAGATAGCATCAATTAAGAAACGAGGCTACCATAAGCAAATAAATAATCTGACAATAGAAATAAGTAGGGCTGAACGTAATCTAGCTACTCATTACACAAACACTAAAGAACAAAGATACATTAAACTAAAGATGGAATTAAACACCTTACTGACAGACAGGGCAGAAAAAGCACTGAGACTCACAGGACAGAAATTTTTCGAAAAAAGCAACAAACCAGATACACTTCTTGCCCGTAAACTCTCTAGGAAACTGGGAGCCCACAGATTGCTGCCGCTGCGCCACCCTGGGGGAAAATTGGAAAATAACCCACAGAAAATAGCCCAAATGTTCTGTGATTTTTATCAAAAACTGTATGATGGAACCACAATACCGCTAACCCAAGACACAAAAACAAATATCGAAAATTTTCTTAAAGATATACCCCTTCCCACTGTTACTACTGAGGAGCTAAAGAACCTCAATCTACCAATATCAACCGAAGAACTGCTTAGAGCAATAAATTCTTTCCCTAACCGTAAAGCACCGGGCCCAGATGGATACACAATTATGTACTACCGGAAATTCTTTAAAGTACTTTACCCACATATGCTAACATACTTTAACGCAATTATCCAAGGGAATGAGAGTTTCTCGCCCGGTCTGCTGGAGACTTACATCTCAGTGATCCCAAAAACAGACAAAGATACCACACAGTGCTCGAACTATCGCCCAATCTCATTGATAAACACAGACATTAAAATTTACTCTAAGATAATGGCCATGAGACTTAGCAATATCTTACCAAAACTGATCCATCAAGACCAGACAGGTTTCATCCTTCATAGACAAACTACAGATAACATCAGACGATCATTAAACCTGCTACATATTGCTGATAAACAATTCCAGCCCTCATTATTCCTGTCATTAGATGTGGAAAAGGCATTTGACAGGGTAGCCTGGCCTTACTTAGAGGCGATACTGAGGCGATTCGGAATACAAGGTGAATACATGAGGGGGGTCATGGCACTATACACCGCCCCAAACGCTAAAATAACATACATGGGATATCACTCAAAGAGCATTCCAATACTGAATGGAACAAGACAGGGGTGCCCCCTCTCCCCCCTCCTGTTTGCAATGTGTATTGAACCTTTGGCATCAAGGGTCCGAAGTGACCCGAATGTACACGGGATCCAGGTGGGGGGAGAGGAGCACAAAATCGCGCTATTTGCAGACGATACCCTTCTCTCACTATCCAAACCATTAACGTCACTCCCTCATTTATATGATACATTAGACAAATTCAGCACAATTTCAGGCTTTAAAGTAAACCCAGAGAAAACAACGGCGTTCCCAATTCACCTAACGGGATCCATGATTAAACTACTAAAAAAAAACTTTTCATTTAAGTGGGCGAAAGATTCCTTTAGATATTTGGGAACCTCCTTGTCGAACAATCTAGATACGATATATAACCACAATTTCCCCCCGCTATTAAACACTATCAAAAAAGAATTAAATGACTGGATGGATTACAGAATTTCCCTCTGGGGTAGGATAGCGGCAGTGAAAATGTCTATACTCCCGAGGATACTTTATCTTTTTAGATCCCTCCCAATAACACCAAAAATCAGTTTTTTCAGGGAAATTCAGAAGAATGTGACTAGGTTCATATGGCAGAACAAAATCCCCAGGATCAAGAGACAATTCCTAGCCCGATCACGGAAGCAAGGGGGTTGGGGACTGCCAATGTTTGAATATTACTTTCGGGCAGCCAGAGTTGCTCAAACTATAAGCTGGGAAGCAGGCCCAAACGCACCAAGATGGGTTCAAATAGAGCAGACACAATCATACCCGTACACTTTAAACAGCTTCCTGTGGACCCCTAAAGTGAAAAGACCAAAAGGTGCATGGTTGCACAACCCCTTCATAGAAAACTCCTTAGAGATCTGGGACAAACATATTCGTACCCCAGAACATTTTACTAATACATCCAAATACACCCCCCTATGGGGGAACCCTGAATTTGTCCCGGGTATCTCGGAGTCCTTTATAGCTCAATCTGGAAAGCCAAGGGAATAACTAGAGTGGAGGACTTGTTGATGATGGGTACCCCTATGACCTGGGAGGCTGCAAAGGAAAAATTTAAACTACACTCGAGATTATGGCTACAATACTCTCAAATGATACACTTTGTAAGAAAACAGAATCCCAAAACAGATTCGATAGACAGCTCCAGGATAGGAAAAATATGTAGCAAAAAACCAAGGGGCCCCGGAATAATATCTGCGATTTATAACCTAATTTGGTATGAAAAACAGCCTCCCAGGTCAGGGGGAATAGAAAAATGGGAGAGGTATCTAGGTGCCTCTCTCACAGATGAGCAATGGTCCAAAGTCATGGACAACTCATACAGATGTTCTAGCAATGTGATAATCAAGGAAAAA
The DNA here is from genome assembly GCA_019447015.1 of Hymenochirus boettgeri. Taxonomy (NCBI): domain Eukaryota; kingdom Metazoa; phylum Chordata; class Amphibia; order Anura; family Pipidae; genus Hymenochirus; species Hymenochirus boettgeri. Next base: position 35,585,510 of record CM033474.1, read on the forward strand.
TCCTTTAAGATACTATATGAGTGGTACAAAACCCCCAAGATTTTAAATAGAATCTATCCTCAGACACCCCCAGATTGTTTCAGGGGCTGTGGAGAGGAAGCAGACAGTGTGCACTGTTGGTGGACCTGCTCGAGGGTTAAAGCAGTGTGGGAAGAATGTCAGAAATGGCTCTCCCAGATACTAAAAAAACAAATCACCCTCACCACATGGGTAGCATTATTTAATCTCCCTATGGAAAACCTCTCCTACCATTATAGAATATTTGTGAGAAATATCTGCACGGCAGTAAGATGCACCCTGGAAGCCCATTGGAAAGGCTCTTGTCCTTCCCTAAACGAGATCATAAACAAGATATGGTATATATATAGAAACGAACAACTAACAGCAACAATAAATGACAAACTATTGATATTCTATGTGATATGGAAACCCTGGATAACCTTAATGCAATTAACAATATAGATCTCAAAACCTAAAAGCTTATAATCAGGTTAACGAGAAAAAAAAAAAAAAAGAAAAAAAATTTTAAAACGTTGACCCAGACACCAACTTACCCTTTCCCCTTTTTCTATTTCTCCCCCTCTTCTCCTCACATGATCTTTTACTTGTTATAGGCCTATTAAAATTTATATAATGTTTACTTGCAGTCTGGTACAAAAAGTTATAAAATGTTAATTTATGTGAAACGATAGGATTGCAGGGAAAACAAAGTACAACAACTTTTAAATAGTAAAAAAAAAGTTTATTTTAAACATTGACAAAAGAAATATATATGTATATGTTAACAGAAATGAAAACAATGTTATAAACTGTCATAAGTAACCAATAAAAGAAAAATTATTGAACAAAAAAAAGAATTTCCTTCCTGATATGGCATTGCCATTAATATGTCAAATGGGCTAAATTACAGATGAACTCAGCAATTCTATGTATTATGGCCATAGATGCTACAATACAATTGTACCATCTGTGAGTCCTATGATTGGATTGCCGGTCAGAAGAAGAATTTTCAAATAGCCCGATGGGGGAAATTATTGGCGGATCTTCCATACACGATCTGACGATCGTATGATATTGGGATAAACCAATATGGTACATGGTGCATTGGAACAGTTTAGCAGAGTGTTGGTGTACTTTAAAGTATTTATACAAAGTGGCCAACATTTCCCCCAGTGCATTTTCTTTAGGGCGAAGTATACTAACTTAGCAAGCCTTTCTTCACAGATGAGCATATATTCTACATTACTTTTATGAATTATTATCTGCATTTCTCTTGACCCTCTCTGGTTCAGCGATGTCCAATTGGCATTCAGTTATCTAACATTTCTTGTACAACTGCCACTGTGGATGGCAAATATACCCTTGGACTTTGCAGGCAGAGCAGCAGGCGTAAGACATTTGAGAATAGAGAAACTTTACCTTCAAGCGTTTATACTTCTTCTTGTGGCGTTATTAGTTAGCGTGGGAGGAGGAAGTTCATCCTCTGCTGAGACAAGACTCATGTAATCTCACCCTATATACATTTTGTCAAACTATAAATTGTTTATAGAAACAGAATGATGTGCGAAAAGTCGAAATATGTTCTGCGGGAAATGTGTGCTGCCATGGAAATGGTAAGTGCTTGGTTTATGTGACTCATAGATGATTCCCTAGGCAACTAGACAATCTGAGTACAGCAAATTCACTGGATTTATGAATGTTTTACTGAATGTTATGAAAGTAATTCGAGAACTAAAGAATTAAGTATTAAAGAACAACTATTGTGTCCAAGCACCTCCTCATGTCTAGGATCTATCTAATGGGAAGAAGCACTTTTGCAGAGTGTACCTTCCCATTCATTAGGCCCTGGACCAAAAGGGAGGCGGAGCAGAAACCCTACAGTTATCACTTAAAGCGGAACTGTGGTCTCCAAACAAGTTGAGTTTATGAAAGGCCAGTTTCCTACCTTTAAAACGAGCCATCAACCACCTCTCTACGTGCTCCACAGCCCAAGATATAAAGAAATGAATGACCAGAAAGTTAATGGGTGGGAGGCTGACATGTGACATTTCTGAGGCTTCTCCTGCACAGTGCCACAGGCGAGCACAGCCTCTGACTCCCTCAGTGTGAGAGGGAGACAGGAAGTCCCTCCTCCTCTCTGCTTTGTGAAGGACCTGCAGCTGCAGAGAAGGTAAGGGAATTTACAGCTCTTCTCTCTTACTCTGCCTGAAAAGGCTGTTTCCACAGAGTTTTCGGGGGGTATCAGAGTTGCCCACCAGCACCTGTGAGCGGGTGGGGTTTAGGCCCCCCGCGAGTGGGCGAGGCCACGGCACCCTCGAGTGGGCGGGGCCACATGGGGCTGTAAGGGAATGGGCCAGGGTGGCCTGCAACTGGATGGACCATGGGGTCCATGAGTGAGGGACCAGGGGGTTGCAAAGGGGAGGAGACACAGGGCAGATTGACTGACAAGTTCAGAGCAGGAAGCAGGAAGTGCAGGGGACCCGTGATGCTGCTGCCATATCACACACAAAAAGTAATATCTTCAAAACTATGTAAATAAACAATAGAAATAAATTGCAAAAACTCTCAGGAGAGCAATTCCTATCAATTTACCTAAAGTCATTTTTGGACCACAGTTCCTCTTTAAAGCTAAGTCATGGTTAATGTTCAAGGTAACTACAGTTATAGGAGATGCCGGTTATTAGTTTCACAGCATTTTGCAATTGAATATCAAAAGAAATTTTAGGATATTGTTCACCGAAAGGGATTGTATAATTGAAATTAATCATTGAGCTTTAAAAAAAAAAACGATGAGGGCATCTTGTGCATTAAGTTGATATCCTCTGGATGACAAAGGCCTTGGGCTGTAATTTACTAGAGCCATAATGTACAGAACATGATCAAAAGGACACTTTACCAATGGTGAAACATGGTGTAGGCATCTTGCTTTGAGGCTGCTTTTCTTTAGCTGGAATAGCAGGTGGATAGAATTATGAATGCTCCAAGAATCAGTCTATTTTGTCATAAAATCATTTAGTATAGTATAGTATTTGAGGTTGAATAAAGACATATGTCCATCCAGTTCAACCCATCTAGCAATATCCTCATTTCCTGCCTAACTGTTGATCCAGAGGAACGCAAAAACCCCCCACCAAATTTATGGAGGGGAAAAAATTCCTTCCTGACTCCAAGTGGCAATCGGAAATTTCCCTGGATCAACTCTACTTTATGAATCAATACCAGTAACTTGCACATTCATTGTTTGCAGAAACTCATCCAGCTTTTTTTTTTAAACTGACCTATGAACCTGCCATAACAACGTCCACTGGAAGACAATTCCATAGCTTTACGTTCTCACAGTGAAAAACCCTTTTCGAATTTGAAGCCTAAATCTTTTTTTTCCCCAAGTCTTAATGGATGTCCTCTGATATGTTCTATTGGTGAACAATGCCCCAGATAGTTTATAGTATGGCCCGTTAATGTATTTATACTCAGTAATCATATCCCCACGCAAGCGCCTTTTCTCCAGCATACATAATTGTAACTTTTCCATTCTCTCTTCATATTCAAGCTCCCCCAATCCCCTTATTAATTTAGTTGCCCTTCTCTGAACCCTTTCCATTTCAAAGATGTTCTTTTTGTACACAGGATTCAGTTTGTTATCCACAAAACTCCAAGATCCCTTTCCAAGAGGGATTCACTTAACACAGAACCATTTATAGTATAAGCATCACAAGGATTTTTAAGCCCAAATGCATCACTTTACATTTATCAACATTGAATCTCATCTGCCACTTAGCAGCCCAATGTGACAATCTATCTAGATCCCCCTGCAAAGATTGCACATCGTCTGATGTTTTTAATGGTCGACAAAGTTTTGTGTCGTCAGCAAACACAGAAACCTTGCTGACAATACCCACTTCCAAATCATTAATAAATAGATTAAATAGAAGCGGCCCGACACAGAACCCCGTGGCACCCCACTAAGTGCTTTAGTCCATAATGTCAAAGCAAATAGTGTGCACTCCACCTCCGTGGGTGCTTCCAATCACGATCCCACAAAGCGTAGCAGTACACAGGATATATCTGAGCACTCACAGGACTTGCGAAATTAAATATCTGGTGCTAAGACCTTTATCAAGATGGCTTGATAAAGGTCTTAGCACCAGACCGAAACATTGCTGCTATTTGTGCACATTGATTAATAAATCATATTTAATTTTGCAAGTCCTGTGAGTGCTCAGAGATATTCTGTATACAGGGCATGGAATTCCAAGGTGACTTCTAATATCCCTTTAATTTACAGTTCGGGGTGCATTATTTTTTATAACCTACCCCTTTGTGGCTTCTGGTTTCCTTCTCCTTCTGGAACTGTAAGATTATAAGGCTATAATCTTACAGTATCTCCCATAGAAATGCATTACAGTGGTAAGTTATATTTAAAAACAGGTATTCCACCCCTCCCAGTATGTCCCAAAACTCCCGAGTCCCGCTATCGCACTGATTGACAGGCCCCTTTTTTTCTCTGACGTGCCCCCTCTCCGGAAACCACATTTGGCAGGGTGGGACGTCTGATTCCCCCCCCCCAATGTAACAATGTGAACTTTTGCCATCCAAGGCTATTGTCATTGCCATTCAGTGAAAGTTTACAGTGCGGTTCCCAACGGTCGCCGTTAGGGAAACTCTACATGTGACGCTTCTGTAGCCAAACATCTTGTCTGGGTTGTTAATCAACAGCAACCAATTAGGTGTCATCTCACTGCAGCTAAAAAGTTACCATCTAATTGGTTGCTTTCCCATTCAGTTTCCATAGATATTAACAATCCCACATTGGATGTCAATAAGAGCTGCATAAGTGAACCTGCCCATGATCAAACACATCCCAGGAAAACCTGCACACTATCTCCCCTCTCTATTTAGCCGTAAAGCACGGCCACAGCTAGCAACAGAGCGCCGGACTGCAGCCCACGTGACCATCCGACAGTGTCGATCCACGCTTTGATTGGCTGGACAGGTGAATGGGCGTTTTAGCTGCGGTCCCCGCTCCTAGTGACATGGAAGGGGCGGGGACTATTGTAGCTCTGTGCGGAGGGAGGGAAGCTGCGCGTCTTACTTCCTCATAGTGGGACACTGCGGCGGGAGGGCGGCTGAGACCGCAGCCCTTCTGGGAAACTACCCTCACCTCTTCCGCTAGCCTCCCAGTGTCAGCTGTGCGGTAAGTAAGGTCACGGTGAGGGTCCCGCGGGACTGTAAATAACTAGTCTGGGAAAGTTCTTGGTGGGAGAATCCTTATTATATGAGGAGGGCATCTGGGCATTGCCAGAGCCCCTGCCTGTCCTATGGAGAGCTCACCTTCTTTCTAAGGGGACTACATTTCCCAGCAGCCCTGTGAAGTTGAGCAAAAGGTGACAGTTACAGTTTACCCACAGGCACCTGCTATTATTACATAAAGTCTGTGTTCCTCATGAGGCCCCATTTACCCCCTCCTCCGGCAAAGGTTCAAGCTTATTGCTAAGGAATCCTCCAGCTATGTCCCTCCAGATGTTTGAAAACTACAACTTCTAGCATTCCCAACGTTCCCTATGTAAATGTGGAATGCTGAGAGTTGTAGTTTTCAAACATCTGAAGGGACATACATGGAGGATCCTGATGCTGATCAATAAACCCAATTAGTGGTCTGTCTGATGGGAATTAAAGAAATGCCACTGATATTCTGACGTAACCAGTCGTATGGACTATCGAAGACCATGGGATGGGGCAAAAATGTCTGATGGTCTGTTTCTTTAATTCTTCACCCAGTTTTGACAGAATCTGTCAAAATATTGTTCTGGTAAATCTGTTGCTGGATATTTCGACCTGGCTAAAATCTAGCTCGACCAGGTCAATATATTGCCTTTTGTGTACACAGCTTTAGTAACTTCTCTCACACACAACCTTTCTTAATGATTATGGGAGAACACCCAGGCCAGGAAACCCATACAGGGAGGGGTCTGGGCACTGCAAGGCATCTTTGCTTACTGCTAAGCCACTGTCCTGTTAGAATTTATAAATCATCCCATTTTCTGGATCTTTGCTTTGAACATTTGTGAAGATTCATGATCTTTAATGTTGCTGATATAGATGGTAGTTTTACTTTAAATATGAATAAATGAGTTAGGGCTAGAATGGTGGTAAAAGGTGTAGGAATAAGATTAGGAGAACACTAGTTTAATGCAGTCATTGCTTCCTGAGTTTAGCTTCCCTCCCTCTGTTCTCTCCCACGCCTTCTCTGATCTCTTTACCTGTTAACTCAATGCTTACTGACCTGCGTCTCTTAATGTGTTGGACTGTAGCTGTCAAACAATAAAGGATGCTGGTAGCCGATGTTCAGAAGCAGATGTGTGGATCACTCACTATTGAGCTTTCAGGCATTCTTCCTGAAATAATCATTGTTTCTGGTGTAATACATTAATTTGTGACTGGCATTTGTCTTTAAGAATACAGGCAGTTCCTGGGTTACAAATATCTGACTTGCATACAACTCCTACTAACAAATAGAGGGGCATAAGGGCAAATACTGTACAGCATGGGGGTCTGCCGGAGCGTAAAGTCAGGTTATCCACCAGTGGTTATCTACCCTCCATTGTTTGATGTGCCCCAACCCTCTTCTTTACTCACCTTGCGCTATACCAGAAGCTTCTGTTAAAAACAGCTGATCCCAAAGCTGTCTGGCACCATAACCTTTTTAAAAATGCTGCAAACATCTGTTGCTTTTAATATGTATATGTATCTGTTCCAACCTACAGAACCTGATTTCTAACCCAGGGACTGTCTGTATTGCCTAGTGATCCAGTCCATTGTGATTTATCTGTTTGAGCTAGAACAATAACCTATGGTACCCCACATTGTACTTTAGGCATTGTTGAACTAGAACTGATGAGTCCTTTCTGAGTTAAGGTCCCATGACCTTTTCCATTGTTTACCTTTTTTTTCTTTGTTGCTATCCTGTCAGCAGGATAAAGCACATGTGGTTTCTCCCAGAGGGCATGCATTGTTGTGTTTCTTTACCCCTTCCTCCCAACTGGTTAAAATTAAACACAAATAATAGATTTACCTGACAACCATGGAGTTATGGTTTAAAATGATCAGTCTGTTGTTTTGTTGATTAGCAGTGTCACAGTGGAATTCTTACGTAGGTGACTGTGGTATGTACTGACACATCCTTTCCATAAGGTGAGAATTTCATAACGCGTTAAGTGAATTCTGAACTATATAAAAACACACATTTCATTTTCCAAACTGACAACCCACACATTTTCTTTCTCTGTAATCTCCAATGCACACGGCACATACTTCATCCCTTGAATCAGGTTTTATATAACCTTTGATACCTTATTTTAGTTCAGTGTAGTGAAATATGTCTTTATAGTCAACAACAAAATTTGGCAAGACTCGCTTGCTGAAGCATTTGTGACCTTGGCGCTGTGTGTTTCTTCCCCTCTTTGTGTTTATAGTTACTGTTTTTGTGCCCTGATGTTAAACCGCACTTCCTTTGCAGACAGCTACAAGCGCAGAACACCCTTCAATGTGTTTGTGTGTATCAAAAAAAGTTATTTACTTTGGCAGTGATGGGCAATGTATTTTTATCTGCAAGTCATCCTGAAAATTTGTTTAATCTACTTTCCTCCCAGTTATTACTGCTTTTGAAGTCAAACCATTTTTTGCTTTAGGGGGTGTAGTGTGGCAACATATCTTTAAGTGTTTGATTATCTTTGTCTCCTAAGGATAGACTTTTGGCTTTTTTCTGTATCCCAATAACTCCTTTATTTTATCACGTGAAATCTTTTTATTACATTTTTTTTTTTTAGTTGATTGTTGCACAATATGCTAGTAAATAACACTGTGCTAAAGTGGCATTTTAAACCCAAGCAAATAAGCCTAGTAGCTGTCAGTGCCTGTGTGTATAATCTGCATTATAACTCAAACCTGCCATTAATAGGATGAAGGGATTTTGCCTTCTCCCCCACTAACGCTGAGGCCATCGCCTTGTTGTTTTTTCTTATGTTGGTTTAGCCTGGTTGTTGTTGGGATAGACTGCAGAGTGGCAAGCACAGTTTCTCACTGTAGAAGAACACTCCCCCCCCCCCCCCCCCCCCCCCTCGGCTCAAATCCAAAGTAATAAGAAATCACAATACTTATTGCACAAGGCTCTCTATTTCTGTAATTGTATACAAAGAAAAAATTTGAAAGTGTAGGCTGTGTGCTAACCCTCAACAGCATGGGGTGAGAAGGAAGTTCAGTAATTAGTGCTTGGTTCAGTAGGTTTCGAGTACACTCATTTTTCATTGTAAAACTGAGCAGTATTCATGCCGCCAGGGAGAACAGCTATTTCCCACTGAGAATAACATTTAAGGTTATTGAATACAAAGTACATTCCAGAGTTCAGTTTTATTTTGGTGTCTGTTGCTCAGTCACCTAACAGTATTTGACAAACTAATAATGCATTTACATTTCAGAAAACTTTAATTGGTTTTAAGAATTTTTACTCAGAATCTATGGATTTAGGGCTAGGCCGCACCAATCTAATGCATTTTAATGCATGATCCGATCACATGTTAAAAAGCACACACTAGTATTGGTCTGGCCACACTAGGTGTGCTGCGATCTGCTTATAAGAGCGCATGCGATCAACATTTTTGGTGCGATTCACAGGCACTGCGATACTCAAATATTACAGTGAACGCAGAGCAAGCAGCCATCAACATGCAATAATAGAGTGCGTCCGGGCGATAAGATTTGGGACTTACCAATCAGGAGGCAGCAGAAAATCTCAGGGGCGGAGCTAACTTCAACTAAAGGACAAACAAGGTGTCAGCAACTTTAAACCTACAAAGGTAGGCTCTGGATGGGCTTATGGTAAAAAAAATATATGCCAAATGTATTTTTAAAGCTGCAGCTTCCAATTGAGCATAACTTCATTTTTCACTTATCCTTGGTAAGTGGTCAATTTTCAGTTACCTGCCCCCAACCCCAACTGATATATTTTGCACTTTATTACCTGCATTGCTAACCAGATATTTAAAGGTAAAGTTTAGTGGAAAATAACATTTAAAAAATTCTTGGTTTGTATTATGCATACCTAGTTATTCTACATATCCTCTCACATTGTGAAAAATCAGTTGATTTCATGCCCTTTGCTGTTCCCTGCTGTTAACATTAGTGAGCTGCCATTTTAGGTTCCAATGGTCCTTCTTCTTCCCAGAATGCACCACATCCTTGGAATGTTCCTAACCGTAATTTCTACTGATTGGCTGTTGGATGGGTCAAACATGCTCAGATCTCTACTGAGCAACTGACTCAACACAGGCACTGGGTCAAGGGCAAAACCATAATGGTCTCTACTAGGGGTCCAGTATTTCTGTTGCATTTATTTTTACACAGACTAAATATTGAATGGGCAGGTTAAGCTCATCGGGAACTTCCCCTGGCAGCCGCGTCTGTGATTGGATGACTCACAGCCTATCACAGACGCAGCTGCCAGCCAAGCCTCCAATGCAACTCCGTTCTCAGAAGTTGCATTGGAGGCTAAGGCCGAGGGATCCCGTGCTAGTAAGTACGTTTCTTCTATTTTTACAAAGAGACAATGCCTTTATGGTTGGGCGAGGGGGAACTACCAAGTTCTAGTTTGTAGGGTGGACATATAATATAATAAATAATATCTTTTTTGTTTTTTTTTAGAAAAGGAGAAAAAAAAGGTTTTGGCTCTTAACCGCATAGCTCAGAATCAAATGTTTACAATTATCACTGCCTTTCTGTGGATTCTGAATGTTTTAGTACAGCAAGAATTTGATCACCTATTCATTTGCTTTAGCATTCATAGTATTTGCTTTAGCTTTTCATAGGGACACTATACTGAAAAATTTACTTTGCCTCATCTTAATCTATAATTGAATACATGTAAGTAGCACTTACTCTGATTTGCGTGTGTTGCTGCAAGCTTTTAATCCAGCAGACATTTTGTTTAGGAGCAGTATCCCCCCTCCCTCTAAACCACTCCCACTTCTATCCGACCTGACTTTTTTCCCTGAAACCAACCGTCAAGCCTGCACACAGCACACAGCATTCCAACTGTCAAAACTCTGTCACCATTCCAGCTACAGTAAAACTACTCACAGAAGAATAGTTTTTGAGAGCAACTTGATTGACAGCTAAAACATAAGATGTTTTACATTGGATCTAAAGAAATAGGGGCGGATCAACAAAAAATTATACAGTGGTGGTTGGGAAGAATTATAGTTTCCAGTTATGGTCCATTTAAAATAACATTTTCTTCAGTATAGATGCCCTTTAAGGCATGGAAATAAGTTTAATGGGGGAGGGGGCGGAGAAAGAGGAACATTCTGTTCAGCCCTTTGTACTAAGGGTTCAGGTCAAAAAAAGCAAATGACTGGACTGCTGCTATAAGATTTCTGTTTTGAGGCTTGTGCTATAGTCTGAAAAATGTTTTGAATTTAGTTTCCTTTTTATTAGTTCTAATAATTGTTTTGGCACTGACAAGGAGCAATAGGGAGGCTCATGTCCCAGCAACTAGTGCTAGATAAATTGTTCATCTGCAAATTGAACTTCCTTCATGTTCTGCCAGAAACTGCCTGTCAGGTTTGTGTTGCATTAACTATTTGGGCCAAATAGTATTTCCATTTTCACATATTATTACTAAACCTCAGTATATACTTTGGTTGAGGGGAGAATCCCATTTCTGTTACCACTCCATGAAGCTTTTTTAGGCTTCCTCTTTAGTATTCACTGTTTGCTGACCACAAATCCACATCTAGGATTCTAAAAATAAAAAACATTTTGCAGATGGTTCTTCACTTCCATAGTGTCTCAATATTATCTGCTCAGTCTTGTAAAATATGTTATGGCCATGTGGGATACCTTGTGTGGGCTGTACCACCTAGCCATGTGCACAGAATTTCAGGATTGATGCCTGAAGTGATGTATAAAATATGAATATAAAAACACAGCCATATATGGTCTGAACACAGTTATCCTCAGGCCCTTTTCAAGCCGATGAAAACCTTTTTTGACTGTAAAAATTCTTCTGATGCTTTGGAGGTTAAACAGAATGATGGTGAAAATTCTTTCATACACATTAAAATGTGTTTGTTTAAAAAAAGAATTGCATAGCGTGGTTTGCCAGTGTTAATACAGTAGCTGTGAAGATATTGGGTACTGAACCATAAAGACGTTTAGCTACAGGATTTGCATGTTGATGCAAAGATTTTCTTAACTTTATTGTGCTTTCCGTATATATAGCAAATAATTTATCTAGGCAGATGTTATTTCTTTGGGCTTTTGTTATACTGTCTGGGATCTTCAACCTGTAGGCCCCAGATGTTAGGAAACTAACAGGGAGATTCAATAAAAGTTCTTATCGTTTAAAATTGTACTTATTTTGCCCCAACATCTAATTGGTTGGGGCAAAATTAGCACCATTTTTAACGATAAGAACTTTTATTGAATCTCCCTGTAAAACTCTCTGAATTCCTCTACAACAGTTAGTATAGTATAGTATTTGAGGTTGAATAAAGATATACGTCCATCCAGTCCAACCCATCTAGCAATATCCTCATTTCCTGCCTAACTGTTGATCCAGAGGAAGGCAAAAAAACCCACCAAATTTATGAAGGGGGAAAAAATTCCTTCCTGACTCCAAGTGGCAATCGGAAATTTCCCTGGATCAACTCTACTTTATGTATCAATACCAGTAACTTGCAACATTCCTTGTTTGCAGAAACTCATCCAGCTTTTTTTGAAACTGACCAATGAACCTGCCATTACAACGTCCACTGGAAGACAGTTCCGTAGCTTTACCGTTCTCACAGTGAAAAACACTTTCCGAGCTTGAAGCCTAAACTTTTTTTCTTCAAGTCTTAAGGGATGTCCTCGTGTCCTCTGACATGTTCTATTGGTGAACAATGCCCCAGATAGTTTATTGTATGGCCCGTTAATGTATTTATACACAGTAATCATATCCCCACGCAAGCGCCTTTTCTCCAGCGTACATAATTGTAACTTTTCCAGTCTCTCTTCATATTCAAGCTCCCCCAATCCCCTTATTAATTTAGTTGCCCTTCTCTGAACCCTTTCCATTTCAAAGATGTCCTTTTTGTACACAGGATTCCAAAATTGCACTGCATATTCCAAATTAGGCCTTACCAATGCTTTGTAAAGAGGGAGAATTACATTTTCCTCCCTTGAATCCATACCTCTCTTTATACAAGACAATACCATGCTGGCTCTGGCTGTTGCCGCCTGGCACTGCTTGCTACCTTTAAGTTTGTTATCCACCAAAACTCCAAGATCCCTTTCCAACAGGGATTCACTTAACACAGAGCCATTTATAGTATAAGTAGCACAAGTATTTTTAAGTCCAAAATGCATCACCTTACATTTATCAACATTGAATTTCATCTGCCACTTAGCAGCCCAATGTGATAATCTATCTAGATCCCCTTGCAACGATTGCACATCCTCTGAAGTTTTTAATGGTCGACAAAGTTTTGTGTCGTCAGCAAACACAGAAACCTTGCTGACAATACCCACTTCCAAATCATTAATAAATAGATTAAATAGAAGCGGCCCCAACACAGAACCCTGTGGCGCCCCACTTAGCACTTTAGTCCATAATGATGAAGCCCCATTAACAACTAATCTCTGCATCCTATTCATTAACCAATTTTCTATCCATGTACAAATGTGACTCTTCAGACCAACAGACCTTAGCTTATTCATTAGTTGCCTATGGGGGACTGTATCAAAAGCCTTTGCAAAATCCAAGTAAACTACATCTACTGCTATACCAGAGTCTAAATTTCTACTTACTTCCTCATAAAAGCCAAGCAAGTTAGTTTGACAAGATCTATTCCTCCTAAATCCATGCTGGTTACTACTTATAATGTCAGTCCTTGAAACATACTCTAGAACATGTTCCCTTATTAAACTTTCCAGGATCTTCCCCACCACTGAAGTTAAACTTACAGGCCTGTAATTACCCGGCTGTGAACAACTACCCTTTTTGAATATGGGAATAACATCAGCCATTTTCCAATCCAGAGGCACACCACCGGACATGAGGGAATCAGCAAAAATAAGAAACATTGGCCTAGATAAAACTGAACTTAGCTCCTTAAGTACCCGAGGATGTATTTTATCCGGTCCAGGAGATTTATTAATATTAACCTTATTTAGTTCTTTCTGTACCATATCCTCGGTTAACCAAAGTGAACTTGAATCTTGTATACCTTTATTGCTACTATACTCTATGATATCTGTACTTGGATCTTCTATAGTGTATACAGAGGAAAGAAAATTATTCAAGACATTTGCTTTATCGCCATCCTCCGTAACTAACTTATCCCCATTAATTAATGGTGCCACATTCTCAGTCCTCATCTTCTTACTATTAATATACTTAAAAAAATGTTTAGGCTTAGTGATGCTTTCTTCAGCTATCTTCAGTTGAAGATAGCCAGGGAATTCTGGGTGTTGTAGTTCTCAAACATCTTAAAGACTGAACAACTTTTCAAGCAGGGTCTTTGTTTTACGTTATGGAGTGTTATAGAGGTGTGTTCCTTTGTACATCATTTTACATTCATGAATATCTGATTTTTACATTTTATTATTAAGTTCAGCAATGTTTGTAAATAAAAAAATACAAACCCCACATCTTGGAATGACTGATTTCAGATTGTTTTTGATGTCTGGGTATGTTAAGAAGGCAAGTTTATCCCTCAGAATAAACTTTTTTGCATCCAAACTGCAAAACTGTAATTGTAATCTGACTAAATTCTATCCATCCCCCCCCCCCCCCCCCCCCCCCCCCTCCTGCCCCTAGTTGCAGCACAACCTGTTAGCATTTGTCAGCTTTCTAATTTGGGGGGAGTTTCCTATATATTGTTTTTTATTTGAGGGGTGAATATTTAAAAATGTGATTGACACTGTATTTGAACATGCATGGTGAATCTGCCATTGGAATAATATGCTAAATTCAGACACCCTTGTCTTATAATTAAGAACCAAATTGCTGATGAACCAATATGCAGAATGGTCACAATTCTATAATGTTAGTTCCAGCTGTGACCTTAGATAGTTATTGTGTGAAATTATTGTGTTAACAATAGCTGGGAAATAAGCAAACCCTTTATGTGGATGACTACTTAAATCAGGGATAGGCAACCAGTAGATCTCCAGGTGTTTGGAAACTACAACTTCCATAATTTCCTAACTACAGAGTGCTTGTAGAGAAATGCTGGGAGTTGTAGTTTTCAAACATCTGGAGATCTACTGGTTGCTTATCCCTGACTTAAATAATGCAAGACATAATCTTACAATGTGGTTTATTAAGGAAAAAGTGATGTGGTGAATAAATATTTCATAAGCATTAAAGCTTAAATGAGCCTGAATGCATTCTTCATTTCTTAGCTTAGATAAACAGCACTGTGGAGAAATCATCTGTTTTTTTAAATGTTTCTAGGACTCCAGTACAAGCTGTCAAGATGCTGCTTAACCTTTATCTAAAGAGGTGAATACATTTTAATGAAAATGGCAGATAAAACCGTCAAGCCTTTACAGGGGCCTGTGTTCGTTGAGGTGGAATACGACTATGAATATGAATACAAGAACAAAACCATTGCTATAAAACAGGGCGAAAAATATATTCTGGTAAAAAAATCAAATGAAGATTGGTGGCAAGTTAAAAGGGAAGAAAATTCCAAACCCTTGTATGTTCCTGCACAGTATGTTAAAGAAGTTGGCAGAAAAGCATTGATGCCCCCTGCCAAGCCACAGAACATTCTGCCAAACAGCCCTCTAAAGGTCACGCATAGGTCCACAGAGAATGTGAACAAATCTCCTGAACTTTCCAGTTTTGGAAAATCATCTTCAATTAGAGATGCCAATCAAAATATTGGACCCAGTAGTAGTCCTAGACAGACAAAAGGGCTGACTTTAGACCTTGCACCTAATAATGGCAAGTTAACTTGTGATTTACATTCACCAAAGGCCTCTAGCCGGAGTCCATCCTCCATTCACTTTTCGGGCACAGAAATGATGGACGTGGAAAAGACAAACTTTACAAATGAACTGTCGGGAGATTCAGCTGGTGAAAGTTCAGAAAAAATACTTATGGATTCTGAATCTGGGGATGAACTTAGCAGCAGCTCAACAGAACAGTTACAAGTAAGTCTGCGTTCTGCCCAGGGATGTTTTCTCTTTTACTTTCAATTTTAAAAGGACTTGTAGAGTTCATGAGTTCTGTTTAATTTGAGTTTGCTTCCAGTTTTATGGAATGCATTTTAAGCTGCAGTGTGTTGTGTGCTGCTTCCTTATGAGTAGTAGTATCGCTCTAATAAATTATTTATTCTTCATTTACTTTGTTAAAGAATGTATGTGAAATATTGTTTACATGCTTTTCTAGTGTGGTGTTCTGTTATTCTGTGTTTTACAGAAAAAACATGATTTTACACTATATCATTCTACTAAAGAACTAAAGGGACTAAATAGGAATACTAGGTAGAAGGTAAGGCAGCTATTCCACTACCTGGATTGCTCACCTTATTCTTCTAAAATATTTTAAGAGAATGTTGCTTAAAGATGTGTGCCATGTATAACCAGCTAAAGGACGATTATACTTGCCTTTTCCACATTTCATAGCTGCATAGTATCCAGAGTGAGGATCTTTATCACTTTGTTCTCACCCCTAGGGGCTTTACCTAACAGCTGTAATACCTAATGTTTCTCTCTGCAGTCCATTCTGTTCCACCCTTCTGCCACTGTCGGTGACAGTCCGCGATGTAGCCAATGGGAAGACACTTTTTCAGCAGAGCGTGTCTTCCCATTGTCGACGTCGCAGATTGTGGAAGATGACCAGAATGCAGAGGGAAACTTAATGTATGTTAGTACAGCTGCTAGTTAAAGTACCCAGGGATGAGGATTTAGTGGTTTAGGTAACGAATTTAGCAAGTGCATAATTCTATGTAAAGATGACTCTGCAGTCGTTTGACAAATTTTCTATATGTATAGTATATGTATGTATGTATTTTGTTATGGTAATATGATCCAGTTGTGAACAAGAAACAGGCACTGGCCTCACACTATGCATATGACAGTATTTAATGGTTGAAGGGAACACGGGACCAACAAGCTTACATACTGTATATACCTTTATTAGTTGTACATGTTTCCTAAGCTTGAAGGTCATTTAACAAATCATTGTTTATTATGTATGTGTACTGACTTGGACCGTCATACACATGATGTTTTGGGGCACAAGTTATGCTTCAGAACTGGACACTTTTTGTGTAGTTGGTTACATGTGATTTAAGGCTCTTAATTTTTGGGGTTATTAAAAAAATTTCCATATTGAGAAGAGTCCATGTTACATGGGGTCCTAGATTTCCTAGATAACTTACACTTTTTAGAATTCAATTGATCTAACATGTTGTCTTTTATAGTAATAGTCCAGTAATTATTTTGTTTGGATAGCATTATTGCCTGCATGGTTATTCTTTCTGCTAATCCTGAAGGATGTATGTCTGTTTATACAATTCTAAATTCTTTTAATGTATTTTCCACTGCTTTCGTTTCATCTTACACTTGAAAAGAACTGTTGTCGTTATTTTTCTTGTAGCAGTACAATTTATTTTTTTAATTTAAAGAACAGCTACAGTGTAAAAGATCTTGAATGTATAATTTTTAACTAGTAGCAATGTGTAGAAAGCATTGAATTGTGCAGCTTTGTGGCATTTACTGCTTTCTGCTGCTTCTCCTTCCTATTGAATAATAATTGGTTACTGAGAGGCGAAAGAGTGTACAATGTATCTAGGTCTGTTGCCTTACTCCGGAAAAGCTGAAAACCTGCATTAAAAGGATAATTTGTCCCCACAGTTCTGCTGATTTGAAATGGGAGAATTATAGAATCTGTTAGTTAGAAGTTCTAGAATTCATGTAGGGCCATCTATATTTTTGCTATAGTTTTCCTTAAAATAAATTTTATGAAAAATCTTCTCCCTTCCTTTCTTCTCAAGCTCCTCTGCTGTAACGCCAATAGCTACATAGAAACTTAAAAAATAGGAAAAGGACATTTAAAGGGCAGCTATGCCCTAAAAAGTCTTCAAAATTATTTGGCGATGTTAAAGTGACATTCCACCCAGTCAACAAAAAATTCTAATATAGATTAAGGATTACACAAATGTAGTTTTCGTTATACTTCTCTTTTTCAAAGATGCTTCTACAGTTTTTCCCATCTCTTGCTGCCCTTTCCACACCACTGCTGATTATGAGCTTGCACAGCAAGTAGAGAAGATCGCTTCTGTAAGGGACATCAGCCATTGACATTGGTTCTGCAGCCCAGCTTTGATTGGCGGCAAATATCCAGAAGCTGCAGAGGAGAGAGCCCGTAGTAATGCATCATGCTGTGTAAGCATCTTAGGGGGATCCTTAAGCTATAAAGTATATTTTATTAAGATGCTGCAGATGCCCTTTAAACTATCCCAGAGAGGTAGGAAATCCTATGTCTACCTCCCTGGGTGGCCACATGTATGAGTGCCGACAGCTTACCACTCGCTCCAGTATGCGAGACAAGTGTGACTATTTCCCTTACCTTTAACATTAATGGAGGTAGACATGCAAGCTGTTGGCAGTCACTGCTCTTATTGGTACTTTTGATAGCTCACTGTTCATACATACAGTCACATGGTGGAAATTTATATTGTGAGCTATATTTTGCTCATTTTTGGCCTTACATGTGGTCTTTAGTAGGCCATGCACTTGGTATGTGCTGAAATATTGCCGGCAGTGCTTGTGCCGATATTTACTGAATGGAATGGATGGATCTCTGCTATTATAAAAGTATTGTAAACGTAGTTGTTTCAGTCAGAGACATCTTGTAAAAATGCTTTTTTAATTGCATGAAATCAAACTTTATATAGTGTTCTTGGCAGCTGTGAAATATTGTTATGCTAATCGTCTCATTTTGCCCATCTGCCAATTATATTCCTCTGGATACAAGTGACAGATGGGCAAAATGAATGAAATGTGATATTGCTGCTAACTTATGAGATTTTTTAGTAATGGAGGTTGAGTAAATACATACGTCCATCTTGTCCAACCTATATAGCAGTATACTCATTAACCCTAATTATATTCAATGAGGGACACTCTCATGGCTTCTTCTTGTGCCTTTTATTGTGAAAAAGATATGCCCACATTTTTTTCATAATAAAAGGCAAATAAAGAAGCTGTAAGTGCGTCCCCCATTGTATTTATTTTGGATATGATTACTGTTTGTGGTTAGCATCCAAGAGGGATCAGAACTACCATAATACCAAGAGGAGTGCAAGGAGACTGCTAACTGCTGAATAGCATATTCATTAACACTACTTAGCAGTTGATCCAAAGGAGGGGAGAAAAAAACCTCCAAATGGGAATCAGAAAGTATCCCTTGATTAACCAAAACTATATGTATTAATACCAGTAATTCTCAATATTTTTTTAATTTTAGAAACTTATCTAGGCCATTTTTAAAGCTATTCAATGAACTTCAATTACCACATCTGCTGGAAGACATTTCACCGTTCTCACTGTAAAGAAACCTTTCCTAACCTGAAACTTCTTTTCTTCTATTCCTAAAAGATGCCCATGAGTCCGCTGAAATGACCTATTATTGGTGAACAATGCACCATAGAGTTTATGATATGGCCCATTAATATAAATCCCTATGCAATCGCTGTATCTCTAATGTAAACCCTCCATTCCCCTTATTATTTAGTTGCCCTTCTCTGAACTGCATTTTCAAGATGTCCATTTTGTATATGGGAATCCAAAAACGCACTACATATTTCAAATGAGGCCTTACCAGTTCTTTGTAGAGATTGAATAACATTTCTCTCCCTTGAATCTATTCCCCTCTTTATACAAGACAATAACTTGCTAGTTCTACACATTGCTATCTGTCACTGCTTGCTACAGCGAAGTTTGTTATCTACTAGTACTGCCAAACCTTTTTCCAACAGAGATTCACTTAGAAAAAAGACAATTTTGGTGTACGCGGCACAAGGATTGTTTAACCACAAATAAGTCTGTTTTCAGCAATTGCACATCATTTCCAAAGCTCTGCAAAATTTTGTGTCCTCGGCAAACAGAGACATTGCTCTTAAAGGAATAGTTCACTCTCGAATTGAACTATTCCTTTAATATACTGGTTGAAGATCGGGAGGTTAAGGAGCAGTGCCTTACCTCCTGAACTTCAATCAGTATTGCAGAGCCAGAGAACGAAGAAGGGAGCTAACTTACCTTTTACCCGATCCACCGTGGCCAAGCATGTGCGTAATGCGTGCTATGGCTATACAGGAGATTGAAGCGATCTTCAATCAGTATATTAAAGGAATAGTTCAATTCGAGAGTGAACTATTCCTTTAAAATTCGCGCCTAAGTCAAAAATTAAATTGAAGTTGCCCCAGTACAGAACCTTCAGGTATTCCACTCCAGCTCACATAGATGCAGCTACTATATATGTGATCTAACAACCAATTCTCTATCTATGTACAAATGTTTTTTTTCTACGCTAACAGACCTCAGTTTACACATAAGTCCCCAGTGTGGTTCAGTATCAAAAGCTTTAGCAAAATCCAAGTATACTACACCCACTGCTATGCCAGAATCTAAATTCTTACTCACCAATTCATAAAAACAAGCAGGATAATCTGACAAGATCATAAATCCCTGCTGAGTACTACTTATAAGATCAGTTCTGGAGACAAATCCCAGAATATTATCCTGTAACAAAATTTCCAGTATCTTCCTTACCACTGATGTTAGACTTACAGGTCTATAGTTACCACGCTGTGATCGACTATCTTTATTGAATATTGGTATTACATGATCTTTTTTTTCCAATCCAGAGGCACATCAGAAAATTTAAGGTATGTATGGAGGACCCGAAGGTTTATTAGTTCAATGGGTGGGTGGGAGGGAGTAGCTCTCCTTTTAAACACACGTATGCCCAGTAATCAACAAACCAACATGTAAAGTAAAAGTAAGCATTTAATAATTCAAATAAACATTTGTGTTGAATAGAAATTGTTTAATATTATGACTTGTGGGGACCGCTAGCATTGTTTGTGTCAGGATGAGACCCCACTGGAACACACCTTAAAGTGATGTGCGCTTTTACCATCCACTTTTTACCTGCTCTTGTGTTTCCCAGAGGATTATGGGTAAAAAGAAAATTGCATGTCATATTGATTGTGTCCATTTCTCTCCGCTTTTCTATGCGCTTCCATACATTTGCATTTAGTACGATTTTACAGCAATCCAAAGAGCACTCAGGCACTCAGCGCACACCGTATCATGAAGTCATCATGCGGATCAAGTAAAAACACCAGAATTAATTTGAACGTATATGCGGTTAATCAAACAAACATGCTTTTGCTTGATTATCTGCATATGTGTTCAAAATAAAATTGGATGATTTTACTTGATCTGTATGATGACTTCTTGATACGGTGTGCGCTGGAGTGCCTTAGTTCTTTGGATTACTGTAATTTACGAACCGGTTGAAGAGTTCGGGCAGGCAGCATCCGGACCACTCCAAGGAATCGTAAACATTGAAAAACTGCTGAACCATTTGCCATTTAAGTTACGTACGGAAAGTTTAATCTTAAAGTTTCTTCTTATAATGGAGGATTGTAAATGTAGTAGATGATTGAGTGGCTGACATTTTGTGTCTGTTTAGCTTTAATTAAGGGTGAGGCCACACTAGCGCGTTTCGCACTCATGATGCGCGTCCGTTTGCGTTTTGGGGTATACTGCAATTTACATTGTAAATAAAATGTCATGCGGAGCGCAAACGATCACAAATTGCGCTAGTGGAGCCTAGCTGTAAGTGTTAATTAAACTTCACAAAATAATGTCTGTTGTGTAGACCATATAAAAATCACCCTACAAAACTTTACAATAACACTACCTTGCTTCTCTTAGATCTTGTGGAACTATAAACATGCCTGACATTTGTCGGAGAACTAGGGTTAACATGTCATAGCCTTACGATTATTTCTACTGTTCTGGCATTAAACCAGAAAAGTGCTGTCAGTGCCTGGTTTGTCAACTCTCAACAATCTCACACAGTTATTCTCCTTCAATAATGCTTATTGTTCTGTAGTAGTCATCTGTACAAAATGAACAATTTAATAAGCTCCTTTTTTCTGGATTTGGTCTTTTAACTTGGACATAGAGTTCCCAAGACTACATAAGCCAGGCTTACTCATTTTTAATGTAAAGCTAGTCACACTGAGAGGTTCATTCATGTAGTCCTCTGGATTCCCTTGGAGCTAATGTTAATGGTATGAACATGCCTATTGTTAACAAAGTTTTTGGTTTTGTGCTGCCAAATACATGACCCTGAGAGGGAAGATGGTACAAGTTCTGAAGGTAGATTGGGTTTGGTCGCAATTGTACTGTTTCTATAAATAAAAAAAACTGTAATACTGTAAAGAAATCATTTTAACTAAAAAAAAGCAGTAAACATGATTAGCCATTTTAAACCGTGTTAAGCAAGACATTTTGTATATTTGAACTATAACACCCCCTGTTCATCAGGCAGAAATACCAATGATCTAAATTGGTCATGCTATTTGCATGCTGCAGTAAGGACTAGGTCCCACTAGTATGCACGGCAGCACATGCAGGATTTTTGCAATGCGATACTGTGCGTTAAATAGCTATGTGTGCTGTGCTCCGGTACACATCTGTGTTATTGAAACGCATGCAATGTACACAAAAAGGTGTGCACACTTTTGTTCCAATAATGGATCGGAGCACAGCACACATAGTGGGAACATTCTGATAGCATTGCAAGATAGCACATAATTTGTTCTGTTGAGTAGGACATTGCAGGGCATATGTGCAAAAATCTGCAGATTTCTCTGCAATATGGCAAGAGAATATCAGGGATTTGTTAATTATAATTTGTTTACACAAATTACGTTGGCTAAAAATCATTGAATTATTTTGTAAGATGATTTCCTAGAAGGGCAGATCTAATAACATCTCATTGCTTGTTAAACATAAACCCATTTTGTTCTTGATTTATATGATCTCTGCAGAAATTGTAAGAATTAATTTGTGGGAAAATTCCAATTAGATCTCTGTTTATTAACTAAGGTAGGATACCAAGTGGCTTTTATCCTGTTAAGTAGGTCAGACTTCGTGGCAGAAACTAATTATACGCATGTAGCAATGATCAGAAAAGATCAATGACTCCCTGTCTGAGAGGTTGGTATGTATTTTGTTTTGTAGCGCTGAATTGTGCTTATTTTATCCATTCATGCAAGGCCTTGGTCTTAAGAGCTTACAGTCTAAGAATTGAAATCACACACACAAACTATCAATATGTCTTTATGATTGTGGAGAAGGAAAATTATACAGGCACAAACAAACCCTTTTGAACCTAGTATATCCATGCTAACCACACACTGTGCTACCTAAATGTAAAAAAAACTATGTATAGTTGCTTTTTCACTGGTTAAAGAAAGGGGAACTGTGGTCCAAAAATGACTTTAGATAAATTGACAGGAATGGCTGTCCTGAGGATTTTTGCAATTTACTTTCATTATTTATTTTACATAGTTTTGAAGATATTTATATTTATATGTGTGATATGAGAGCAACATCACCAGATCCCCTACACTTCCTGCTCTGAAACCATGTGACAGTCCCTCTTCCCTGTGTCTCCACTCTTCCTCGTGGGCCCCCATGGCACCTTCCCTGGCAGCCTCCTGTGGCCCGTCCCACTCATGTGCTTTGTGGCCCCGCCCATTCATGAGTCATGTAGTCCCTTCCACTTGTGGGCCACGTGGCCCCTTCCCTTGCAGCCTTTTCCTAGCAGCCTTCTGTTGCCCCTCCCCCACTCAGACACGAATGACCCCTCCCTCTTGTGGCTCCCTATTGCCCCTCCCCCACTTACACCTTAGCCTTCTGTGGCCCCTCCCACCCACAGGCTCTGTGGACCCTCCCACTCATGGGCCCCATGGCCCCTCCCACTTGCAGGCCTCCCCATTGCTCCCACCCACCCCCCACAATTGCACCTCAGACCAATACCCCCCCTTACAGAAAACTGTAAAAGCAGCCTTTTTAACAGAGAAAGAATCAGCAGTTTTAAACTTTGTCTGATTCTTTCTCTGCTGAAAAGGCTGCTTTTACACAGTCTTCTGTAGGGGGTCGGAGGGTATTGGTCTGAGGTGCAAGAGGGGGAAGGGCCACAGGACCCGCATGTGGGCAGGGCCACAGTCAGTGAGTGAGAGGGGCCACAGGGGGCTGCAAGGGAAGGGGCCAGGTTAAGTCTGCAAGGGGAGGGGACAGAGGGCCTGCAAGTGGGAAGGGCCAGCAAGTGGGAAGCATTAAAAAAGGAGGGCTGTGCTGTTCTCCCCACCCTCCTCCTACCCTTCAGTCATGTACTGAGCATTTGCCAACCGCAGATTAGAGGAGGAAGTAGTATTTCTGACCGCAGATTCAGAACCTCCCACCCCAAACTTTGATCAGTGATTTCTTCATATCTTGGGCTTTGCAGCACATAGAGAGGTGGTTGATGGGTCATTTTAAAGGTAGAACATTTTCATTTAAAATAAGCATGTTTGGAGACCACAGTTCCCCTTTAAAGAAGGATAAATAAAAATATGAGAAGAATATTTTGCCAAGTACTAATACTAAATATGGGAATGACCCTCCTCAAACCCAATACTGCAGTACTTTTTACCTGGGTAAATTAAGAAAGAGATTGACAGCTGACCATGATTGGGAGAAATATCTAACTTCATCATCATCATTATTATTACTATTGTGGATTTATATAGCGCCAACATCTTCAGTGGCGCTTAACAGTTGCATTAATATACATAAGGAAAACATACATGTTGCATACAAGGGTAGTGCAAGTAATAACAAGTGCAAGCATCAAATGTGGTAAGTTACAGCATTACTTTGGTACAATAGGATGGAGGGCTCTACCCGAGAGCTTACAGTCTAGAGGAGATGGGGATGAAGCATAAGGTGAAGCAGATCAGTAGCTGTAACTAAGTTGTCAGTGGATTATAACTAGCGGGTCTGCAATGGGTCAGTAGGATGGGTAGAAGTATCCAAGTCAAGATTGTAAGCTTGCCTGAATTGGTGAGGTTGCGTTTGAAGATATGAAGTGATGGCGAGTGAAGTATAAAGTGAGGAAGGGAGTTCCAGAGCAGGAGGGCCGCACAAGAAAAGTCCATTATACGGGCATGGGAAGAGGTGATTAGAGTGGATGAGAGGAGAATATCATTAGTAGAGCGTAGGTTATGCCTTGGGTAGTATCTGTTTAGCAGATCAGAGATGTATGGGGGGCTGTATTGGAAAGAGCCTTGTAAGATAAGGTTAGCAGTTTAAATTGGATCCTTTGGATAATGGGAAGCCAGTGGAGAGAGTGAAAAAAAGGGGCAGCCTGTGAGAAGCGGGAAGAGAGGCTGGCAGCAGAGTTAAGGATTGAAGGGGTGCCAGTTGGTTGCTTGGTAGACCGCACAGGAGGGTGTTACAGTAGTCCAGAGAGATGATTAGGGCATGAACTAGAATTTTGGTGGTGTTCTGTGAAAGGAAGGGCCGGATGCGTGAGATGTTTTTGAGCTGTAACCAATAGGAGTTATACAGGGTATTAATGTTGTGTTTAAAGGAAAGTTCTGAGTCAAAAGTTTCTCCCAGGCATCGCACGTAAGGTGTTGGGGAGATTGGTTAGTAATTGATGTAGATAGTAGTGTTGGGTAGAGGGGTAGATCGAGAGGGTGGGAAAATGACAAGTTCGGTCTTATCCATATTGAGCTTGAGGAAGCGTGATGACATAAAAGCAGAGATGGCATTTAGGCAATCAGGGACCCGGGATGTCAGAGTAACAAGATCAGGGGCAGAGGTGTAAATTTGGGTATCAGTATACAGGTGGTATTTGAATCCAAAGGAACTAATGATCTGACCTAGCCCAAAGCTATTAATGGAGAAGAGAAGAGGGCCTAGTACTAAGCCTTGTGGTACTCCCACAGGGAGGTGGAGAGTGGTGGAGTTGGAGCCAGAGTTGGAAACACTGAACGTCCTACCTGAGAGGTAGGAGAACAGCCAAGAGAGTGAAGAACCCTAGATACCTAGGGAGACTAAGATGTGGAGCAGTAAAGGGTGATCCAATGTATCAAACTCTGAAGACAGGTCAAGCAGAATAAGTAGGGAATAGTGGCCTTTAGATTTAGCATTAAGCAGATCATTATTAACTTTGGTGAGAGGCGTTTCTTTGGAGTGGTTGGGACGGAAGCCAGACTGTAGGTGATCAAGGAGGGAGTTGGCAGAAAAGTGATTAACCAGTTCAGCATAGACATGTCGTTCAAGCAGTTTAGGCACAAACGGTAGGAGAGGGACAGGCCAGTAACTGGATAGAGTAGATGGATCCAGAGAAGGTTTCTTGAGAATAGGGGATACAATAGCATGTGTGACGAGGAGGGAAAATTACCTGTGGATAGGGACAAGTTAAAAACAGACGTTAGGGCTGGTGTAAAGGAGGATGAAAGATGGGAAATGAGAGGGAATGGGATCAAGGGGACAAGTGGTGAGGCGGGACCTTGGAGAGAAGGTTTGAAAGTCTATGTTCTGTAATAGTGGAAAAGCTGGTAAGAACAGAGATGGAGGTGGTGGATTGGAGGCTGGGTACAAATGTAGATGGGACTGGAAGCTGTGGAGATGAGAGAAAATATATAGAGAAAACATTTCTTATATTAACAATTTTTTCTGTGAAATAAGAGGCATTTTCATCAGCAGATAAACAAGGTGTTGGAGCAGGAGGTGGCAGACACTACCTTCCTTAAAATAATAAAACAGATTCCTTTTTTTACCCCATCCAACACCCATTTGACTTGACATTCAGATTTTCCAAATGCAGAATAAACACAACTGGAGGTAGTGACAGTTGTGTCTACAGACCGCTACAAATAGGGACAATCTTTGATCAGCAACATGTGTGAGGTTAGTAATTGGTGCAGTCTTGGGGTTTGAGGGGGTAGGGAAAGTAAGTATAGATTCTTGTCGGGGGGGGGGTAGACATTCTCTTTAAGGCTGGGTATACACGGGACAAATGACTGTCGGTTGCGGCAATAGTGTCTGCGGCCGACAGTTCGCGCGACCAATTGCGCAGTCCCATAGGCTCGGCCATGGCCAGCCACCCCACACCATCAGATATTTTCGTTTATAGGTCAGCCAGAAATATCCTCTGGTGTGTACCCAGCCTAAGAGAAGGAGGAAATATAGGCCCACTATACTCAAATGTGCCGTGTTCCATCTTTTGGGTTACACGGATTTTACATAAACCTAGAAATCAGTGTGTTTGTGCCCCATAAGAAATCAGAAATGGGCCTAAATTGCTGGCAGCTGTCATCATTAGGGGTAGCATCCATTTTTTAATTAGGTGGCAGGCAGGGGTGTCTGTCTATATTTGTGCCTGCTTTGCCCCAGCTGACATTGAATTAAAACAAAAGCACTAATGAGATGATAGAATAGATTATTTTTTAAAGGCTGAAAGGACTGGAAACTAAAGTCATGAAGTCTGGGTTAACTTTCTGATTGGTCTGACAGCCAAAGGCACTGCTTAACTTTTTTCCCCACCTCTCGGCACCTGTAGAGGAAGATACCACCAATGGGGCAGCATATCATGTGACTGTCACACACTTCCTTGCTTATCCTGACTGCCTGAGTGTAAATTTTCAACCCTGTAACTTAAGAACCAGCTAAGCTATAGACATAACCCTAGGCTTGTTTGAAAGGTATAATATAGCTATTTAAATAGGGTACACTTATATGGAGGCCACAGTTACCCTTTAAACTGCTGAGCAGCCTCCTCTTTTCTATGGAGAGGAGAGGGGGAGCAATTGTGATACCTTTTGCAGTTCCTGGAAGGACCTATAACTAAACAATGAGGATAGAACCCTCTATACATGTTAATGGCCCCATATACAGCATCGATATTCCGATCAATCGGCCTATTGAAAAAACTATGATCGGGCAAGGCAGAACATTTTTCATCTGCCCTATCTTGCAGAAATTGTCTTACAACGTTTTTAAGCTTATCACTGCGGCACAGGGTAGGGAATTACAATCGGTGCCTCCAATCAGAGTTACAATTGTGTCAGCAGAGCGTAAATCCGATCGGTAGTGTAGGGAAACCCCGCAACAACCCTAAATGCTAGGGTTAAAAGTGCACAGAAATCAAGTTACCAAACCTTGTACCTTGTATTGCTTCTTCCGGGAACGGAGTTGCAAAAGGGGCTGGAATTTCAGCAGGCCCTGCAGGACAACCATAAGAAGAAAAAGGTAAGTATTTTTTTTTTTAACACTATACATTTAGACCTGCAGTGTGCCAAATTTTAGTTCTTGGGGTAGAGATGCCCTTTAACGTATGTACACTGCTAGAATGCAGAATAAAGCACGATTAATTAAAAAAAAAAAAAATGAAGTACAGCAATCAGGTGATGGTAACGAGATGTTTGAAACTGTTGAGTTTTGTTCCGTTTTTCGAAATTTTCAGAAAGTTTGAAAATTCGATTTTCAAAAATCGTGTACTTTTGATTTTCGACAATAGTCTACTTTAGATTTTTGAAAATAGTCTACTTTCGATTTTCGACAATAGTCTACTTTCGATTTTCGACAATAGTCTACTTTTGATTTTCGACAATAGTCTACTTTCGATTTTCGATAAAAATCATAAATTTGAAACATCCGGGTTCCGGCGAAACCCTCAGATTCTATTCGAACCCACATTACATCTCTAATGGTAACATCCTATACTTTTTACAACTCATCACTGTTTTACAGAAGATACTTTAGTTTTATTTGTTTATTTAGTGTAGAGAACTGACATTTAAACCTTTCAATTACACAAGCACTGTAGTCCTTTACCCGTAACTGCAATGTTGGCTAAAATAATCTGTGAATGAATAAAAGTGGTTGAAATATTTTGTCCCAAAAAATTATTTTTTGAGCATGCATACATATTACAAAAGAATGTTCTAAAACTGCTTGTAATTCTCACCAGTCCTCTAAATGCTTATCCAGAATTATAATTGAACACTGTGGGAGGAGATGTGTTTGTTATAATTAATGGCAAAGCTCCAGATTACCACATGCTGCTCTCAGCACAAAACTCAAAGTTGCTTCCTGCCATCCCAGCTGTAGCAGCAAGTTGCTTTATTTGTTTATCATTAGGTAACATGGGATGGTTATAAAAATATTCAAAACATTCCTGGCGTGTTTCAGCCACTGGTGATATTTCTAGGTAACGCTTTCACAACAATGATATATGGGAGATGCCTTCAAATCTGCTTTTTTACCCCTCTTTTTCCTTTTTGAGAATTCAGTTTGTTGGGCCAGAACAATATGTTCCTTAGAATTTTTATTCAGTTAAACTGAAACTGCTTATTTGGAGATGTAAAGTCTCTATGCTTTTCATCTACCCAATTTTTTTCATTATGTATTATAAATTCCTGTAATTTAAAGTCTTTGTTTTGTTGCATTTTAAATGGTATCTCCACTGGAAATAAAACAAATGTTAGCATTTAGTTTTATTGAAAAACGGGAGGTAAATGAGCTGTGTCTTACCTCCCATTCTTCAATAAACCTGCAGGAGCCAGGAGAGATGGTATGGTACTCGTGGCACCCAACCGGCAAACTTCTGATCGTTTTTACATTTTATTGATTAGTCAAAAAAAAAAGGGTCAAAATTGCCCATAATACCGTTCATACTACTGTGTTTTTGTTGGTTGCATTTTGGTAACGTACTGCTTGCAGCAGTTTAGTGCGTTAATGCACTCAATGAAAGTCTTTGGGGAAGAGGAAGAAAACGCATGAAAACGTGTGTTTTTATGCATTTGCCATTTAACCCAAATGCACACAATAAAAACACAAAACAATTGAAAAATGCTTTACATCTCAATACACTTTACTGCATTTGTTTTGATGCTTTTTTTGATGTGTAGTGTGAACGTAGCGCTTTAAACAATATTTAAGGAAGTGAGCTGTCAGCTGTTCCACTAGCAGACTTTTGACAGCTCACCAGGAGGAAGAATGGTAAAATTTTAAATATTACTGAACAAGCCTAAGGCTTTTTCCACACTTTGCCCAAATTGATCTGTTTTTTTTTTTCTTTTAGGAATGCATGAATTTTAAAAACTGGATGTTTTTTCCCTATGTGATTATTAGTGTGATCCCTACACAAAGTAGGGATAATGCGTTACCATTCAATACATTTTAAAACTCGCCGCTGCATGCAGTCTTGTCCATAAACAGTTCCATTATATGTATAGAACACGGGAGCCCTAGCCTTATCCTGTAATAACATTACGCATATACTGATATGCTGGCCTGTGTTATTACTTGTGTCCAGCAAAGAGCACCAAATTTTGATCTTTTAAAGTGCTGAATATTATATATACACAATTACTCCAGGGTCTGATAATCAATCGTTTATTGTGCTAACATCACAGCAATCAACGCGTTTCGGCCCTCAATAAGGCCGTCATCAGGAAGGGCCTAAACTCTTTGATGGATATATAACCGTATTTTCAATTATACAACCATATTTTCAAATGTTATTCAGTTTAATTTTTGACATGCAGTGTGAATCACTCTTCCTCTTTACGTTTCCCCTTCCAGCCTCTAATATCAGTGTTAAATATTTTCTCCCACTAGTCATTTATGTGCATAAGAACATTAGTCAGCTTGTTTGCACAGAAAACGACAACACCTTTTTCTATCAGCGGGGACAAAGCTAAATCAATACATTGCTTTAAACAGGGAGCAGCAATTTTTTTTTTCTTTTTTTAAAACAAGGGGAAAATTCTGACGCTTGTGAAAAATATTTATTTTAATGTTAGTGGGGTTGTTGAATGTAGATCTGGCCTTCCTTGTGACATCAAAGAACATAGTGATGACTGATGTAAGCAATTTTTTTGTATGTGTGAGACGGCTTAGTTCCCTTATCTATGCCTTGAATTACCTTTGTCATGCTTTTCAAAAGAGTTACTCCTTTTTTATTCTTGTAACAATGTGTATGAAACCAAAGTCTTTGTAGTTGTTGTCCTTGCCTATCCCTTTGTGTAGCATGCACTAAAATATAACACTGAGGTGGCTATTGCTAGTTTATTAGGTGTAAATCCTGGGTTGTAGTCCTCTGGGCAGGGCTGCATCCCCATTTTATACATTTCCAGCATCGGGGTGCCTAGTTTTAAAAACAGGAGAAATAAAGCTCATTAAGTAAGAGGATGACAATGGTTCTGTTCTTTGGGGACAGTCTGTTTTTTTTCTCTATAGAAAGGGTGCTGTCTGTCTGTCTGTCTATCTACAGTATGTGTGTAAAATTGATTTGTTACTTGTTTTCCAATGGTTGGATTATTAGATAACCATTTATGTCCCATTTTAGTTTCATCCTTCTTTCCCATGTACTTGTGGCTTTAGGCAGTAGACACTTTTGGTGACCTGTCTACTACAGTTTTGTGCTAAGTAGATTACTAATAGGATTTCAGTAAGTTGGCATCCTGGAAGTTATTACCTCATTATTTTTTTTAGTGGTGCAATGGTCAGGATGGATGGATTTGTGTAATTTAAAGGGTATGCAAAGGCTAAAACGCTAATCCTACAGCATGTATTTTCCACATTTAGCTGAATCAATCAATGCCTTTATACTCCTGTTACTGAAATATGTACCCTTTCAAAATTAGAAAAGTTTTCTAGTAGAAGGAACACCTCATTGCCGTTTCTTACACACCCCTCATCCAGACGGTTCATTTATGTATCCAGTATCACTTTATTGTTAAAGCAGGGCTGATCAAATCATCCAATTTAGGAACTAGCAACTAAGCTGCCTCCCAATGTCCCATGACTGACATGTGACCTGCCCCCTTTCACCCTAGCCCCACCCAGTCACCTTTAGCCCCACCCATTACACAAATACTACTAACTCAAAGGAATTGTACTTTGAATAAATTACTTTGCTTCATTTCAGTCTATTAATGAATACAGCACTTTAATGTGGTTATGTTGCTCAGTCCCCCAGCCCCTTGCTAGACTATCTTTGTGGGCAAGTATGCTCCGTTATCACTATGAGGCATCATTGGGAGAGGACTATTCATAACAGAAGAGTTTGATACTAAGGAACTTGATTGATAGCTGAAATGTTAAGCCCACCAT
Source organism: Hymenochirus boettgeri (assembly GCA_019447015.1). Lineage (NCBI taxonomy): Eukaryota > Metazoa > Chordata > Amphibia > Anura > Pipidae > Hymenochirus > Hymenochirus boettgeri. The sequence continues at coordinate 35,616,758 of CM033474.1, forward strand.
ATACGATCGTCATTTTGAGAGATCCGAAAAATTAGATTGGATTGCTCAAAATATTATTTGTTTTTCTTTTGATCGACCACTTGACAATGTTGAGCAGTTTATCGGAAAAACAAGGAGAAATCTGTGGAAAGATCGGAGCTTCAAGGTGGGAAACTTTGAGCGGTTCTTTCGACAGACGGAATGATAGATATATAGAGAAGGATAGATGTAAAGACAGATTTTGAAATGTTTGGGGGAGTTTGAGATCCCTTCCCCATTAAAACTTGGCTTTTGATGTTCCTTCAGCATTGGGACAATGCAGCAAGAACCACCTGACCTGTATTTTATTGCAAAATGAATGGGCCAGGCGGGACCATCATAGGGACAATGCAAGGGGAAAAAACTGCTGGGCTAAAGACATTATTAGATAGATTAGATGTACATCTAATATCTTAGTAGTGTATGGGCACCTTTACTCTTTTAGTGCCAGCAGACTTTCCCATTACCATTAAAGGGTAACTGTGGTCTCCATTTCTTCCAAACTAGTACAGCTAATATAAAACAGTTATAGAACGGTTTCCGTTCATCGGTGTGCACGTCTGTTTCAGCGCTTTCACTTATAACATTGGATTCGGCCATTGTGGCAGGCCTGGGACTTTGCTGCATCCGGGCCACCCGACTAGTTTGGTGAGTGAGACCATGTTGCCTTTTGTTTCATTTGGATACTAACTTCCTCTGATAAAAGTTTATCAGCGACGGGGTCTGGGGCTAATGCACCTGGACCATCCACATGCAATTGTGAGTTAATGCTTAATGACTTCTAAGCTGCTTTGTGCTGTTTACAAGCCACTTGTTATCTATTAACCTTTGCTTTTTACAGTGTATCATGGCTCTAGTGCTAGTTTAGGGTGGTTTCACGGTCACACTATAATACCCCTCTTTTTCCAGTATAATCAGCTAATATAAAAAGCCTTCCACCGTACCATCAAAATAAAGCCTAAATCACATCTCTAGATAAAATTTGTGAGAAGTTATTGCTGGAATGGTTTAGCAATATTACTTCCTGCTTGAACACTTCCTGTTCTCAGCCATGTGACCTGCTTGTAGTCATGTGACTAGTCTGTTTGCAGTAATAGGCTCCCCTTCTTAACTGTCATCCCCCCCCCCCCCAGCACTTCCTGTTTTCCCCAGCATTAAGTGTTAACTGAGCATGCTTCGCCCCAGGGGACAGAGGGTGTGGCAGAGGTCTGGTGATGTCACGCAAACCTTCTGGAAAAAGGAAATTTGAACATTAACCCCAATGTAATTTCTCACAGGGGTTTTTAAAATGAAATACTGCAGGCTGTCATTTAACTCTAACTTGTTTGGAAACCACAGTTGCCCTTTAAATTTTCTAGTACCATTAGCTTTCCCAGCAGACTTACTATTAAAATGGGGAACCATTGTGTTAAAAATCGGGTAGCAGACTTTATTTCCCTGTGTTTGATCTCCTGTATGTTTTAGCTGAGCTCCTATTCCCTCCCTTCACCTATTTGCAACATTGTTGCAGAGTGGGGAGTGCTAAATTCTGCTCAGTCTATTCAGCAACAATGTTGCAAACATTCATGTACTGAACATATTTAAAGGGAGGGGGGAATAGGAGCTCAAATAAAACCAACAGGAGAGCAGTTCTAACACAGGGAAATTAAAGCTGCTACCTGATTTTTATCACCCGGTCGCAAGTAAACAATTTACCAGGATTTTCCAGCCTTGTGTTAAAATTTCTGTTCTTTTTGTGCCCCAAAAACATTGTTGGAGAAAATTGTTATTATAACATTGAGCTCATATTAAAGTAATTTTAAAACATACAGAATGTTAAAGTAAGGTCTAATACACCTTTGTACAGCTAACAGGAGCAAAATCTAGCCTTTTCTGTATACTTTGAACATTTTGAACCAAAACAGTCAGATAGCTGAATCAAATCATAAAGTGGGTTATGCTGGCCATACACTGCCCCAATATTAGGTTGATTTAATGTTTGATTCTCAAACTTTATAACAATTAGAACAGGGGTGTCAAACTCAATCACATAAAGGACCAAAAGGTGCAGGATTGGTTACTTCCTGGTTGCCTGGTTCCTCCCCCTCACTTCCTTATCTAGGCATCTTAAAATCTCTGTGATACAGGATGAGTATCAGGAAAGTATCTCCAGCTTCCCTATATTAGTACTGTAACTACCTCAGTAATTCATATTTTTGGTTTGACCTTATAACAGGCATTGCTTACATTGAACTGTTTAAAGCCTTCTAGCAGCTATGTTTGTTGATTCTGTTGGATTATTACTGCTACTTTTTGGAATGTTTTTATGTAAGCCTTTGTTTTCTGCAGTGCATGTGTCTTTAAATATTTCATTGTATTGATGTGGGTTTGTGGGATAACTATTCATGAAGTCACTTAATTGCTCATTGGTGTGACTATTTCAGAAAAAATCTGGTTGGTTATTAATGTCCTTTGTGGTTGCGCTATAACTCTTTTAATGCAAAATTTAATACACTACTCTAGAATTGGCCACTCCTTTTTGTGGCATAATTTAGCTCTGCATTGTGAGCTTTTTTGTGAAGCATATATAGTATAAATAAATAATATTGATGTTCAGCATTTACCAAATGTTTTGGAGAATAAATATTCTTGCATCTACTTTACTGTTGTAGGACTCACCATTGCAGGTGTCCGAGGATCCAGGAAGCCAATTTGCCTAAAAATTGACACCCCCCTAATAAAGGTGGCCATACACATGGCCAATATGCAACAAATGTCAACAAGTGTGGGGGCTGAAAATGACTGACCACGATACTGTTGATCTACCACCATCAGCATTGCAGTTGGTCGATACCAAAAGTTCTTTGTTATCTTCCTTTTGGGAGGGAGCTGATCCGATCTGCCCATATATAAGCACACTGCTGACCAATCCCAATCGCATATGGCAGATGGGGGGGTCGGTCGGTGCCGTGTATGCTGTTACCAACAGATTCTGATCTGTCGGCCTTCATTTTCAAAAAAGTTTTTATATTGAGATCTATTGAACTAAAGATTTGCTAATTGTCAATAATAATTTCTGTCTCTGCAAATTGAATGTAAGATTTATGATAAAATCAAAGCAGAGCTGGTAAAGTGATAAGCCTCAACAATACGAATACTGTTTGTGATTACTGGCTACTTTCTAGCTGGAAAGCATTTTAATTAAGCATGAGGCACTTTTCTGTGATTTTTAACTATCTGCTTGCCAGGGAATGCATACAATTATATTTCAATTACACACTATTTCCACTTCAGTCAGGGTTTTACCCTCAACAATACACACGCTCCAGTTATAGGTCACCATATGTGAAAATATTTGCAAGTGAGAAGGTAGTAGGATGTTGTTTGGGGCACTGATTAGCTTATTTTTTTTTTGACCGGATCAGTAGCATTCCCACAGTATTTAATTGTTAGCCTTTGGAGCGCTCACACGGGTGTTGTACCCTGGTTGTTCCTATAACACCTCTTAGCCACTATCAAATCAAGCCCTTAACACTTGGCTGTGATATGCTAATTGGGATTTTCCAGGGTACATAATTGCCAAAGATTCTTGTACAAGTCATTCTGAATTGAGAAAGCCAGTCGGATGACTAGCGAAACGTCTTCAAGAACTGAACTTCAAGTCCAGTTGATCTAATTGAATACAACAGATATACCATGACCTGGATGAATGAAAACCTTCATAAGCATATTCTATAGCAAGTTAACATGTTTGTATGTGGGATTAAGCTGTTCTGTCCCATCAGGTGCCTCAACAGCTGCAATCCAGAGTAGTGAAGAATCTCTGGCATTTATCAGATTCAATGTTTAAGCCAATGATTAGGGCTGATGTACTCAATACAGCCTCGTTTGCTTTGGCTGTATTTAACATACTCTGCTCTGCCAAATTACATGTACTGTAATGGTTTATTTCTATAAAACATAGTAAAACTGCATAAATACCCTTAGAGTATGTGCAGTTAAAGACCAAATAATTATGGCTTTAATGCAGACAATAAGGCAAAGCTATTATTTAAAACACATTTTATCCTAGAAATCACAGATTAAAGAAAAAATGTAGTGCAAACATGTTTCCTAAATAGTTGATATTGGTGCTTTTAGTTTTACTGATTGGTCGCTTTTATCCCCCCCCACACACACCTTTTCTTTTTCTTAAATGCCATAAAACGTGGGTGATTCTACACTAAGGTCCAGATTCACCTCACTACTGCCCACCACAGTTTTCTCAAGTTGGCACACTACCACAAAAGCTTTTCAGTTCACTGCCATTTTGCCTTGTTGGACTTCTACTGCCTGTCCTTTCCTCCCTCCACTCACCCTAACACACAGTTGGTTTCCTGAACTCTGCATTAGTCGACATAATAATTTTTCTGCTCTGTTCCATCAAGGTTTATGAAGTGTGCATGTCTACACCACTGGGACATAGAAGAATGAGCAGCGGTGACATAATAAGGAGAGGCAATGTTTGCTATTTAGTTTAACCTTTTGTTTTCCCCTGCTAATGCTGCATTTTTCTGCGTATGCGTTCTTATCTTTATTCATTTATAAAGAAAAATGTTTTTATCTGCGGTGGTCCACAAAGGGTTTTTGAGTTATGCGAAGTGTAATGTTTTAAAATTCCTGTATGAAATCATGGGCTATAGAATGTGGGAATCTCCAAGCTTTTCTTAACAAAGCTAGTCTGTTGCCTTCATTATATTCAACGTCCAAACTTCTAGACAATAATTGATCATTAAATGAATTTACCTCTCACTGTTTTTGATACATAACTCTACTGGATATTAGGGTTTTTAAGTATATTTGAATAAGGTATTCCATGTTCAGAACATATTTATGAGACACCTCATAGGTATAGCTTAGTGGTAGTTCGTATTAGTTTAGTTAATATTCTTTTTATTTAGTGATAGGATTAGCTTCACGTTGATATGTTCATTATTAGTTACGGTATGATAAAAATAAATTCATTACATCTATAGAACATTCTTGTTTACATTAGTTCCCTATTTTCCCAAAAAGGTATATACTAAAAGTGAAATCTTGCTATAAGCTGAAGTGATGTGTTAAGGTAATTTGCTACTCATACTGAAAAAAGAAAAATATCAATTTTGTTATATTACTATGTATTACAATATTATCCATCCTTCTGTCCTTATACTCAAATTTTGATGTAAAAATATATACTTTATATATATAGTATATATCAAATTTTTGAAAATTCACATTAAAAAATATTGAAACCTAAAATTCCTGTATGAACAGATGTGATCCAAATAATACTATAAATGTGATTAAGAAGTCTTTGATTTGAAGATGGGGGCCATACTTTTTTTTTTTACTCCTTACAGCTCCCACTGGGACGATAATGCTCATTGTGCTTAATCCAGTTAAAAAGCAATAAAAATGGCAACTTTGTATCTTTCTATCTTTCTGTGCTTTAGTGCTTATTTTGAAACATATTTTACACAGATCTTTAAGGAAAAATAAATTCTACTGTAAAACAAACAGACCCTGACTGATACTTAAAGTAATTATCTAAATCTAGCATATTTTGTACTTGACATAAGTGTTGCTTATCTGTGCAATAAAAACTTATTTCCTGATCTCCACCTGCTGCAGCCACTCCTTTGTTACTTGGTAAACAGACAGTGTGTACGAAACTAACTTATTATTTTCCTGAAAATTAGTTCAAACCTTTAACTTGTATCCTGTTATTTACTTAAAGGGCAAGTCCACCCCCAAAACTATAATCCCCCCCACTACTGGGCCCCATTGTGTAGTGTAGTTTAATCCTACCTTACATCCCAGCTATCGGTTCTTCTGCTATCCCCCCCTAAAGTCCAAAAAAACGCCCACCAGGAGTACCGTACTGCAGAGTCCATATAGGACTCTTCCTCCTGTCTCCCCTCCGGGAGAAGTTTGGCATGCGCACTGCAGCCCTTCTCCCCCTCCCTTCCTCCTTATCACTCCCGATTAGGATTCCCTCCCCCTAGCGTAAAATAATTTCTACATAATATTCTCCCTGTCCCCCCATCCCCAACCGCTATAGTTTTAAGTTCAGAAAGTGCCCCAAATATTACTTACCTTCCCTCTTTCTTCCACCGCCTCGAACTCCCGGCAGCCGCGTCCGTGATTCGCTGCGCTCAGCCAATCACAGACGTGACTGCGGTCCCACCCCTCTGCTTGCATTTCTCGCAAGCAGAGGACCGGCAGTGCGGCGGGAGGAGGAAAGAGGGAAGGTAGTAATATTGGGGAACTTTCTGAACTTAAAACTATGCGGTTGGGCTGGGGGGACAGGGAGAATATTATATCAAAAAATTTTTAGAAGGGTGGACATACCCTTAAAGACATTTAGTTAAAGGGTATGTCCACTCTTAAAAATATTTTTTTAATATGATGTTCCCCCATGTCTGCCAGCCCCAACCGCATATATTTTATTTTCCAAAAGCCCCCCAAACTCTTACTTACCTCCCCTCGTTCCTCCGCCGCACTGCCGGCCCTCTGCTTGCGAGAATGCAAGCAGAGGGGCGGGACCGGCAGTCGCGTCTGTGATTGGCTGAGCGGCAGCCAATCACGGACGCGGCTGCCGGTCATTCAGTGCAACGGAGGAAAGCGGAGAGGTAAGTAAGAGTTTGGGGAGCTTTTGGAAAATAAAAAATATGCGGTTGGGGCTGGCAGACATGGGGGAACATCATATGAAGGGGTTTAATGCTAGGGGGAGGGATAGTAGAACGGGAGGGAGGGAGGGGGAGGGAGGGGGGGGGGGGGGGGGGAGGGGGGGGAGAAGGGCTGCAGTTCGCATGACAAATATCTACCGGAGGTAGCAGGCAGAGTCCTGCTAGCCTCCTGGTGGACATTTTGGGACTTTAGGGGGGTCTACAGGAGAACCCTATGGAGCTGGGATGTAAGTTAAGGATTACACTACACTACATGGTGGGGCCATTACAGGGGGGGATTATAGTTTTGGGGGGCAGGACATGCCCTTTAATAATGTAGAAAGATTTCGGCTTGTCTATAAAAGAATATTGTAAGCAGCTGGAGCTTATGATATGTGAAATAGTGAGTTCTGTGGGGACATCTAGTGGGACTAAAATGATTTGAAAAAATTCAAACATATTCCTATTGTGCGTTAAACCTATAAAACCTCACAACTGACCTGCCAGTTGCACTTACAAGAATGCTAACTGCAAGTGATGAATGGCATAAGCTTTTTTACATTAATAGGAGAAGGAAAATGACAGCTTACTTACAATTAAGAAAACTAAAGGTGGGCATACATCAACAATATTCAGCAAATCCCATCTGACCCAACAGGATTTGATGAACATTGGGCATGTGTGTGGATAGATCACAAAAGCAAGGATCTACCGCCGGATTGTTGTCGCCTCCCTATACTGTAGTCATCATTGCAATGTATGCGGGCAACAAACTGTGAATTTTGCCGCCAAATGGGCAGTGTGTATGGGCACTTAACCCTGTGCACACGCTTAATAACAGCAGTAAGCGGAGGCATCTCCCACCGTTTAGCAATCCCTCCTGCCAGATAATTAAACAATGTCTGGGACAGAGGTTTTGTCTCCCAATCGCTCCCTCTTCTCCTTTCCATAGTACAGTACAAGCTGCTCTACTGCTGCATCGTTGCTGCAGATACAGTGGTTGGCAAAAGTATTCGGCCCCCTTGAAGTTTTCCACATTTTGTCACATTACTGCCACAAACATGAATACATTTTATTGGAATTCCATGTGAAAGACCAATACAAAGTGGTTTACACGTGAGAAGTGGAACGAAAATCATACATGATTCCAAACATTTTTAACAAATCAATAACTGCAAAATGGGGTGTGCGGTAATTATTCAGCCCCCTGAGTCAATACTTTGTAGAACCACCTTTTGCTGCAATTCCAGAAGCCAGTCTTTTAGGGTCTCTACCAGCTTTGCACATCTAGAGAGTGAAATCCTTGCCCATTCTTCTTTGCTGACTCCAAGAGGTTTTCTTCCAAGATTGCCCTGTATTTGGCTCCATCCATCTTCCCATCAACTCTGACAACTTCCCTGTCCCTGCTGAAGAGAAGCACCCCCAGAGCATGATGCTGCTACCACCATATTTGACAGTGGGGATGGTGTGTTCTGAGTGATGTGCAGTGTTAGTTTTTCACCACACATAGCGTTTTGCATTTTGGCCAAAAAGTTCCATTTTGGTCTCATCTGACTCATCTGACCTTGTTTTGCTGTGTCCCCCACATGGCTTGTAGCAAACTGCAAACGGGACTTCTTATGCTTTTCTGTTAACAATGGCTTTCTTCTTGCCACTCTTCCATAAAGGGCTACTTTGTCCAGTGCACGACTAATAGTTGTCCTATGGACAGATTCCCCCACCTGAGCTGTAGATCTCTGCAGCTCGTCCAGAGTCACCATGGGCCTCTTGACTGCATTTCTGATCAGCGCTCTCCTTGTTCGGCCTGTGAGTTTAGGTGGACGGCCTTGTCTTGGTAGGTTTACAGTTGTGCCATACCCCTTCCATTTCTGAATCATCGCTTGAACAGTGCTCCGTGGGATGTTCAAGGCTTTGGAAACCTTCTTGTAGCCTAAGCTGCTTTAAATTTCTCAATAACTTTATCCCTGACCTGTCTGGTGGTTCTTTGGACTTCATGGTGTTGTTGCTCCCAACATTCTCTTAGACAACCTCTGAGGCCATCACAGAGCAGCTGTATTTGTACTGACATTACACACAGGTGCACTCTGTCATTAGCACTCATCAGGCAATGTCTATGTGCAACTGACTGCACTCAGACCAAAGGGGGCTGAATAATTACGCACACCCCACTTTGCAGTTATTGATTTATTAAAAAATGTTTGGAATTGTGTATGATTTTCATTCTACTTCTCACGTGTAAACCACTTTGTATTGGTCTTTCACATTGAATTCCAATAAAATTAATTCATGTTTGTGGCAGTAATGTGACAAAATGTGGAAAACTTCAAGGGGGCCGAATACTTTTGCTAACCACTGTACTTGGGTAAACCTTGTTTAAGTGATTGTCCATCCATTCTATACAAGGCCTTAGATGTACCTAAAATCTGCATCATTGTGGAAAAATTACCACTTTGTTACTGGGCAGAGCGTTCAAAAAATGTTATTTACTAGAACGGTGGGCTGTACAACTTTGGAAAAGCCACTTGCCTGCACAATGACAGATGATTCTCCACAATACTGCTATGTCAGAGAATTATCTCCTATTAGGAAAGATAGACCCTGTTTAAGCTTATTTATGATTACTAATCTAATTTTTTTCTTTCTAGTTTTCAGTTTCTCCTGCACCGGCAAGACCAGAATCTCCTGTTTATGCAAATTTACAAGAACTGAAAATCTCTCAGTCCGCTCTGCCACCACAACCTTTAGCTTCCCCAGTCCAAATTACCGGAGAGTGGGAAACTCATAAAGATTCCAGTGGCCGCAACTATTTCTTTAATAGAACAACACAAGAACGGACTTGGAAACCACCACGTTGTACAAAAGAAACAAATAAAAGTGAATCCCTCAGCCAATCTGACCATGAGGTCTGTATAGTTATGTTTTTCTACTATAATGAATTGATGCACCACAGACAACAGTTTATTTGGTCAACATTATTATGGTTGCCGGGATGCGGAATCTGCAAAAATGTACCGGCTCTGATTTTCTAAAAAAAAAAATATATATTTTAATAAGTTTCAATGTTTAATGTCTTGCTTCACAGTCATAATAGGTTTGGATTGCCAATATCAAGTAGCGGGTCTGCTTTCCAAGCCAGTAGTTCTTTGGTTTGTCCCCCAAAGCAGACGCCATTTTCAAATAGATTTATAAGGCAATTATAGTGCTCCAAACCATTCTCCCTCTCAAGTAACGCTGCATACACACTACCAATCTTTGAAAAATGATGGACATTTGACGGTTTAGGTCCTTGCTCATGGGTTTTTCCTATATGCCTCTTACCATGTTGGTGTGGTCCATCTCATACTGGTCTAGCTGTTTATCCCTCACACAGTCCAGGGCTTTTTCTGGACTGGTCGATGGGAAGGTGCCCTCCTGGAACTGTGTGGAGAGAGACCAGCACTATGATGCAGATTTGACAACATGGTAAGAAACATATAGGACAACCCCAGTAGGTAGACCCTTTTAGTTCCCTTTTAGAATTACTTTGGCAGTGATGAAATGCCATTCTTGTACCTATGAGCTGGAGGTACCATAAAGTGAGAAGTTGAAGGATTCATGTAGTGACTCCACAGCCCTGTTAAGATGACATAACACAATAATACATGAGGATGATATAATAGATTTATATTACCCTCATTAGCATCTTGTTAACTTGCAAAGTATTCTTCTTTACCTGATTGTCAAGGTTTTATTCCTTTAACTTTGACTTCTGCAATTAAATGTGGTTGCTTTGGTTCTGTCTGGTTCCTAAGTGAAATCATTAACTATACTTTCTCCAATCATTTCTTTTCTAATGCCGATCAACTCCTGTACCTGTCTGCACAAATTATTCCAACTCCTGGTAGCCACTTTCAGCAGATACCTTCCACAGCACTTGTGACAACCAATCAGATAGTCAGTATGATTCTCCTCCAAGGGGCTGGTCAGAAGAATTGGACCAGCATGGCCACACTACGTTTATAAATGACCAGACAAACGAGAAGGTACATTGTGTTTTTCTTTTTCTTTTTTTTTGAAAGAATATTTCTTTATTTTTCTTTTAAAAAGACATTTAATGCTTTCACGCTTTTCACCTTTTAGCGTGGAGTTTTCACTCCTTTTGAGGTAGCTGCACCATTTCCAAACCTTTTTGTGAACAACACAGCTCACCTGGGGGTTAAAATCCCTGCAATAATCACTCCTTACCATAACCCATTCCTGTGATGTAGTAAGGGTTTTAAAGTGAGGGGTAAAGTAATATGCGCTACCATTTCTTATTGCAGAGCCCTGGATGTATAGGGCATAAGCTGATGGTTCTCAGTAGCTACTGAGTAACCAAATGTGTCCCTTTCATCTCCCTACTGTTAATATGTCATGACCTCTTGTATGTATGTATGGTACACACCCTGTGGTCCACGATTGATGTAGATTGTTGCTAATTTATAGAATAAATCTGCCAATATTTTGGCAGTTGCCTGATTCCCAGATATTTACAATGGATTCCCAATTATACATGGCTCTGACTTGGACACATGCATGCAAATAAACTACTGCTTTAAGGCTAGGTTCATACGAATGTCTGGCATTTGTTACTAGCTACTTCTGCTTGGAAAATGCTGCATGCAGTCTTTTCCTAATGGTAAAACACTTGAAAACCACCTGTATAATGCTAGGAAAAGGTTCATGTGAACATATATTTCTTTCTGGGTGTTCCCACATGCAAGGAGAGCTTTCTCCTATTCTCTTCAGCAAGACCTTAGAATAACAAATGTTCTGACCCAGACAGTTTGTAAATGAGCAGATATTATGAAAATCCACTCAGGATTGTTACCCGTGTATGACCCTCTAATGATAAAACATTATCCTGAGCAAGAAGTAAACAAAGTAAGACTTCAAAAAAACTGCCAGGGGACTGTATTATATTTAGGCTGGTACATCAGGCTTTATTTTTGCTTTAAATGGTATGTTTACCCTCACCACGTAATCTTACAAGCGGCTTAAGGTTCCTTAAATACACAAATGACTTATTACCTTTACCAAAAATGCTTCTAACATTACTTACACAGCCTGAGACCTTACCGAGCTCTGCTGTCTCCTCTGCATTCTCTGGGTCTGGCAGTCAGTCTTGTCTTGGCCAATCGCTTACTTGCATTCCTGGAGCTGCAGAAACCTCCTCTACTGCTGTGCGGCACATATTTAGCATGGCGCTGTGTAGTGATAGAAACATTTTTGGTAAAGGTACGGTTAGCAAAATGTGTGCATTTAGAGGGCCTTTTGCTGCTTGTAAGTGATGAGTGCCCTTTAAAGGGCATGTCCACCCCCAAAACTATAATCCCCCCAACTACTGGCCCCACCATGTAGTGTAGTTTAATCCTTACCTCACATCCCAGCTCCATAGGGTTCTCCGGTAGTGCCCCCCCAAAGTCCCAAAAACTGCCCACCAGGAGGCTAGCAGGTCCATATAGGACACTGCCTGCTTCCTGGCCTCAGGTAGATTTTTGCCATGCGTACTGCAGCTCTTCTCCCCCCTCCCTCTCCCTCCCTCTCCCTCCCTCTCCCACCCTCTCTCGATTCCCTCCCCCTAGCGTAAAATGCTTTATATAGAATATTCCCCAAGGGCTCCCAGCCCCAACCGCTAGATTTATATATTTAGAAATCTCCCCAAACTTTACTTACCTCTCCTCTTTCCTCCGGCGAAGTGAGCTGCCGGCAGCCGCGTCCGTGATTGGCTGCCGCTCAGCCAATCACAGACGCGGCTGCCGGTCCCGCCCCTCTGCTTGCATTTTCTAGCAAGCAGAGGGCCGGGAGCGCGGCGGAGGAAAGAGGGGAGGTAAGTAGAGTTTGGGGGGCTTTTTAAAAAAATAAATTATGCGGTTGGGGCTGGGAGCCCATGGGGAATACCATGTAAAAAAAAAAAAATTCGGGTGGACATGCTCTTTAAGTATGTCCAGCAAAAGTTATTGACATATCAAACCTTAAATTGCTACAGACAACCAAGTTAATAACTAAGAATTGTGCCTATTTCCTTAGGCATTTAATAAAAGTGTTTTTTTCCTGTTAAATTTGGACATATCCCCATTGTTTTGCCAATGTTTTCAACCTAATCCACTTGACTTAAAAAATCTGTTCTTCTTGTGTTTAGTCAAGCAGATTTCAGATTTAAATAATTTAATAAGATGCTTACTATCTAAATTCTTGCCGTTTCCTTGTATTTAATTTTGTATTATTTGTATATATTTTGAATATTTATAATGAATGCATGTGTGATGGTGTGTTATTATTATGTTATTACATTTGTTAATTAAAATTGATTGTCACACTATTTTCATGAAAGGCAATATAAGAAGTACTTGATTTTCATGTCGTGTTTGTTTTTTACAGTGGATAAGGCATGTTGATGATCAAGGTAGACCATATTATTACATTGCAGATGGATCGCGCTCAGAGTGGGAATTGCCAAAGGTAATAAATGAAATGTAATAATATGAAAGGATTTTTGTGCGCCCGAATTTGTGGACCAGAATATTTCTTTGTAGGTATCAAAATCATAATGATCAAAAATCATAATTACTCTCCTTACCCCCAAAACCTTGTTCTAGTTCCTTACTTCTCCCTGGTCCGTGTAGCCCTTTATACTTAACATTTCTCGCTGCAAGATATCCAGCATCCAACAGAAATTGCAACAGCAATCTACTGCTGTGAATGTGGCATCAATGCTAATGACTTGCTCTGCCCAATGACTTGGGTATGCCTACTCTGTACAAGCTCTCTGAGCTTATATAGGAGATGAGGACCAGGGAGCAGAAGTGCAGCAACGAAATGTATTGTGGGCTTCAGAGACCAAGAGGAGGTAAGAGCTATAACAATCTCAGTGTTTGGGGGTAGAGAAGGTTATTATAGATGTCCCTTTAAAGCAGAAGTAAAGGATGCAATTAAAGGGCAACCATGGTCTCCAAACAAGTGAGGCTTGAATGAAAACTTGCAGTTTTGAAACTGAGCCCTACATCACATCTCTGGCTGCAGCCAGAGATGTGAGAAATAATATTCGTATGAATATTCAAATTTCCTGTTTTCAGTTGGTTGAGTGACATCACCTTACCTCTGCCCACCCCGGGGGAGAAGCATGCTCAGACATAATGCTGGGGAAAACAGGAAGTATTTGAGGGAAAATTTGACAGATGAGATGTGGAGCCTAATAATGCAGGTAGATGCTGGTCACATGACTACAAGCTGGTCACATGGCTGAAAACAGGAAGTGTTAAAGCAGGAAGTAATATAGCTAAACTTTTCTAGCAATATCTAGAGGTGTGATTTAGGGTTCATTTTGAAGGCACCGCAGAAGGCTTTACAAAACAATCCTAACTTGTTTGGATGAATTGGAGACCACAGTTACACTTTAAGCATGTATTGCCCATATTTCACACTGTATTGCCCATATTTCACACTGAATCAGAGTGTAATTTTCCTAAATCTTTTTGGTTCCCAAGATGTAGCCATAAAAATCTAATTGTAAAATTGAAAAAAGGCATCTGGCATCACCCAGTGGGGTAATGAGTGTATATAGAAACATTTGTATTAATCAGTGCTAACCACTGCACTGAGCCACTCTGGTTTGCCTTCCAATCATAAAGACATATGGTTGTATGTATCAAACAAATGTGCTTAGACTATAAGCTCTTCAGGATAGAGCCTGGTGTGAATGTATACATGTAATTGTAAATTGCTATGGAAGATGCTGGCGCTATATAAATCTACAATAATAATAATAATCTAGGTCTATACACAGAGATATTTTGACCTGATCAACTTCTCGTTGTGATCTTTTCACCAAACAAGTTAAAACATCAGTGGGAATTTTTTAGGTGACTCATTTCACGGATGATTTTGAGTTTATCGCCATGTTGGTAATGTTTGGCTGATCTCTTCTCCAGCAGATTACCTACTTAACAGCAAAATTTATGTAAAACATAATATTTGACACAAGCAATCTCTATTGTAATGTGGTACACTGACCATGCAGCCCTGAGGTGGGCAATTAAATTTCTCAGGGGAAACTTGAACTGTCATGAAGTGCCAATAGGTTCAACTAATTGCTTATTTTTTTATTTAGCTGCAATTTTTAATAAAAGGTGTGTAATATTTTATATCCATTTCACCAGGTCTGGTGCAGAGCATTGTAGTCCACAGAATGTTTGCTTGCTCGGATAAAACAATTTGGCAGGTCATTAGTGTTGGGAAGCACAACTTATACTCGGCTGATCCAACCAAAATATCAGGCAGGGTGATTGATAGGGAAGAAATATTGTCCCGACCCTTACATTTAGTTTTAGGGCTTTTGATTTACATTTAGAAAAGTGACTAAAAAATTAGTATAGTCCTTCTTTAAGGCTACTTTCAGACAATCTCGTTTTACAGCGATTCTCGGCCGCAAGGAAAACATTGCATGCAGCATTTTTCTAACAACAACTGTAAAAAAATTGTCCATAACAATGCGGCCAGAACGACGAACACTAGTTAGTATGAAAGTAGCCTTTCTCAAAAAAAACACACATTTTACACATGTAAATTATAATGCTCTGGAACTCATTGTGAATATTTAATATTTAACTTGAGTGATATTCTGTGAGCGATAAACTCCCTGGTTCTCACAGCTTATTAGCAGACTGAAAAAGGTGGAGGGAGGTAGGAATAAGCCCCCCTACCTCCCTGCAAACTATGGTTTCCCCTGGCATTTACTTGAAATTACCGGTTTAGTGTCCCTTTAAACTTATTTTGTCTTTATCAACAAACCCGATTCTGCAACCTTTCTTAACTTACTGCACTTGTTAATCACGTGATAAGAACAGAGATTCTTTAATGGGATAGCAGAGCACAGGAAAGCTTTGTTCAATGTCTTATAGTTGGAGAAAGGCTATGTATATCTATTTATAGTGCTTATTGTTAGCTTCTTAACGTTGCTGTTATTAATGGTTGCGAGCACACTGGTACCTCCCCTCCCTCCATTTCTCTTTTAAATCGGATTACATAATTGCCAATTGTTAATATAGTGAGTCCTCTCTATTTGGCCTACATATGTGTGGTAGCTGGAAATGTTAACATTTTTACGATAAGTTGCCCCTCCCAGCTTTAATTTCTAAACGTTACAAAATAATTTATAAGACTATACTAATTCTAGTAATTTTATTTATTACTAGTATAATGCAACATTGCTGCCCCAGAGGGAAATCACTAAAAGCAGAAGTCTTGATAGAAAGTTCCAGGAACCAATTGTTTTCTCGAAATGGAGGCACAGCACATACCTTATGGATTCCAATGACAAGGTAAGGCAGGATAAGCATATTAAGTGTGTGTTGTGTACACCTCTTCTGTGCTGCGTTGGAGACACGGTACATGTGCTTAAACTTAGTACAGATAATTAAGAAACCTCGTTAAATCTCTTTTCGTGAAAATGAACGATCCTATGTTTGCCAAGCTTAAATTACTGTCAGCCACTATTAGCTTTTCACTTGAATGTCTTGAATGTGTGTAACAGTTATACTTTTTGATGCCTTAGCTGTTACCAACATTTTCATTGCATTCACATCCATACAAATAATGCAAGGAATATCCACAATGTAAATACTGTTCGTTGGTTCTAGATCCGATCAGAAATCTTTTGTTGCTGTCTATTTTTAGCTGTCTTGATTTTAGAGTCTAGTGTTCGCATGTTAAAATGCACAGAATCAGTTGGTTCTGATCTGATCGAACAGGATAGATCAGTAGAATTATTCTACCAGTGTGTACCAGCCCTAACTGGAAAACACCTCTGACTGTGCCAGTCCTTTATTCTAGAATTTATTTCTGTTTTATTACCAAATGTAATACTTTCCTAGAGTTGTGCAAAAAAACTTTCTTCTGCTTCTTTCCATTGTTTCTAGCAGCCAAATGTAGCCATTTGCCTATTACAATTACTGTTTCCCCCCCTCACTGTTAATACAAAACCTTTGAACAGGTGTCCTAATTTCATTAAAATGTATTTTAAGGGTATCCCTACTCTAAATGTATACTTACCTTTTTTCAGTTTAATTGAAAAAGGGAGGTAAAAGGAGCTGTCTTACCTCCTGCTTACCTCCTGTTCTTCAGTTTATCAGCCAGGAGACAGGAGCGAACACAGAGAACTTAGCCGCGTGCAAGTTAGCGTCAGAACCTGTCGCTGGAACAGTGAAGGAGGTGGGTACTCTGTGTTTTGCTCCTGTTATTTAATTGAAGAGCGGGAGGTAAGATATAGCTTTTTACCTCCCTTTTTCAATTAAACTAAGAAAGGTAAGTATACATTTAGAGTGGAGACCTTTTTAAAGAAAACAAGTTTTGTGTTTTACAGATACGTATTAAGAAAAAGCGCATTTCTTTTGAATATATCCCTCCTAACCCAGGTTATTTGATTCCAGCCTGTTCACAAAAAGTTAGTAAACTGAGTTTGATTTGTTTCTGCTTGTTTGCCACTTAATATCCACATACCTCAGATTCCTTTTAAAAGAGACATGTGAATATACTTGCCTACCTGATGCACCCCAACAGGATGAAAGTGTAGTTTAATTGTAAACTATAAGTTTAGAACTGCCACTAAATGATTTTTCTGCAACCTAGTTTTTATTTTACGAAGCTTTCATTGTAATTGCTATATTTACTAGCGATTTGGTAGCTTAAAAAAAGGAATCGGTTTTAATGTGCCTTGATATTTTAGTAGTGATCTTTCTGTTTTTTTATTTTAAATAGTCATTGGTAATGGCAAATTAATAAGTAGATAAAGTAGGATTATCTATTACAGGATGCCAATATTTATCCATTTTTTTACAAGCCTAGTTGTGTGTTTTCCAATGCATTGCAATGCATTTTTCCATCTGAAAACACATGGAAAACGCACAGAAAATAGTTTGTGCTTGAAAAACATTCTAGGTTGTACATATGTTGTAATATGTCTATCAAATCAGACATAATGGTGAATAAGCCTCAATGCGCCAAACTGTAAGAGCACGTCCACCCTCCTAACTTAACGTGTCGATTAAGCCCCAGAAACGCATTTTTCGCTATACTAACCTTTTACCAAAAATGCTTGTAAGCTTACTCATTACCATCACGATCCCTCGGCGTGGGTGTGCTCTGCTCCTCAGCAGCTTTCAGGTCTGGTCGGTCGAAGCCATGATGCTGACGCCACCTCTGCTGTAGTGTGGCACGATGATTACACCTACAGCAGCAGAAGAGTCGTCTTTCAGTTGGCAAGCAATCGGACTGCAGGTAAGATTAGAAGCATTTTTGATAAAGGTAAGTATAGCCAAAAAATGTGTTTCTGGGGCTACATAAACAGTAAAAAAAGTAAATTAAGAGGGTGGATACGCCCTTTAAAATAATTTGAAAACATGTCAGGAGCTAGTCACTAGAGTCTTGAGACTTGTGTTTTTTGGTTTTAGAGTCATAGTTGTGACAGATCAGAGATCAGCTTCTCTGAAACAGGTCTTTTTAGGAGAAATTGTTTTAGGGTCTAACCATATTATAAGGGCTTTGGAATGTGCAGCTCTTTGAACAAATTTACTTCTTTCTCCAACTGTTCTTTTTGCAATAGTTATTCTTTTTCCATGTGTAGAGGACAAAGGGTCCCATTAGATTATAATTGACCTCAATAGTACATAATAAAGGGATGTTATCATCATACATCTGTTTCTGTCTGATTTATTTCATATACAATTTCTCATCTCCCACGCTAGGCAGCAATACACACAGGAAATAGGTTCTAGAGAGGCTTGTTGTTGGCTATGTAGCTCTCACTAGTCAGTGTAATTATAAAACATGTTATGAATACATACAAGTACTGATAGTAGGCTGGTATGTTTATTGTTTCGTTGTTCCAACTTTATTAAAAAATGTTTTTAAGAAAAGACAATGGAATATTTACATTTTACCGTTTGTTTGTTACTGGTATTGCAGTGTTGTTCTGCTGTTATTGCCTGCAGCTGTTTAGCATGCTGAAAAATAACATTTTGTTCAGTAAATCTGAATAGAAACTACCGTAAGCTAGCCAGCTTTTCTACTGGTACTAACAGTTTTTGTTACAGACCTTTTTCCTACTGTTTTCTATCTGCAAGAAAGGAGGGGGGGGGGGAAGCAAACTGAATTGATTCTAAACTGCATTGGGCAGTAGGAGCCATTTATCCATATCGGGGAGATTAGCAGATTTACCTGGAGCGATATGCAATGGATTTAATATCTGCTTTGCGTCTGTGGGAAGGTATTTAGCCATAGCTCGACTTTAAAGCTTGCAATTGGCTGGTGTAAAAATCTCTCACTAAAAGTAGCACAAAGCGAATGTTAAATCGATTGAGCCAGTGTCTTTTGCAAAACCCACGCAGTCTGCGCCAAGATGGAGTTATTAAATATTATATATTTAAATCGTTTAGCACGACTGTAACTCCTAAAAATAGACCTGTACCGTACCATAAATAAGGCTGTTAGGCTGGGTACACATCATACAATATTTCCAGAAAATATTAAATGGTGTGAGGTAGGAGCGGGCGATAAGGTATGTTGGTTAATGCCGATTTTGGCCGACAGTGACAGGGAATTTTCCTGGTTGACTGCTCACTAGGGGCGAAAGGTCCAGCCTTACAATCATCTATTCAGTATAGGTCTTTATTGAAGAAATCTCTATCTCCTGGCCAGAAACACTGCAGTTCTCCCTAAATTGGTCTTTCAGCAGGAAAAATAAATAGGGTTAGACCGACCATCTTGTGACCAGTCTTCTCCTATGGAGCCCAGACATCTATGCAGGTTTATGTGAGTCATATAACTAAAATTTAGTATTCCTACTTATAGCACATATCCGGTAAATCCATAACTGCAGTGTTTTCTTGCTTCTTTATATTGCATCTTACATAGTTTAGTAGGGAGATCTGGCTCCGCTTTCAGTGATATGTAAATATGGGATTATTCATCCGAACCTCTAATTCACTGTATAGAGGAATATAGTGTACAGTAATGTCTGGACAAAGATTAATTACAGTTAAGGTAAGTGTGAGTAATGTGCAGTGTTTCTTATAAACTAATGTATAATGTTGGGAATGTGTTTGCCAGTTAGCTTTCTCAATTATGTTTCAGCTTTATTTTGTCTTGTTGTCCTTGTATGGTTTCAAACCTTCTAAAAGCTTTATAAACTTGGTTTATGTGATCTGATTTTGCTTATGGCTCCAGTGGTGAGTGTGTGTGTTGGGGATTTTGTAGAGTAATTAAAAGAAAGAGAAAGGGGAGAGAAACCTAATAACCATTAATATATGTGCAGTAAAATCTGTTTTACAGTTGGGACATACCCCATATATTAAAAGAACTGTAGGACCTGTGTTATTAATCAACAGCAACCAATTAGATATTGTCTAACTGCAGTAACTCAGAAAATGCTAGCATCTCATTGCATGGGCAAACTTTTGCACCAATTTTATTCACACTTAAAAATAGTGGTAAAAATAATGAAAATCCAATTAGTCACTGCAGCCATTATATCCAGTTGTTTGACCCAGTTGTATAGTTGCCGCAATAGTTTGGTGGATCAGGTTGAAATATCAGTGGTCAAATAAAAGTGGCACATCGATTATGTGTTCTATTGAACCTAGCTGAAATTTACTGACCTGTCTTATCAAAATTTCTTTGCACTGGTCCATCCTCGCCCCCTGATTGTGTGAGGGCCTATGTTTGAGACATGCATTGCAAGAAGTGTGTCTCTCCATTGGCCAGGTCCCAGACTGAGGGATGGTACAGATCTGGACAATTAAGAATTGTTAACTATTCTCAAACGGTGTGCCCCCAACTACAACTCCCAGCATTCCTCACCTACAGAGGGAAGACAGGGAATGCTAGGAGTTGTAGTTTTAAAAACCTCTTTAGTCAGACAGTTTGAGAAACCCTGATCTAGGGAGAGGCTTGTTGGGATGGTATACCTTAGTTGCCTTTTAATACTAAACTTAATTAAAAATATCTGCTCATTTTTTCCAGCTCTGTTGATCTTGTTGTGGTGCCATCTATTGGCAGTATATGAGAATAGGATCTAAAGCATTTTTTTTTGCAGTAAACCATTTTTCTTAACTTTGAACACATTTTCTTCTAATCAATTTGATTATAATCATTGTAGTTAAACTACATTGTCTGCATTGAAATGCTATCATTTATATTTTTAAAGTACATAAAAAATGTAAGTTATATTAGTGAAAATGTTTTCACTACCATAATGTTGAGGCACACCTGGCTTTCTCAAGGTGTAACTGTGTGCCTGGCACACCCTTTAAGAAGCCCCTTTCTAAGATAAAGAATCTAGTGTCACATCCCAATAGAAGATGTGCTATAACCAAATGCACATTGCAGGATGCTACATCTAGGAGAAAATGGAAAAACACGAATCAAAGTGCATGTCTCAGATAAAACCTCACCCAAACTCCTCACTCAGATTTAATACCCCCTACTACCATAAGTGCTGATGCACCCAGTTAATTTGGCTGTCGCCAACTGATCACCGACATGTCCCAACTTCCTTTCGTCCGATTTGGACAAAAGAATGATTGATATCGGTTGTCTACAGCAAACAAATCACAACAGATATACCCAAAATATCTGCTTGTGTGTACCTACCCTAACCAACGTAAATTTGCCAACCCCAATGCATTCTACAGGTGTAACATATTGCATAGAACTGACCATTATCTTACAAAGGTTGCTTGCTTTACAGAAACTGAAATAAATGTTATCATTATTGGAACTATGTGAGTGAAACCGGTAACACAAAGTTATTTAGTTACTATTTACTTTTACTATATGGAGAATCTTCTAAACTGGTTTTAACACATTTTACTGCACAATTATGTATCCCCCCCCCACACACCCAACAATTAGAGTCCCATGTACAACCAGATCTCACACAAACTAATGTGGATACCACCTGGTTTTCAGTAACTGTTTATTAACTACACCACAGATATACCATTGGCATTAACACAACTTCTAGAAGGTTTGTCTAAGATTTTACTTAACAAATCAACAAATGTATTTTCAATTTATAGGAATCTATTCCACCGAAACCTGGTGAGGCTTCTCCTCCGTCTCCAAAACAGCAAGCATCAGTAAGTATATATTTGTTTGTTCTTTGTGTCTTTTAGTCTCTTCTTGCAAAGCATGATTTTCCCATTGGTCAGGCCCAGACTGGGGGAGGGGCTGGTTTCAGACCTTTAACTTAAGAAGTTTTTCTTTTCCAAGGTGATTTTATCACACTGAACTTTGCCTTTAATGCATGGAGTATCACAGGAATGCATTGGAGTCTGTGAGAACAAACCTCTTAAGCTAGGCACCCACACTGCTGATAAAGCCCCGATACGACGGTAATGGGGCTTTATCGTCGGTGTGTGTAGCATCTTTCCCAAATGATCGCATGGCCGGAAAACATTCCCGCCGCCCTTGCGGTTGTTTGGGAAAGACCTAAAATTTCCCTTGCCCGCAGTAGTCTCCCTATAGGGAAGTCTGCCGCGCTTGTGGGAAACACACAGTCCTGAGTGTTCTCCCTATGCTGTGTATATGCTGTGTATAGGGAGAACGCTCGGGACTGTGTGTTCCCTGATCTTTGAAAAATGACAGACAGGATCTTGCAGATCCAGCTATCCTCTTTCAAAAATCTTTCCTGTGTGTACCCGGCTTCAGAGGTGAGGTTTATGAGCATTGTTCGGAGCCAGAAAAGCCAAATGCTGAAATGTAAAAAACAGTAAATGTAAAGAGTAAAAATGTTTGTACTACCCCATTAAGTGACCGCATAGAGTTGTGGTTTATGAACATTGTTCTGAGGTAGAAGAGTAGAATGCTAAAATGTTAATAAACCGGGGGGGGGGGGGGGGGAGGCTAGCAAGGCATGGAGTAGAACGTGTAGTGGCCAAGCTCCACTACCAATATTCTAACAAAACTACTGAATAGTGGGTAACTTCGCCAAATTGGACTACCACTTACTTCCATGAACTGTCTGCACAATAGAGCTACCAAATGCCGCAAACCTAGGCAAACACAAGACGCCACTTCTAAGTTGGAGAAGTTTCGGCGCCAAGATGAGGAAGGAAGAGGCCCTAAATCTCCGCTGATTGAAGGACAAGCGGAACAGCCTCCTAACACTGAAGCAACCACCCACAACTGAAAAGATCCTGAAAGCCCATCACCTTATGCTAGTCTACCCTCACTGCCAAGATGGACTAAGTTAAATGTATCACTGCTCAATCAGGACATGCATGGTTTATGTAACAGGGTAACAAAGATAGGAAATCGCATCAGCTCACGATATTGGATATTATACGTCCAGTTCAATGGGTCAACACTAAGATTCTATAAAAATACTTCTAGTAACCTTCGCTTTGTATGTATCCCAGAAAAAGCAGAACCTGGCTACCTTTATTGAAAAACTCCTCTGGGATACCTTCTTACGTGATAAATTTTCCTTTGTGGTGGAAAGGAACCATCATACCCTTTGTGTGATACCCTTTTTATTTGCACTAACAATAGTTTTCTTAATAGATTGGCTTTCGGGAGCTTCCTCCCTTCTTCAGATCTTTACATCATCTGGCAGCTAACAAACTTTTACAATGTACAAGATATACAAAAACACAAAATACCATTGGGCGTGTGGATAGCAATATAAACAAATGGTAAAATATAAGGGATGGATAATTGGAATGTGAAAGGGGGTATAGAATAATTGGTAAGGGGAGAGAGAGTGGTTATAAAAGTGACTGATAGTGATTTAAATGGCTCAAGTCAAAGTTGAGTCCAGTTTGTCAAAGGTTCAAAGGTTTTTCTTTTCTGGGTTGTTTTAAAATTTCCCTTTAAAACCAAGACACTTAAATCTCCAGCTGTGTGCCCTGCCTGGCTGAAATGGGGGCTAACAGGCAAACAATTATCCACCTCTCTGTGTTGTTTTATAGTATTCCTATGTAAGTTAATTCTTTTTTTTAAAGGCTGTGATGTCTCACCAATGTAACGTCCCTTATCACATTTGTAGATCCCGTGATGTTATAAGTATAAGGTCTCCTTTGCACGGTTTAGTGCCCTTGTTGATATTGTTGTCCATGTGTGTTGATATTGTTGTCCATGTGTAGTTTCCTATTAACCAGTTTGTGTCTGAGGTTGGTTGATTGTCTGAAAGCCAGAATAGGGGGCTCTGGGAAGATTTCTTTCAAAGTCTCATCCTCTGCTATGATCGGCTGTAGTTCTTTCCGTATACCTTCTAGTACTGGATTGTATGTGGTTACTAGCGGCATTTGGGTACAAGATTTTTTTTCTCTTTGTGCTGCAACAGTTTTTCTCTATGGGTTTTTTATGCCACATTGATGCTGGCGTTTATGGTCTTGGCCTTTTTGTTTAAATGATTTTGCCAAAACCTTAAGGTGCTTGTTTCTGTCTTCTGGGTCAGATATACGGTGGTATCTCGTAGCCTGGCTGTGTATGATGGCCCGTCTGGTGTGTTGGGGGTGGAAACCGCTGTTGTGAAGATAGCTACAGCTGTCAGTAGGCTTTCTGTACACTGATGTGTGCAGTTTTCTGTTTTTGATAGACACTGTGGTATCCAAGAAATGCACACAGTTCCTTGAATACTCCATTTTTAGTTTGATTGAAGGGTGGAATGTGTTAAACTGGGAATGAAAATGTTTAAGGTTGCCTTCCCCTTCTGTGCATATTAGAAAAATATCATCTATGTACCGGTGATAAATAAGTGGTTTTTGTTGTTCAGTGTTTAGGAATCCCTTCTCCAAGTCAGCCATGAATAGGTTGGTATATTGTGATGCCATTGTTTATAAATTTAGGTAACTGTTTTACCTCTGTTTTGGGATAATGCTCAAACTAAAGTTGTGTAGAGCTGGGTTATTTCTTAGATTTGTACCTGCAGTCAAGCTATATTCTCTGCTAAATGTTAAAAGTTTAACTCTCTCAGACCAAATACACTGATACACTAGAGAAACCTGGGAAATCTTTTTTTGATATCATTGCCCCCACCCCCCAAGGGATAACATCTTGGGTACATATTTACATATAGATAATGTCTCAATTTAAACTAGTGGAATGGAAAGTGTGTGGCATGCAGAATAAAACAAAGCGATCTGCGGATTTTCAACACCTGAATACTCTCAGAGCACAAATTGTGATGCTTCTAGAAATGTACCTAGTGGGTCAACCGTTCCGCTCACACAAAAAAACATGGGTAGGATGGTCATTCCATTCCATTTTACTACATCATCGCGAGGAGTGGCCCTACTAATAGCAAAATCAGTACCATTTGAAGTGGTGGATATAAGGCTGGATCGACAGGGTAAATACATGTTTTTCTATGGTACTCTGTACTCCAAACCTGTTGTTTTACTAGCATGTTATACCCCACCTACCTTTAATATGGCAGTGATTCAAGAGGGACTAGCCTTTATGGCAGAACACCCCTCAACTGGAGCCATATGGTTAGGTGATTTTAATACAATAATAGACATAGTTATGATGTCTGGACACCTCCCACCAACCCACTAACTAGATTTGGCAAACTCCTCAATACAGTTAACCTGGTAGATGCATGGAGATATAAATATCCTGATCAGGTAATATACTGCTTCTTTGCTTCACATAATTTCATATCACAGGTTGATATGATACTCCTCTCCACACCCCTAATGGTACATAGTATAGTATTTAAGGTTGAATAAAGACATATGTCCATCCAGTCCAACCCATCAAGCAATATCCTCATTTCCTGCATAACTGTTGATCCAGAGGAAGGCAAAAAAAACACCAAATTTATGAAGGGGAAAAAAATTCCTTCCTGACTCCAAGTGGCAATCGGAAATTTCCCTGGATCAACTCTACTTTATGTATCAATACCAGTAACTTGCAACATTCCTTGTTTGCAGAAACTCATCCAGATTTATTTTTGAAACTGACCAATGAACCTGCCATAATAACATCCACTGGAAGGCAGTTCCATAGCTTTACCGTTCTCACTGTGAAAAACCCTTTCTGAACTTGAAGCCTAAACTTTTTTTCTTCCGCAAATACGGATTCGGCCCCAAATATATTGATTGGATTAAACTCCTATACAGCCAACCAAAAGCTGCTATTTCACTTAATGGAACCCATACCAAATACTTAGATTTATACAGAGGTACTAGACAAGGCTGTCCACTGTCCCCCTACCTCTTTGCACTCGCAATAGAACCCCTAGCAATACAACTAAGATCAAGTCAGTATATTAAAGGATTTATGATGGGAGCAAAAACCTCACTTAGTATATATGCAGATGATTTAATCATCTATCTGGCAGACCCACACCAATCCCTCATAACTACATATACTATAATTTCCTAATTCAGCCCTATGTCCGGTCTAAATATCAAATGGGGTAAGTCCTCGCTATTTCCTCTAGATCCTAACACTACACCCCCACCAAAAATCCGGAACCTAATCCTAATTGTTGAAAAATTTAAATACTTGGGTATCACCATCACCAGAACCCCAGAAGAATTCCTAACATATAATATCATGCCATTGCTTAACTGGATAAAAGACAAAGTCAAAATATGGAAACAATTTCCAATTAACCTAATTGGGTGCAAGATAATCAAGATAATAATACTGCCCAAAATCCTTTACTCCCTCCAACATTCAGCCACATTAATCCCTAAGACCTTTTTCGCAAATGTACAAACTACAATTTTATCACTTCTTTGGGGCTCAGGCAGAGCAAGCACCAAAATTAAAACTCTCCAACTACCCAAAACCTTGTCTGGCTTGGCGCTGCCGAACTTCTATTTGTACTATTTGGCAAGCCAGCTCAAATATTTTACAGACTTGGTGATTCCCCTGCCACCAGAACCGCAGGTTACACCACCACCCTCAATCTATGATATGGAAGGAATGCTCTTTGCATACCTCCCGACCCTACCCATTGTTTTCTTAGAAAGCAAAAAAAACACATTGCCAAATGTTGGCACAACACTACATAACCAAATGCATAAAATATGGCAAGAAACATCCAAACATTTAGGTATTTGGGGAGTACTGGGAGAACACCTTATATGGCACAACAACAGATACCAAGCCTTTGCAACATTTAGTGCATCAAATTTCTGGGAAAACAAAAGAATTCATTTTTTCCACCAGATAATTCACAATGACACACTTATCTCTTTTGCTGAGTTGCAGGAAGGCCTAGCCCTCCCAAACTCCTCACTGTTTCAATACCTTCAACTGAGATATTGTTTAATATCAGAATTTCAAACATTGAATATTCAACTAACCCATCACCCGATTCTGGAGGTCCTGAAAAACCGGATTGAAAGACACTTGATTTCGAGATTATATACATGCTTAATAACCAATTGCTGTGCGGACTTGCAAACTGTACTAATGCAGAAATGGAAGAAGTGTATAACCACTCTAAAAGATGCTGACTGGGAAGAGATGGCGCACTCACACACACAAGTGTCCTTATCAGCTAACCTTAGGGTAATGCAATTTTATATCCTGCATCAGGTGTATCTTTCCCCATACAGGATGTCACGAATCTCTACTGCCAACTCCTCAGATTGTCCTAAATATCATGGGCCGCATGCGGATTTCTGGCACCTGTTATGGAATTGCCCTAAGGTCTCCAGATTCTGGAGTAGGGTAACCAATGTACTGACACAAATCCTCCATATTCCAGTAAAACAAGAACCTAAATTATGCATATTGGGAGTGGGAGAGCATGAGGAATGGTTGAGAGCACATCTGACGCTCCTCCGTAACACCTTATTCTATGCCAGACACACTGTTATATTAAACTGGATATCGCAGCAAGACCCAAAGTGTAAAGCATTGATGGAAAGCAATGATTACAAACGACCTCCAACCATTAGACTTCTATATCTAGACGGAGGGACAACATTTTTTTTAACAAAATCTGCACACCTTGGTATGAATATATGGATATTGATATAACGAACATGCATAGTAGTAGGTAGTACAAGTGTTGTATGAAAATGAAAAGCAACTCGGGACGGAGTGCTTGCATATGATGTTACTGCCTAATAAGTTATTATGTATTCAAATGTCGAATGTATTGCATTATCTCGCCCTGTGTTTAATAAATAAAATAAAAACAAACTTTTTTCTTCAAGTCTTAAGGGATGGCCATGTGTCCTCTGACATGCTCTATTGGTGAACAATGCCCCAGATAGTTTATTGTATGGCCCGTTAATGTATTAATACACTGTAATCATATCCCCACGCAAGCGACTTTTCTCCAGCGTACATAATTGTAACTTTTCCAGTCTCTCTTCATATTCAAGCTCCCCCAATCCCCTTATTAGTTTAGTTGCCCTCCTCTTAACCCTTTCCATTTCCAAGATGTCCTTTTTGTACACAGGATTCCAAAATTGCACTGCATATTTATATCTGTTGTATTCAATTAGATCAACTGGACTTGAAATGTAGTTCCTGAAGACGTTTCACTAGTCATCCGACTGGCTTTCTCAATTCAGAATGACTTGGGTTAAAATCCACCAGAAGGAAGTACAAGCTTTCACAGAACACATTAATGCGGTGGACCAAAACATTAAATTCATAAGGGAAGAGGTACAAAAACAACAAACTGGCTTTCTTGGACTGCTTGGTAGAAGTTAAGGAAAATGGCAAACTGGAAGTAGAGGTTTACAGAAAACCAACACACACAGATCAGTATTTGATGTTTGACTCCCACCACCCTTTAGATCACAAGCTGGGTGTCATCAGAACCCTGCAACACAGAGCCGAGAACATCCCCACTAGCACAGAGGTGAAGGCTAAAGAAATGAAACATCTCAGAGGAGCCCTTAAAACTTGTGGATATCCAGACTGGGCCTTTGTCAAAAGAAGTAGAAGGAAAGAAAAGAACACAAATATCAACAGTGAAGGGGAAAAGCAAGACAGGAGGAAGAACATGGTCATCCCATATGTAGCAGGGGTCTCCGAGAAATTAAGAAGAATTTTCAAAAAACATCGTATCCCTGTCTGCTTTAAACCGAACAACACACTAAGGCAGCAATTGGTACATCCGAAAGACCCAATACCAAAACACAAGAAAAGCGACATCATATATGCAGTGCAGTGCAGTGAAGAATGCTCTGATTTGTATGTGGGGGAGACCAAACAGCAACTGCATCAACGTATGGCCCAGCACAGAAGAGCCAATTCCTCGGGTCAGGACTCAGCCGTGTATCTGCATCTTAAGGATAAAGGACATACCTTTGAAGATTGTAATGTTAACATACTGGCGAAGGAACGTGACTGGTTCAAGAGAGGTGTTAAGGAGGCCATTTATGTGAAAATAAAGAAACCAAGCCTAAATAGAGGTGGGGGGGGTTCGACACCAACTGTCTGCCATGTACAATGCTGTTTTAACACCTTACTCTGGGCGTTCCTATAACACCTCTTAGCCACTATCCAATCACACCCTTAACACCTGGCTGTGATATGCTAATTGGGATTTTCCAGGGTACATAATTGCCACAGATTCTTGTACAAGTCATTCTGAATTGAGAAAGCCAGTCGGATGACTAGCGATACGTCTTCAAGAACTACATTTCAAGTCCAGTTGATCTAATTGAATACAACAGATATACCATGACCTGGATGAATGAGAACCTTCACAAGCATGCACTGCATATTCCAAATGAGGCCTTACCAATGCTTTGTAAAGAGGGAGAATAACATTTTCCTCCCTTGAATCCATACCTCTCTTTATACAAGACAATACCATGCTGGCTCTGGCTGTTGCTGCCTGGCACTGCTTGCCTGCTTTAAGTTTGTTATCCACCAAAACTCCAAGATTCCTTTCCAACAGGGATTCACTTAACAAAGAGCCATTTATAGTATAAGCAGCACAAGTATTTTTAAGTCCAAAATGCATTACCTTACATTTATCAACATTTAATTTCATCTGCCACTTAGCAGCCCAGCGTGACAATCTATCTAGATCCCCCTGCAACAATTGCACATCCTCTGAAGTTCTATTCCTCCTAAATCCATGCTGGTTAATACTTATAATGTCAGTCCTTGAAACATACTTATACTTATTAAACTTTCCAGTATCTTCCCCACCACTGAAGTTAAACTTACAGGCCTGTAATTACCCGGCTGTGAACGACTACCCTTTTTGAATATTGGAATAGGCTTTTTCCAATCCAGAGGCACACCTCTGGAAATTAGGGAATCTGCAAAAATAAGAAACCATGAACAATAAAACTGAACTTGGGTCCCTAAGTACCCAAGGATGTATTTTATCTGGTCCAGGAGATTTATTAATATTAACCTTATTTAGTTCTTTCTGTACCATATCCCCGGTTAACCAAAGTGCACTTGAATCTTTTATGCTATTATTGCTACTATACTCTGATATCTGTACTTGGATCTTCTATAGTGTATACAGAGGGGAAAAAAATATTCAAGACATTTGCTTTATCGCCATCCTCCGTAACTAACTTATCCCCATTAATTAATGGTGCCACATTCTCAGTCCTTACTGTTAATATACTTATTTTTTGGCATAGTGATGCTTTGTTTAGCTATTCTAACTTCATTATTAATTTTAGCTAGTTTGATTGCTTTCTTACACTCCTTGTTACAGTTTTTATAATCCCTAAAGGCCCTTTCCGTTCCCTCTGCCTTAAAGGTTTTAAATGCCTTTTTCTTCCTTTCCATTTGCCTCTTTACATCAGAATTCAGCCACATGGGCGCGGATTTATTTTTTTTACATTTATTTCTCAAGGGTATTAATTTATACTGGCTTAAAATCCCCTTAAACACAGTCCACTTCTGTTCAGTACCTTTACCTGATAATACATTAATACATTATCCCAGTTGACATTCTGAAGAGCTACTTTGGGAAAATTTCCTTCCCAAAATTAAGTTTAACCCAGCGCACTTTTCCTTTTGATTATAGTCCAAACGACACTATATCATGATCACTATTCCCTAAGCTTCCAGTTACCTTTATATCTATAATGCGCTTCACAATGTTAGATATTACCAGATCCAACAGAACTACTTTTCTAGTTGGAAATTCAACCACCTGTGAGAGAAAATTATCCTGCAGCAAATTTCCACTACACCAATCAATGTCAGGGTAATTAAAGTCCCCCATAATGAGCACACTCTCCAAACTTGCAGCACTTGCCAACTGCATATGAAGCTGACTCACTTCCTCTCTGCTAGCATTTGGGCGACTTATAGCAGACACCAACCAACAGTTGCGAGATGTGGGTTAATCCACCAGAATTCTCTCAAAACCCATGCTGGATCACTTTAGACTGGGCCTACACAATCTCTTAACCCCACTGGAAGTTAAACCCATTTTGGTTACAATTAATAATAGATAACCCAGATTTGTCTCAATAATGGGAGGACATTTTTGTAACCAACCAGAATACCCAAGACCTATTGATTGTGTGGGAGTCTTTCAAGCTACACACGTAGGATTCTCACACTAGTTATTAATATGATAAAACACAGATCGGCAACTGCTGAACATAAAGCAATAAAAGCCTTAGATAGCACTAATTTAGATTTCCAGACACAATCAACTATGGAAAATATTAAAACAGCAAACCAAATTAGCCATTGATGTTCAGGTCCAAAAAAATACTATTCCAGGTCTATAACTGCCAAGAATTTGGGGGAAAATATGTCCAATTAATGACCTTTTTGGTTAATCAAGAACATATACCCCCCCCCCCCCCCACGGTAATTACAATTCAAACTTAAGAGTATTAAAACACCCAATAGAAGTCGCCGAAAATTTTGCCTCATTTTATAAAACTCAACCTCAACTCATACCCCAATTCAAACAAGGCAATACTAAAAATTCCACTTGCCACTCTAACTCCAGAGAATATACCCTCTTACTGGAAGCAACAATTGCAGAACCAGAGTTCCGTTGTAACACTAAGTAGACATAAATCCCTGGGCAGTGATGGCCTCCCCGTAGAATTTTATAATCCTTATACAAACACACTGGCACCACAACTGCTGTTATTATATGAAGAAATACCCAGACAACTCAAACTACCTCCCGCCATGTCCTTGGCACTTATAGCTCTTATACCAAAAACCAGGAAAGGACCCCAATGTCCCTTAATCTTACAGACCTATTAAATTACTAATAAGCTAATACATCTGGACAAAACCAGGGTATGTCCCCAGAAAAAAAACTTTTCTCAATACCCAAAGATTGTATATGAACCTACATGCACAACATATTGTGGGTACACGTTGCATAGATACACTTGTCACACAGACAGGTCCTGACCACTTTCTGGTTCTGATTATAGTTAATCTGAACCAGGAAGCAGTCAGGACCTGTCAGTTTGACAGCAGATGATCACGTGAAAGGTAAGTTTCTTCTATCTTCATTCCTCCTGCCTCCATAGGCATTGATTGAAGAACGGAAGGTAAGGCATAGCTCCTTAACCTCCCGGTCTTCAATCAGTGCAATAAAGGAATAGTTCACTTTTGCAATGAACTATTCCTTTAACCTGCAAACCCCCCTATGGTATAATACTACTGTGAAAAAATTTCTTACCTTTCCACAACCTAAAATCTGGTACTCAATCCAAATATTTCAAGTATCCCATATAGTAAAGTAAGGCACTCTAAAATCTTTGAGCTACCGAAATTCTTTGTTCATTTGCTATCTACAGGTTCGGCATGCCTTCCAGACACAATTTCCTACAATCCCACCCCATCTGTAAAAATCCCATAGTGGGAGCAGTGCGCAGCTTTCAACCCAAGAATTTAATCTCTCGCTTTTACTCCCATCTACAAACCCCAAAGGCTCAGAAAGCCGCACTAGGTAAAAAAGCCTTATGGGAAACAGATCTAGGCATAGTAACTTTATATGGAATAGGGCGAGGCTCTAACGGCACATAAGTTGATCAATACAAGCCGAACAGCAGCCCGCGGTGCCCCAAGTGTCGTCAAAACCAAGGCTCTTTCTACCACATGATTTGGTCATGCCCGTGCATACTAGAATACTGGTACCAAGTCCTAAACTTCCTGCATGACCACATGGGATCCTCAGTGGGCATTGACCCTAAGGTATGCCTGTTGGGCATAATGGAACATGTACAAATTAATAGATATTAAAATAATAAAATAGTCTGAAGTAATTTTATAGACCGGATGATTACAAAGACAAAGTGATTAGCAGAGGTCTGGATACAGACATTGATCCCCGAATTATCACAATGAAAAGCAGTTAATGCCCTAATACCCTAAAAAAAACAAAAAAACTTATCTACCAGCACATGGGTTGTCAGACCAAAAGTGCTAAGATCTGGGGAGGATAGGAGTCCTCAAACCTAGGATGGATAGCTCACAACCCAATATAGATGGTTTCACTTAGTCACTTACAATAGTGTAATGGATGTTATTGACCGCTCCGCCCTCCACTTCATTAACATCTAATTGCATGTATCATAAATGAGAGAAGTGTCTGTGACACTGTCTGGAGATGGAGCCGAAGAGAGCTTAAGTATAGTGTTGCTTTAGAGACCAGGGTCATTAATAGGGCCTGGCTATCAGTTTCTCTCTTTTTTTTTTTTTTTTTTTTTTTGTAGTTGTGATATAAACCAATGAAAAGTAATGTGTAGTAAATTTAGTGTCTCTCTGCAGCAGCCAAATAATGTTCTTAAAATATGGATCCTTCCTAGGTTTCATTTACTTTATTTACAAGCTCATACTATACAGCTATAGCATGAGCTTGCAACTCTTAATAGAGTCTGCTCAACACTTAGCTTTAGGTTTTATCTACAAACTCGTAGGGTACATAGCTAAATAATGTAGGTGTTTGCTCTTCGTTTGCATAATTTACTAGGATGGTCATGAGTGTTTTCCCCTCCACAGGATCAGGAAAAGTGTGGTGTGTTAAACGTGACCAAGATCACAGAGAATGGAAAGAAGATCAGGTAAGAGGAACTTAATTTGTAATTCTTGGTGTGTCAAAACCAAGACGTGTTCGTTGTATTTCTACAACTATCTCTACTACCTGATTCTGGTTTTATAAATAATTTACTGAATGGGTGGGTTTCTAAAATTTCTTAAAACCATAGGAAAGTACTGAACAGCATTCTCTGTGTGTGTCTGATGGACACATGATATTAAATGGGGCTAAACTAAGGAGATGTGAAGGTCTTTAGAGTTAAGCTGGATACACACGATGAGATATTTCGGTCCGATAGTTCAGTGTATCGGTCGATCGGACCGAAATTATCGCATCCGAATGCGGCCATGTCCAACCGATCGTCCGTCCAAAGTATCGAACGGTCGGTCAGGAGAAAAAAACGCTGTGTGTACCTAGCTTTAGTTACAAAATGTCTAGCAGAATTCCCTCAATAACATGTTACATTTTAAAACCACTGTTCAGGCTTGAGTTCAGAACTGCACAGACTTACTGCTCTGTTTATGATTTTAGGAAATGAGCTTGAAAATGTTTTTGACTTTAATTTAGATTGCATGTGTTTCATTGCAGAAAGAACTGGATGACTTCGTGGACTGCACTAAAGGGTTCTGTTTTATTATTTCAAGGAAGTGCAGCTGGCTGGGTAAGAATTTGGCTTCATGACAATGTTTGAATAAAGTATTCAATTAATGTTTTGCTGGCTCAATGGATCCATGTTTGATCCGAACATTAGATCAATAGTAATGTCGACTCCTGTATGAGCAACATTAGGTTGGAACCCTCAGCCTTAGTACAATTGTTCAGGAATAAATCTATAGATTTTAAAGGACCTGGAATAGGAACCTTGTAATTGGTATTGTGAGGTTTTTTACTGCTAGGCAGGGCATTGTTGATGGCAAAGACGCTGATCATTTATTGCCTTTTGAAAATTCTAAAAGTTAAATATTGTGCTGTTTACTTTCCTGCTAATAATCCTCTTTGAGGGCACGGCCACACTGCTCCGCAAACACATGCGTGTGTGATTCCGCTTCGTTTGCGCATGCGATTTCTCTTTTAATATACGAAATCGCATGTGATTGCGCATTAAAATGGTGAACGCATGCGATTGTGTAACGGAAACGTTGCAGCGATTGCAATGTTACCAAAAATCGCATTGCATTCATGCATTTTGCATTTTGGGATCATTTGCATTCATGTGTTAATGAATGAAGTAGGTCAGTATGGCAAATGTTGCTCATGGCTAGGAATGAAGTTCGATTCCGAGGTTCCAGGCATTTTTTCAGATGGCTAAACATTTTCCATATTTCCAATAATTAGTAAATTTTTTAAAATAGTATATTTGAGAATTGGCAATTTTCAGAAATTGAATTTTCTGAAATTTTTGAATATACAGATTGATTTTCTAGTAATTTTGAATACATGAAACCCTACATTGCGAATACGTGAACTGTCTATAACGAATATGGGAGAATTGAATATGCGAGCCCTCAATTTCAAATATTAGAAAATAGTCTAATGTTATGCTTGCACGTGAAGTTTTGGTCCCAGGTCTCAGCCATTTACAGTAACTTACTATTGCTATTTATACCTTAATTTTATCATAACTTTCGGATTTTTTTTTAACTCCTGTTGACTTCTATGGGTCTGTTTTTGTAGAATTTTCGGATTAAAAAAAAAAAAAAATTCTGCGGTTCCGTTCATCTCTAATCACGGCTGGGTTTCTTTGATGCAAGTAAGCATTTAAAGGGTATCTGGTCTACATTCAGGTGTCCTCTATTTAAAAGAGCTCTCTCATGCCTTTCAAACAAGCCTATTATGAGCTATCTAGCTTCTCTGGATCTGTCCTGCGTAAGTCTCTGTGACAGACATATGAGGAGCTGTATAAAAAGTCCCACCCCCCTAAAAAATCGATCTTTTTTTGAAGCTAGTTTCAGACCTGCAACCATTCTCTGTCCTTTCCTTTTTCTATGGACAACTTTAGGGAGAGATTTTTTGTTTTCAGGTTTGTGGCTAGTTTAGAAAATGATTTAGGCAGATTTGTCAGCCAAACCAGCCAGTATATTCATGTATCAGTCAGTCAGGCCTGAAAAATCTGTGACTATAGTCTTGATGTCCCTGAGTAAATAATGCTAGTGAATATTCATTGTGAATCATTAATGTATGATAATAGCAAAGTTGACTAAAATCTATTTTCTCTGTTTTTGTTTATAGAAATTTGGAAGTAATCAATCGAAACCAGAATATACGGTTGATATCAAGGGAGCCACCATTGACTGGGCTGCTAAAGATAAGTCCAGCAAAAAGAATGTTATAGAGGTATTAGCCATTTATTCAATTTTGTTCATTTTACCTTTTAAAAACAATGACTTTCATGGTGTGCACTTATAGTTTTAATGTCTACTTAAGTACTCCTTTAAAACGCCATCTTTTTATTTGAATTTCTTTAAAACATTTTCATGCCACACCATATGGCTATTTTTTATAGACAGCATAGAAATGCAATGTTTTGGATCAAACTGATCCGAAACGTTGGCTTGACAAAGGATTGGTTTGACCCGAAACGTTGCATTTCTCTGCTGTCTATAAATTTTTTTTAAAGAAATTCGAATAAAAAGCTTATGTTTAAAAGGAGTGCTGCTCTGTAGCTTTTCACACCTGTCAATGTGCCTATTGGTGTTTGGTGGGTGCTATGAGGTGAATGCATTGAAAAACAAATCCATTGTTGGTCTCTTATTTGGCAGTAAACTGTGTGGGAGATGTATTATTACTTTCCTGTTTTAACCAATGGTAAAATGTTTATTTTTATTTCAGCTCAAAACCACTTTAGGAACTGAACTGCTAATACAGTCTGACAATGACACACTCATAAAAGATTGGTACACGACACTTTGTAACACGGCAGGCACAGCGGTATGCTGCAATCTGTTCTTTTATTAAGATCATTTTACATTTCTCAAGTTAATTAATACTAGGAATCTTTTATAACTGCATGCTAAGTAATAGATGTAGTCATTAGGGAGCCCTTGCATAAAGGGGAAGTACGGGGCACCAAATGATTTTCAGACATCATAGTTTGTCATTTTATTTCTAGACTGGGGAGTGTGATGAGGCTTGTGATGACAATGTACCGGACTCCCCTGTAGAAAAACACCGAAAAGAGAAACACGATAAAGAAAAGGACCATGAGCGAGATTCTAAGAAAAGTCGTTGTAAGTTTTTGTTTTTTTTACACACTTGTTACAATCTGGTACAGCTGTTTATGGACTATTTGGTGGGAACCAAATGGTCTCATTATGCAATATGTGTACTATATTAAGTGACTGATTTTGCCTTCCTCTGGATCAACTGTTAGGAAGGGTTAATAAAAAAAATAAAAAAAAGAGGGTGGATAGGTTGGACTTGATGGACGTATGTCTTTATTCAACCTTAATTACTATGTTACTATGATGCAATAAGAGTTGTTAGCCATTGCTATTCATTTACAGCAACCAATCAGATATTCGTTATTTACTGGGTTTCTGCAGTTAGAGAGCATCTGATTGGTTCTTGCAGATTAATAGCATGGGTACAAGTTTTTTTTTTTTAAACCTATTTTTGCATCAGCCTTTATATGACTTAAATGTAAATGTTTACTTTAAAAGGCATGTCCTCCTCAAAACTAAAATTTGACC
Source organism: Hymenochirus boettgeri (assembly GCA_019447015.1). Lineage (NCBI taxonomy): Eukaryota > Metazoa > Chordata > Amphibia > Anura > Pipidae > Hymenochirus > Hymenochirus boettgeri. Next base: position 35,654,134 of record CM033474.1, read on the forward strand.
CACTACTGGCCCCACTGTGTAGTGGTAAAAAAAACCTTACATATCTGCTCCAAATGGTTCTCCTTTAGCACCTGTCCAAAGTTCAGAAAAGTGAAGAGTAGGAGCCTTCCTTCGCAGTGGAGCTCTAATCCCCCAATCCCCACCCTCCTCCCCTCCCTCCATCCGGATCCATCCTGTGCTGCTGTAAATGCTTTAAATAACATTTTTAAAAAACCTTAACTGTCATGTTTTAAATGTTAAAGTAGTGTCCAGAAACTTAATTTCCAAGCTTAGTTCCCTCAGCTAACTCAATAGCTGGCAGCCGTGTCTGTGACTGGCTGAAAAAAAAATCCCTCTTTCCTCTAGTTTAAAAGACCATTTGTGGAGAGAAACCCCCCCTGCTAGTTATCTGTAATGAACTCTGACATAGAGTTTTTCCCACCTACAAGCCCACCATTGCTAGTCTATCTATATAACTTAACTGCTTTTTTCCTTTCAAAAGTGAAATTGAATTTCTCTGTATCCTTGCTAGTTCACCAATATCTCTTTTATGGACTGGTACCCCAATCTGTACACCAGCCTCACCGGCAATGTAGAAAGGTGACCTGTAAACTCTGTGTATGCAAATCTGAAATGTTTGTTCCTCTGCCATTTATTTTTGTAGCAATGAAACCAACTACCAGTGTTGATAATTCTGAGCAAAAAAAGACAAAAACCAAGCTGAAGAAGTTTCTTACACGGCGTCCAACAATACAAGCAGTTCGTGAGAAGGGTTATATTAAAGGTAAGGTGTAATGTCTGGAAGAGTTCTAGGGCTCTGCTGCTAGAACAAGGCCTTTGCTAAAATGTAAATAAGTCTGAATGGATTCAGTAATTGGTAACTTATAGATCACCATAAAGGCTGCCCATACATTGTGTTCGCGTTCCCGAGATGTGCAAAGAACTGCCTGATCCGTTTTTTGTTTTTTTTTTGCAAAATGAATGGGTTAGGTGGGAACAATGGAAGGTAAGAACTGCAGTCCCAAAAAAAATCACTTGTTAGACATTGAATAAATTAGATGAACGAATGTTTAATCTATCTGATATCTAACTAGTGTGTGACTGGCATAAAGGTGCCCATACACTAGCTCTTACCTTCCAATATTCTGGACAACCGCCCGGCCTGATAACTTTACAACCAGCGTTACAGATGTACCTTAGATCATAAAGCATTATCCGGCAAGGCAACGTCACAGATAAAAACTGCTGTTTACACAATAAAGCCAATTCATTATTTTCAAAAATCAAAAAAGGCGTTAATGTCTAATAGGTGTATGAAATTAGCAGCAATATGGGAAAATGATCTTTAAGTTTGCAGGACTGCCATTTGTTACATGACTTTCACTGACCACCATTGTGCATCATTGTGACCCACAACAGAAAAGCTTTAAACTTGCATAAGGGGGCTGTAGACCTGTTATTATTATAATAGAATCCATTCAGTCATGTTTGTATTTTAGTTTTAGTTCCCTAAATGAGATCTAAAGGCTGTTTTCTTGTTTCTGTGTCACACCTCAGCCTTATATTAAAATAACTATTAATTGCTTTCTGTTTGTTTTTGATTTGCAGATCCCGTGTTTGGTTCTCCCCTTGTAAGTCTTTGTATGAGAGAAAGTACTACAGTACCGAAATTTGTCAGGCTTTGCATTGATCACGTGGAAGCACATGGTATGTGGCGATTTGTACTAAAGACATGCGTTATCATTAAAACAAGTGTCAGATTGTTACTTTTAAACTTTATTTGATTTAATTGAAGTTACCCATGTATCACATGTCCTGTCATAGATCACACATAATGCATACTCTGTCTATTGGGGGTACCTGGGGCAGGGAGGGAGGTAGGATTGATTGTTCCTACTTCCCAATATAATTTTGTTGAGGAGCACAAGCACATACAGTTTTCATCTGCCAAGTAAGTGTTTTGGGCTTTCCTGTATTGAAGATATTGCTGAAGAACTGAGGAAGCCGTTTTCTTCATGCTGGAACTCCTCACAGAAACAATACCGGGAGGTAGAAATTACCAAGCCTACTTTTAATTTTAATTTTTCCAAGCGGATTGGTTGATTTTTGTTCTTGCACTGAAGCCATTTTGACCCATGTTGATTATTCAGGCTCAATGTTTGAAAGGAACACAAACCATTATTTTGAAAACTTTCCGATTGTCTTACAAGACTAATCACCCAGTCAATGTTTTTTTTATGTTTTATTTAAATTAGATAAATTTGTACTTGCTTGGGTAAAGAAGGTAGAATGTCCTAATTTATTAACACTACAAAAATGCATGAAAGTGATGGATAAGCAGTATGCTATATGTATGAACAGTATGTTGGTTTTTAAACATGAAGTTGTTATGAATATATTAAAGACCAAATAGCATACATATGGGGCTGATGCAATAAGAAGGGTATAAGTTTGCCAGTGCTGAATGTTGGCTTTTTTACTGGGTTACTGCAGCTAGATATCATCTCATTGGTTGCTGCAAATTAATAAATAAGGCCAAGTTTTACATAATTTATTGCATCAGCCACGTAGACTATTTAAATTTACTAGTCCATATTTTCCATATGCCCTTTTTTGGATTTTGTGTGTTAGAAATAAATTTGGTAACTAACGGATGTATGGTCTGACAGATTCTATAGAAATGTCACTAGGAACAGTTAATTTTGTGGAATTATTATTTAGCCGATGTGCTTGTGAAGGTTCTCATTCATCCAGGTCATGGTATATCTGTTGTATTCAATTAGATCAACTGGACTTGAAATGTAGTTCTTGAAAGAACTCTACAAGAACTACATTTCAAGTCCAGTTGATCTAATTGAATACAACAGATATTTAGCCGATGTGTTATTATGTGCGTTTGTTTAATGTTCTAAACCAATATTTGCCTCTTTAGCACTTTTCATTGGTTCTTTTAGTGCAAAGATATCCTCCCCTTAACCTAGTAACATAGACTATTGATCTTTATATGTATTATCTTATTTCTATTGTAGGATTGGATGTTGATGGCTTGTATAGAGTTAGTGGAAACCTTGCTGTAATACAGAAGCTGAGATTTGCTGTTACCCACGGTAAGTGGTGTGTTGCACTTGTAGTGTTGTAACTTGGGTTTTAATTTTTTCTAGATTGTGCCACACTTAGCAAAGGAAATTTGTGTTCCTGGAAATATATGTCAAAAGGGTAACTGTGGTCTTCATACGACTCCAGGATCATGCTTCTAGCTGCAATCTATCCAAACCTATAGCAGTATAAAGGATGGTCTTTCCAGCTAGTACTGTGAGCTGTGACATCACCAACACCATTGCTCTGACCCCTGTGCCACAGGCACTCAGGTGCACAGAACATGTCCAGTTGTATCCTACTGCTGAAACTGTCTTTATATTGCTTCAGGAAAGATTGTTATTTGGGGGGTGGGGCTTCTTACACAGCTCATCATGTGACTGTTACACACTTCCTTGTTCATCCTGTCTAAATTTAAAGGGACATTAAACAGAAAAAAATTACTTGCCTTTATCTTTCTATCATTTCTTTAGTACTGTCAGGAACTTGATCCCTTTTTGCTCTCAGTGCTCCCTGTCATTAGATCTCCTCCATCTTCTCAGCTCACTCCTTGTTAGAATGCATGTAATTGATTTCTTTAGGTACAGTGCTACAATGGGATTAAAGTAACACAGCCAGCAGCTAAATGCAGAATTTGGTTTATCTGTACAGAAAGAACACAGATAATGCTTACAGTGAAAAGTTTGGGCAACCTTGTTAATCATCATGATTTTTCTGTATAAATCGTTGGTTGTTACGATATAAAATGCCAGTTAAATATATCATATAGGAGACACAGTGAGATTCGAGAAGTGAAATGAAGTTTATTGGATTTACAGAATAATAATTGTTTAAACAAAATAAGGCAGGTGCATAAATTTGGGCACCACTAAAAAGAAATGAAATCAATATTGAGTAGATCCTCCTTTTGCAGAAATTACAGCCTCTAAACCTTCCTGTAGGTTCCAATGAGAGTCGGGATTCTGGTTGAAGGTATTTTGGACCATTCCTCTTTACAAAACATCTCTAGTTCATTCAGGTTTGATGGCTTCCGAGCATGGACAGCTCTCTTTAACTCACACCACAGATTTTCAATTATATTCAGGTCTGGGGACTGAGATGGCCATTCCAGAATGTTGCACTTGGTTCTCTGCATGAATGCCCTAGTGGATTTTGAGCAGTGTTTAGGGTTGTTGTCTTGTTGAAAGATCCAGCTTCAGCTTTGTCACTGATTCCAGGACATTGGTCTCCAGAATCTGCTGATACTGAGTGGAATCCATGTGTCCCTCAACTTTGACAAGATTCCCAGTCCCTGCCCTGGCCACACAGCCCCACAGCATGATGGAACCACCACCATATTTTACTGTAGGTAGCAGGTGTTATTCTCGGAATGCTGTGTTACTTTTCCTCCATGCATAATGCCCCTTGTTAGGCCCAAATAACCCCATTTTAGTTTCATCAGTCCACAGCACCTTATTCCAAAATGAAGCTGTCTTGTCCAAATGTGCGTTAGCATAGCTAGAGCGGCTCTGTTTGTGCTGTGGGTGGAGAAAAGGCTTCCTCTGCATCACTCTCGCATACATCTCCTTGTGTAAAGTGCGCCGAATGCTTGAACGATGCACAGTGACTCCATCTGCAGCAAGATGATGTTGTAGGTCTTTGTTGCTGGTCTGTGGGTTGTCTCTGATTGTTCTCACCATTCGTCGCTTCTGTCTATCAGAGGTTTTTCTTGGTCTGCCACTTGGAGCCTTAACTTGAACTGAGCCTGTTGTCTTCCATTTCCTCAGTATGTTCCTAACTGTGGAAACAGACAGGTGAAGTCTCTGAGACAGCTTTCTGTATCCTTCCCCTAAACCATGATGGTGAACAATCTTTGTCTTCAGGTAATTTGAGAGTTGTTTTGAGACCCCCATGTTGCTACTATTCAGAGAAAATTAAGAGGAGGGAAAATTACAATTGACCCCCTTAAATACTCTTTATCATAATTCACCTGTATAGGTCAGGGGTCACTGAACTTACCAATAAGTTCCAATAATTAGTTCTAAAGGTTTTGGAATCAATAAAATGACAACAGTGTCCAAATTTATGCACCTGCCTAATTTTGTTTAAACAATTATTGCACTTTCTGTAAATCCAATAAACTTCATTTCACTTCTCGAATATCACTGTGTGTCTCCTATATGATATATTTAACGGACATTTTTTATCGTAACAACAATTTATACAGATATTAACAAGGTTGCCCAAACTTTTGCATCCCACTGTATTCCCTTTCCTGATCTTAATGCTGAATCAATTAGCCATACATTGATGGATAGTTTTACATTTAGTGTGCCAGGGGGAGGGGCTGGGTGATTGATAGTTCTTAACTAACTAGTTGTGTCTCGCCCCCTTTAAAAAGTAAAACCCCCAGAGCTAAAATACAAGGGATAGAAAGGTCAGTGAAAAAAAAAAAAGCAGATTTAAGATTGGTGGTAATTAATCCTAATTACCCTGTGATTAGTTAAAAAAAATGATTTGCCCCAGTTTACATGTCCTTTAAAGGGCATCTATAGTGGGAAAATGAACTTTTTTTTCTTTCTTTCCATGTGTTGTATAATTCCCCACAACCCCCAGAGTGTCTTCACTTTTTTCAGATTCCCTCTCTGTCCTGAGATACACCAGTTAGAAGAATACGTGATTGCATTCCTCTACTCCTGCTTGGACTGCCAATCAAATCCCTGTAACGTGATCCCCCCTCCCTGCTCTGTAATAAACATAGAGATAAGAGCATTAGCAGGGGGAGTGAGGTAGCTTTGATGGTAGATATAAGGCTGCACTTGACCCCCCTTCTTAATAGCTTTCACTGATTGATGATGGGTTACAAAGTGAGAGATCGTTAACTGCACTGTTCTCCTTCTTCTTCCGTGTCTGCAGGACAGTATTCTTTCTATTGGCCACTGTGCGTGGGTGTGTTTTTCAGGATGTTGAACTTCTAACTCCTACTGCACATGATAAGTTTGTCGGTTAGCCGGAGTTGAGACATGGAGGAGGTAACAGAGGGGAGGGGGAAGGGGGGAGTGCTGCACAGAGATCTGACACCATGGATAAACAGTCACTGACAGAGATAGGATTAAGGCAGCACAGAGTACATGAATTTAACTTTGAAAAGGGGCAATCCCAGCTCCATAGGGTTCTCCTGTAGACCCCCCCCTAAAGTCCCAAAAACAGTCCACCAGGAGGCTAGCAGGGCTCTGCCTGCTACCTTGCCTCCGGTAGATATTTGTCATGCGTACTGCAGCCCTTCTCCCTCCCCCTCCCTCTCCCTCCCGTTCTACTCTCCCTCCCCCTAGCGTAAAATCCTTTTAATATGCTGCTCCCCCATGTCTGGTAGCCCCAACCGCATGGTTAGTATTTTGCAAAAGCTCCCCAAACTCTTACTTACCTCTCCTCTTTCCTCCGCTGCACTGAATGACCGGCAGCCGCGTCCATGATTGGCTGCCGCTCAGCCAATCACAGACGCGACTGCCGGTCCCGCCCCTCTGCTTGCATTCTCGCAAGCAGAGGGCCGGCAGTGCAGCGGAGGAACGAGGGGAGGTAAGTAAGAGTTTGGGGGGCTTTTGCAAAATACTAACCATGCGGTTGGGGCTACCAGACATGGGGGAGCAGCATATCAAAAGTTATTTTTAAGGGTGGACATGCCCTTTCAAAGCCTGTAACTTAGGAACCAGAAAAGCTAGAGACCTCATTCTTGGCTTGTTTGAAAGGTACAAGAGTGCATATTTTAGACACTTGTTTGGAAACCACAGTTACCCTTTAAATAAAACTAAAGTTAAAATATAAATGACCATAATTTAAATTTATAATTCACTAGTGCCAGCTTTATGACTCTGCTCTCTGGCTCCTCCCTCAGTCATTGTCGCTGACAGTCCTCCTATCTGTGACATTGGCAAGTATATGTTGGGTTTTAAAGAGACAGGAAGTAATCTTTCTGCATGATTATAGCGTCCCTTTAATGTTACAGATTTGTGCGTAATGGATGCAGACATATACTCAGTATATTAGTTAACTGGCACTAACCATTAGTGTTATTTAACGTTAGTTCAGATATCTTCCCCTGGTGATATAGAAATATCTTTAGGGTGGTGCCTACACAGTGTGTTCTACCAGTGTAGAATGGCACTGTATCATCATTACACTGACTTTTGTAATAAATGCACCTGGATTAGGTGACCTGTATAACAGTTACCCCTACCTTTCCATATCTTAATACACTATTATAACAGCATGCATAACAGATAAGTACAAACACAAGACACAAAAACTTACAAAACATAAAAACAAGCGTGCCTTCCTATTGGCCTCGTCGCCGATGGGGAGGGGGGGGCGGAGCCTACCAGAGCAGCGTTGCTCTAAGACTCTGGTGTAAGTTACGCGAACCCAGGGGTGAAGAACAGCCGGTTCATGTCCTCACCCTGGGTAAAAGCTAATGAACACAGAAGAGGAGCGGAGGGAAGGTGAGTATAATTGTCCTTTAAGGTATGTCGTGTTCCGCTATGTTCCAAGCAGGCCTCCGCTCTGCTAAACTCCCAGGTGAAACGCTGACGCACGTTTCGTCACGATCCACGTGACGTTACATGGAAATGACCGATCTCCCATACGTGTTATGGGGATTGGTTTTCCATGCACCATACACAGGCTGACGCTATAGTCTCTCTTTACTTTAAAGTAATGCCGGCAGATGGAAATCTTCTGTCTTATCAAATCGACTGTAAATGCTGAACAAGGACGTTTGTCTGATTTAACCCCTACACATTAGTGATATTACCGTTGTTCCATTTACAAGTGCCTGGTAGTATATCAATCACAATAGGCTAGTGAGGTCTCTCCTATTATATCTCTGTATATGTTTTGAAGATAGAATGCAACAGACAGGCAGTGCTACATAAAACTAGATGGTCCTTCTAAACCCAGTTCCAAATGATAATGCAAATTGTATTTAAGTGTTATAAAGATTAACAGAGCTATGTACCGAGAGCTGTTATCAGCTTTGTGTCTTAAAGTCACGTTAACTGATGTACCAAGCATTAACCTGACTTTAAAGGGGAAGTTCAGTGGAGATACATATGCTTTTCAGAAAAAAGAGCATTTTTTTTTCATCCCAATGACCTTAATCTGCCAGTTCAGCATTTTGTCTGTGTATAAATAAATCAAACCGAAATACTGACTTCCTGTTTGCAGGACCCCTAGTAGGGACCGTTATGGTTTTGCCCTTGACCCAGCACCTTGGTTAATTCAGTTGCTCAGTAGAGATCAGAGTATCTTTGACCCATCCAACAGCCAATCAGTAGAAATTACTGTTAGGAACATTCCAAGGATGTGGTGCATTCTGGGAAGAAGGACCGTTAGAACCTGAAATGTCAGCTCACTAATGTCAACAGCAGGGAACAGCAAAGGGTATGAAATCAACTGATTTTTCAAAATGCAAAAGAATATGTAGAATAAATAAGGAGGCATTACACAAACTAACAATTTAACAAATATTGATAATTTCCACTGAACTGTCCCTTTAAGATATAACTAACAGTTTTTGCGTAACGTCGCAACTGCTGTCACGCATCTGCCACAACCAATGTACCGAGCCAATAACGTCTTTTTAAGACAATCTCTAACGCCAGCAGATTGCTGGCATTAAAGATTCGCAAAAGTCAAGCTCCTTCCCAATGCACTTAGAGACACTATCAGCTCGGTGCATTGCCTAAAGGGGGCAGTAGAGAGTGATAGCGGCTCTTGGTACATAGTCCTGTAAATATTTTGTTGTTCCATTAAATTCATGGATGGTATTGTCTCAGGGCTCTTTTGATCAGTGAAATCAATCTCAGACACCCGTGACTAGTTTGCCTGGCAAGCCCAATTAAAGTAAAGACTACTAAAGAAGGATGTTCACATAATTAAGCAGACCACCATTTTCAAGTAGAGATGGACTAGAACTCGAATCCGAACAGACTCTGACTTCTCAAACGATACCGGACCCAGATTTCTCAGACTTTCCGGACTCACGGCTGTATTTTCGATAACTATTGAAAACTCAATTATCGAATTTATGGGTCATTCGCTAACCATTGAATGTATCGTTCGTTTTCGGTAACCCTTAAATGTATGTATCGTTTTTGCTAACCCTAGAATGTATCTTTCGCTAACCCTCGAATATAGCGCAAAACCCGACAATTGCCCGCTTGTGTTTAAGAAGTGTTAAAAAAAAGTTTAGGTGACAGTGACATGTTCCCTAGACCATTTCCCAGGTGCCACAGCCATTTACAGTAAGTTACCATTGTTAGTTTAGCTGTAAATCATCCAGACTTTTCGAACTATCACTCCCCCATTGACTTAAAGTTCGAAAACAGACCGAACTTTATGAAGTTCGGCCATCTCTATTTTCAAGTAGAATGGGAAAGGAAAAGGATCTATCTGCTGCCGTAAAGCATGAAATAGTTGAATGCCTTGGGCAAAGTTTGTAAACCTTAAATATTTCACGAAAACGTAAGCTGTTAAAAGATTTGTGGCTGACTCAGAGCATACACGGGTTTGTGAAGATTAGGGAAGGTTTCTGCCAGACAAATACATCGGATTAAGTGGGCAGCTTCTAAAATGCCAATACAAAGCAGCAAACCGGTATTAGAAGCTGCTGGTGCCTCTGGAGTCCCGTAAACATCAAGGTGCATTTATGCATAAACATTCTATTTGTCCATTGCTCACAAGCAGAAATGGCTACAGTGGGCCCAGAACTACCTGCTGAAGACTAATTTTTAAATAGTCTTGTTTACTATTCAGTTCTGTGGAACAATGGATAGTCCAGATGCATGGAATGATGGATGGTTGATGGACAATTGCAAGGAGGTGGCGGAGTCATGTTTTGGGCCGGAACCATGGGGAGAAAGTTGGACAAACCCTTTAGATGTAAAAATGACTACTGAAAAGTATGTGGAGTGTCTGACTGTGCTTTCCATAACAAAATCATCTTCATGCATGACAATGCACCTTCTCATGCTGCAAGGAATACCTTTGCATCATTGGCTGCTATCGGCATAAAAAGGAGAGAAACTCATGGCATGGCCCCCATACTCCCCTGACCTCAATCCTGTTGAGAACCTTTGGTGCATCCTCAAGCAAAAGAAATATCTGTTAGTGGGAGGCAGTTTAAATACAGCACCTCTGGGAGGCTATTCTGACACCTGGCAAAGAAATTCAAGCAGAAATTCTCCAAAAACTCACACGTTCAATGGATGCAAGAATTGTGAAGCTAAGGGGTCCCATGTTAATATGGAACTTGACCTGTTAAGGATGTGTTTGATTGAAATTGCTTTTAATTCCAGTAAATATAACCTCCTAATGCTGCTAATTCAACAAATGACCATTTTCAGTTTGTAACAACCTATAAAATGCCGACTGCCAAAAAAAAATCAGAGAAAAATAGAATTTGCATAATAATTTTGAACATTGTGCTATATGGCGGCTCTGTGGTTTGCACTGGCTGGTTTCAGATCCACCTTCTGCTACATCTGCAAAAAATTGTATATTTAGCCTGTGCTTTTTCATTTGGGGTCTCTGGTTACCCCCACAACACAAAAAACTATTAATGGGTTGTGTATGATATGGTATTTGGGCTGTAATCTCTTTGGGGGAGGTTATTAAATGGTTAAACCAAATTGAAAAGCCCTGCATTCAGGCCCATATTTACCATTAGGCATAGTAGGCACCTGTGATTAGAGGGGGGCTGTAAATCTACCCACACTCCTCTACCCCTTTTATAGGCTATTTTGTGTTTAGGGGTGGGGCTTAGGGCACCTGGCTTTTTGTGCCTAGAGGCTACTGATTAGTAAAACCGTCCCAGCCTGCATTATATGGTCAGCACTTTATATAAAAATAGATAACGTCTTTTTGTACTGCTTTTACAGGCCATTGAGCAAGTTCCTAAATAAAAATAAATAGTATTGTACATTAGTGCACTATGTACGTTATATGTAAAATTATGTTTTACTCAAAGCTGTTTAGCGTGACACGCTTTTCTTTGCATTTGCACACACACCCCCATGGAATCGGTTGATTTGCAAGTTTTTTGTTGGACCCTACAGACTAAATAAGTGCCAGTGTAAATGCAAATTACCTGCTGGCATCTCCGAACCTGACAAAAATCCCATTTAATCACGACAATGGGCTGACATTGTAAATCAGCTACAAGAAAAAAATGTATAGCCTACATTGAGTGGGGGATTGATTGTCTGTCTCTTGTTTGCAGGGATTGGATTGGGGCAGACTGAGTGATACAGAAGGTAGCAGGACAGATTTTACAGTTTGTACCAACCTGCATCAGGTTCTGCAACTGGATCTCTTCTGCCAATGGGCCTTTAAATAGTCTGTGTTTTAAACTGTACAATGTATAATCTCCATATCAATTTACTTATCGGATATTGCCTTTCTTTGCTAGATGAGAAGCTGGATCTGAATGACAGCAAATGGGAAGATATCCATGTAATCACTGGAGCACTAAAGATGTTCTTTAGAGAATTGCCAGAGCCCCTCTTCACCTTTAACTACTTCAATGACTTTGTAAATGCCATTAGTAAGTATTCACTTTGTGTATCTGGTTCTTTATTTGCTTTGTGTCTTTGTCCTTATCCACACTTGACAATCTGTATTTCTTAATACACTGTATCTTTGGAAGGCAAGTGTACTTCAGTAAAGTGGAGTTTGCAGAGATGACTCTAAAACAAGATAATACTTGTGGCAGCAGTGACACTTTCCACTAGAGGGCACCGCACACTAAAATATTGCACAAAGCCATTTTTCCCAATAACCGCAAATTAAATTCACAGCCAACAATTTATTTTCAGAACAAGATCCCAAGCTGCGTGTTCAAGGTGTCAAAGATTTAATTAAGCAATTGCCAAAGCCAAACCAGGACACGATGCAGGCACTCTTCAAACATCTCAAGAAGTAAGTGTAACAGTAAAACCTATTTACATATCATTTGAAGACATTAATGTGCCACTTGATTTTGTTTTTCTCCAAAATACCAGAATAGGCAATGTCTAGTTTCACTTCCATCTCCGCAAAGGGATATGCAATAGTTTGATCTCTATTGCTACTATATGACATGTAGTCATGTCACTCACTGAAAGGAGATCGAAACCCGCTCCAGTATATAGAATTAAATGAAATGTAAGCCCCTGAAGATTTGGATAAAATTACAGTGTACATTTTCACTGTCTGACCACACCTACAAACCTCATTCACATGCTCTATTTCCTAACCTGTCCTGTAAAAGTATTGGCTAAAGACTACTAGTGGGTGGGGCTATCTGTGACAAGTTCCTGCTGTAGCTTAGAAATGAGCATGTGTACAGAGTGTTATGGTCTGTAATACTGGAAAACTGTGAAATGAATCACAGACACCATGTTTGAAAGGTAAATTTCCCAGCATCCACATCAAAATAAGAGGTAAGACACAGATTTCTGCTTGTATTTCAAGGTGCTTTGCCTTCTGGTTCAGTGTTCTTTTGAGGCTTTAGTTGTCCTTTAACTCATTGTGTCCTATATTTCTGTATATAGAATTCTTTACGTAGAATGCTGGAGTGTAGTGTAAATCATCCGATTCAAACCTTACAGATGGATACTATAAACTAGCATTTTGTCGCATCTGTCATTAAGAACTCCAGTAAAGGCACAAAAGCATACACTTATTTATAATACAGGCTACATGTGTCTATGGGAGGTAGAAATGAGTTAGAAGTACTAATGTCTCATTTGTTCTCTCTAGGGTGGTTGAAACTGGAGAAAAGAACAGAATGACTTATCAAAGTTTAGCAATAGTTTTTGGACCGACTCTTCTAAAACCAGAAACAGAGACTGGTAACATAGCTATTCACACAGTATACCAGAATCAAATAGTGGAACTTATTCTACTTGAATACAATTTTATTTTTGGCCGCTGATGCCAACCCATACAACTCTGGAAGCAACCACTAACCATCTCATTTGGATCAACGCTTTTGTGCCGTATTATTTCTCCATGGCTCATTTTTGCTTGTGGACCAAGGAGGCCATTTCATTATTTCATCTCCCGTACTTCCACATGATGACCTTGACTGGTTTTAACCTGCTACCAGGTTTTTTTTTGTATTTTGAATCTTTTACATTGTGCCCAGATTCTAATTCATAACCGGAATGAAAGTCTAATCAGACACTGGATTTACTGGAAATAAAGCTACTAATCTCATTCTACGCCAATGGACTTTTTTTTCTGACTGATACTGTGTTTTTGATCAAGGCTGAGCTTGGCTCTGTGCAGAAACATATTGTATTTGTATTGGTGACATTTCATTCCGCACATGTCTTTTTAAACAAATATTTGTTGTTTGCACAGGCAGGTGGTGAAAAATCTGCAGACACTAATTCTTTGAGAGCGCTCTCCTTTTATTGGTTTTCTTCTCAGGCTCCTTTTTGCAAATATGGTTATGTCCACATCATACTGTTAGAAACCAGAACTGCACACTGGGTATTTTTTTTAATTTTTTTTTTTTTATAAATCACACAATCAGAGATGTGATCATTAATCTTTAAATGTCTGTAAATGTTTCTAATGCATGCCGTGAAGACATGTTTGGACCCAAGTGGCTGACAGACTTATGAATTGATCCATAGATCAGTATTTTCTGGTATTTTATTAAAAACATGTCCTTGAACTGCTGTTTGAAGACTGATCACTAGACTGATTGATACGGTTCTTTATCCATCAGACCAACCTTTGGTATTAAATGTTTTTTGATGTAAATAGAAGCCAGAAATCCAATTATCCCTGTCTTGTACAAAATAGTGTTTGTGTCCAGGGCTCATAGCTTTTCGTTTCACAATCTGAGCTGCAGACAAATTTTGCTTTTCCTCAGTCTAACTATGTGTGGGAGAAATAACTGTATGCACTTTTAGGTTTTAAAAAAGAAAAACTTTATATAAGCAAAGGTACTGGAAATATTTAATTGGCTTCAAAACTATTAAGCCAAATGGGTATTTAATATGTACAGTTTATTTTTCAGGGATGAACTACCATGGAAATAAATTCTCTAAAGGATAAGTATTGATTGGATATAGGCTTTAAAGAACAAACCAATGAAATATTGATTTGAAGTATTTGTTTTACATGAAAATGTAAACAGATTTTGTAAAATAAATGGACCTGGAAGATTTTGTTACAGGCAACAGTCTGAAGATTTTTGTATGTATTTTTGTAGAATAACTTCTGTATTTTGTTGTAGTTGCTGTTGTCAATAAATACACGCGACCAGGGTTTGTTAACAATTGTGTCTACTGGCTTAGGCCTTTGTTTAACTTTAAATGCTGTATGAGTATGCAGCAATCAAAGGTAAGTGTTTAAGTTAACTTGTGCAACTTATTGAAGGTTAGTCGGTGATCCGAGAACCTGGATTGCTGCTTCTATGATGCAAAATACTGTAGAACAAAGGTTTGAAGTCTCCTTCAGTTGGCAATGTCATTATCCAAGCCTGGGAGAGAATCACATAGTAGCTCCTGGTGACAGCTTGTGAGATACTGCCCATGTGCTTCCTTACCCAATAAATGCGAGTGTTGCGTCACTTCTATTGGTGGACATTTGCTTGGGTGCATTTTTGCTGCCTGATCTTCAGAAAGGTAGCACAAGATTTGCTCACTAGGACTTTATTGTAACATTGCTGAATAATTTAAATGCTGAAGGTTATTTTGTAAGTAAATGAATGGGGCACTCCTACTGTACCTACCTGCAAATGTGCAAGTCTGTTTTGTTGTATATTAAGTGTAAGGCTTCTAAAACTAGCCAAACTCTCTCCTAAAGAAGAATTGGGAATCTCACAATATATACAGTTCTAGTGTATATAAGTAGCAAATATTTTATGTGGAAGTGTATGTACATTTTCAGGTGAGGCTCCTGGAGTTTCCCGGATTTAGGTATGTACTCAAGGACAGTCGCGTACCCAGAAACCCCAAAAATAAATTCTGCCAGCACATCATTGTAAGAGGCATCCTAAGTTCTATAATTGACGAGCCAACGAGTTTACACAGCTTCACTGCTTCTGAATTTCGTTCTGGGTATGGGGCTATAGGGAGCGGGTATCCTCCCTGAAAAGAGTTTTGGCAGGGTGGGCATTTTGGCAGGGTGGGCATAGATGACTTTCGCGTTCTTTACTATGTGCGCCAGTATTTTGCAACCATGCTTATAATTATGTGACCACTGCAGTAAACTACTGATAATGTTCAGTAATTTACAGCCGATACAAACCCGCGGTATTAAGAAATGCCGGTACTGCAGTTTTATAGACAGCCACCCTCATGTTTTTGCCCATGAGAAGTAATTGGAGTATGTATACCCATTAACAATCTGATTATTCTGGCACGGTATGTGCTATTCTACCAAATAAATAACTATTTGCAAAACTGAGAGTTTAGAAAGAATCTGCTACCTTAGGATGGTTCTTTCTCCAATTATGGCTTTTTTACAGTGCATTCTGGGAACTAGAGAGTCCGTGGCTTTACCTCTATGGACTAAGCTGTAGACTCATTCAAGTTCCTTATTTGACCTTCCTTAACGAGGGTCAATGACTGCCTGAATACGTTCCTTTAAGCTAGAAACTGTAATCAAATGTGACTTGCTCTTCAGAAGTATTAAATGCAAACTTCCTTCCCGAGTGGAGATTAATGGCGTATTGATTTTATCTTTTGGCAGAGCGAAGTAAGAATTGGGCTCTACTGATTTCCTTAGAAAATAAATAAACGTCGGACTCAAGACGCTGATTCAAGTCCTTGCAACACCCGAGTCTGAATGTTAAATAGCCCAGCCATACAGATCTGTGCTTGTCTGTTGATTAAACTCCATAGAAACCTCCCTTCCTGAGTCAATTATAATTCTCTCCTCATCCTACTGTATCTCTCCTGTTTATGTGTAAGATTAAGTGGTGCGTTTTTTCTTCTCGCTTCTTAGGTTGAAGCTTATTTTAACCTCAATTAATCCATCTGCACACAGTCATTCTAAAGGGAAACAAGAAAATATCCCCCGTCATCTTCCTTAAAAGGATGCATGAGATTGGTCACAGCAGGGATTACTCCCAAATATTGGGCCAATGAGGAAAAAACACTGCACATAAATAGAGGAAGACTCAATGCGTTGTTCTGACACTGTGTGATTATTGCCTTAGACAGCTGAAAGCTGCAGGGTTTCCAATTTCCCTCCTTAGTCATTCTGCCATGTTTGCTGGCGTAGAAAAAAAATGCTGATTATCCGTAAACAATAATTACGCCTGACACCAGGCTGCTGAGTTAGTACAATCTGCATCTGACAAAACTACAAATGACCTGGATTTGTTACCGAAAGCTTCCTCTAAGGAGTCTTGAAGATCCAATTAAGGGACCTCATTTGTATTCCTAATTAAGTGCATGTTCATTACATTGCGTTCATATTAAGGTTCACAAGTATGATAGCTGGACAACATCTAGCTCTGCTGGAGCAAAATTTATAGTTCGCAAGAGATTAATATCTCTTCAAGAGGGCCTCAATTTTTAGCTCAATATGCATGGTCCGCATATTATCTGTTACAAAATCTTATTTAACAGAAGATAGGGCAGTAATGTAGTAACCTGAATCACTGCCTTATTCAACCTAAAAGGGCATGCCATACTTTAAACTGGGTACACACCAGCCAATATTTTCGGCCGACCGACCAATTCGCGGCACTTTCGGTCGATAGGCCGAAAATATCTGCTGGTGTCTGGCGGCCGGCCAGCATCAATTGTTCGTTCGTCTGGATCGGACAAACGAACCATCGAGCATGTCAGAAAATTCTGATCGATTGTGCGGTTCCCAGTGGGACCGCACAATCGATCGCAAATTCGCCCGCAACCAACGAACATTTGTCCCGGCTGAGCGCTCACTTGGGACAAAGTCCCTCCGTGTGTACCCAGCCTAAAACAAACTGGTGACTTTTCAATTGGCACTATTGTTACATTGCTCTTACTGTTGAATATATGTATGCAGATGTTAATTTATATAGCGCTACTTGGGGACGCAGCGATGTGCAAAACTATAATAAAAAAAGCCGTACAAGGGGGACAAAACATATATCAATAAATACATAAAGTACCTGCATTAAGTGTACAGGTGCTTACACCATGCAACAGGAGGAGAGAGGTCCCTGCCCTGTTGAGCTTACAATCTAGTTATTATTGATTAATATAGAGCTAACATCTTCCGTGTTGCTGTACAATTACCTAATCACCATTAAATACAGGGTAATACATATAATATAAGTCATACATATTACATACACTGGTAATACATAATATAAGCATGCAGTGATGAGTTACCGTATATACTCGTATATACTTCAGCCTGAAAACTCAGACTCGGTTTATACTCGAGTCAGTACCTTACCTGAGCATTCTGGCAGCCGCACGATCTTCCCGGCGCCGGGCAGTGACGTCAGCCGGCGCGCCAGTACACAGAAAGATCGCGCGGCTGCCGGAATGCTCAGGATACCGCACCCTACCTGCAAGATGGATACCGCACCTTACCTGCAATGCTCAGGATACCGCACCTACCTTGGATGGAGGAGAGCCCACAGGGAGAAGAGACCGAGCCCACAGGGAGAAGAGACCACAGGGAGAAGAGACAGGTACAAACTGAACTGGGTGGGAGGGTGAAGGGGGCATTCAAGATGTTTGGAAACTACAACTCCCTGCATGCTTTATTAGCTGGGAGTTGTAGTTTCCAAACATCTTGAATGCCAAGTTTCTACCCTCGGTTTATACTCGAGTCAACAACTTTTATTAGGATTTTTAGGTGAAATTGGGTACCTCGGTTTATACTCGGGTTGGTTTATACTCGAGTATATACGGTACTTACAGCAATACCGTGATACAATAGGAAAGAGGACCCTTCCCAAAGAGCTTACAGACTAGAGAAAATGGGGTGACGTAAGGTTGCGGGAATCGGTAAATTGCGGGTTGGGTCATATTGGGTAGTAAGAGGGGTAATATATAATATAACCATAATAATAATCATAATAAAAGTAAAGTCTAGGCCAAGTTATATGTTTACCTGAAGAGGTAAGTTTTAAGTATACGTTTCAAGGTATTAAGGGACAGTGAGTGACACAGACGGAGGAAGGGAGTTCCAGAGCAAAGTCCTAAATGCGGGCATGGGAAAAGGTGACAAGGGTGGATGAGAGGAGGAGATGTTAAAGGACATCTCCACCCTCAATTATTTTTGATATATTGCAGGGCATCCAAACTTTACTTACAGCCCCTTGTTCCAGCAGAGGGCCGAACCGGTAGCTGTGATTGGCTGGGAGGCAGCCAATCACAGCCGTGGCTGCCAGCGATAGAGAATGCAGTCGGAGCGAGAATTTGTAAGTAGAGTTCGGATTCAATTTTTACACTTCCAATATAGCTGTTGGGGGTGGGAGGGGATGCCCTGCAATACATATGAAAGATTTCACGCTACATAAAGGACAGCCAGATCGGGAGGGAGGGGGAAAGGGCTCCCCTGTGCATGCCAGAAGCAACTGAGAGAAAAGATCAGAGGCAGAAACCATTTGGATAGGAAGACAGCTCCTACCCTTCAGTTTCCTGGACTTTGGGCAAGCACTACAGGAGAACCATAAGGAGCAGAGATGTAAGATTTCTTTAAATTGTACAGTGGGGCCAGTAGTGGGTTAAATTTTAGTTTGTTGGTTTTTTTTAGTTTGGACATGCCCTTTAAATCGCTATATATATATATATATATATATATCCTCACAGTAGTATAGGAACGTGACTATGCAGTTAGACAGTTTAGGGTATTTACATTGGAGAAGCAGTACTTGCGCAGGGATGCACTTTATATAATTATATTAATGGGCCGTACTATAAACACTCTGGTGCATTGTTCACCAAAAAGTCATCAGAGGACTCGTGGACATCCATTAAGATTAGAAGAAATGTTTAATCTTCAAGTTAGGAAATGTTTATTTACAGTGAGAACGGTGGAACAGTCTTCCAGCAGATGTGATAAGCTGGGTACACGCAGGAATCTGCAAGATTCTGTCTGTCACTTTCTAAAGATCCCTCTACAGGGACTGTGAAAATTTCTCCGCCGATGAATTCTTATACTTCAAGTACAGGGGGACGACTGCGGCAAAGGAAAATTCCTAGCCGTTTTGAGGGGCCAACTGCTGTGGTGTTGAATGGATGATACCGCATGGTATGCTCATATTGTGTGGCGATTGTACCTTTACAACCATGGTGCGATGGAAGTACTCCATTGTAAACTACCCATTGTTGCTAGCTTACAATAGCGTTAAAGGTATTGCAATTCTTAAATACGGCTGCCTCTTCTGAGCATGCCCAGGCTCAGTACATGTTTCTAAATTGCTCAGTTTCCATGAGGCATCCAGAAGCATAGCAGGCATATAGTAATGAATTCATAGGACAAACTATCATATATCAACATATTTTAAAGAGCCCATTCTTTCTAAAAGATATAATTATGATGGGTGGAGTTGTCCTTTAAGGTTTTATAGCACACTAGAGCTGCTGGGGATTGTAGCCATATGTGTTTATCCGTATAATTTACATTTTACTCTTTTAATCAAGCAGTTAAACGTGACAATTATTTTGTTAGTATTTACCGAGATTTTAATTTTAGCTTTCTACTTTATGAACAGTCGCTGATTAGTAATTAGCAAATTTGTTGAGGCTTCCTGGGAACAGAGACACTAATAAAGAGAGATTGTGCGGAAAAATGATTGTTTCATTGGCACAGCAGTCGAAGTTCTGCTTTAGTACTTGGTCTTGTGCTTGGAATAATATCAGGTTTATTTTGTGGATATTGATACTAGAGATTGGCTGTGATTTCATCTTAGTCGTAGCCGCCCACACCATACAATATTTCCAGCTGACCGACCAACCGATACACACTGTACCATCAGTTTGTCGCTTGTAAATATCCAATGGTGTGTACCCAGCCTTAGTGATTGCTTAGCAATCAGCTAAGGTGAAGCAAAGCAAAAGATATAAACACTTTCAGACATGGCACACATGTTAGATTGTTGCCCAAAATGGTCATGGTCTGCCAATTCACGCTAAAATGATGTGTGCGGAGCGTTGTGTTAACAGTACTCTGTACAGTGGGAAGCTGTAATCAGTTTGTCACTGACACAATCTGTATGTCTTTTGGGGGAAACCGAAGTAAACCCACACAAGCACAGGGAGAACAAACTCCTTGCAGTTGTGTCCAAGGTAAGATTTGAACCCAAGACAGCGCTGCAAGGCATCAAAGCTGACCACTGAGCCCTCCAATGACTGCTCATCAAAAGGAGACTAATGTAAATGACATGCAGAGTGACAAACAGGAACTCATTGCAAATAAGAGTAGGTTTACATGGATAGGCTGGTATAAAAGAAAACTGCCTGGAAATGCAGCTTTGTTATGTACAAAAACTGCCTGGAAATGCAGCTTTGGTGCGCATACTGTTATTACCTTGTGTTAAACACATACCTTCCATCATGTACCTCTTGCTCAATGTTAAAGCTTAAGCTCTTTACACATGTGCGATTGCAGGGCTGCTGTGTAGTACACTTTTATATATATTGAAAAATTAATCAGTGATGACATTGGGCAAGTTACCTCTGACTTACCTTGCATTGTTCCCTTGACATTCCCAGACAGAATGCTAACCAACAATACGACTAATTGCAAATGCCGAGTGAAAGAAGGCTGGTAAGTACTGTTAGAATCTTAGAAAGTTAAAAATCTTGCAAGGTCGATGTTTTGGGGGGTTGTTAAAGTATAAAAGTTTTTTTTGGGGGGTCGACATACCCTTTAATCCTCGTGGCTGTGAGATACAGTAAATAGATAGATATCTACCGATTAGGCTGAGATACAGTAAATAGATAGATGTCAACCGATTAGGCTGAGATAAAGTAAATAGATTGATGTCAACCGATTGGGCTGAGATACAGTAAATAGATAGATGTCTACCGATTGGTTCTCCTGTATCTCATCCTAATAGATAGACATCTATCTATTTACTGATCTCATCCTAATATAGAACATCTATCTATTCTGTATCTCATCCTAATAGATAACATCTATCTATTTACTGTATCTCATCCAAATAGAGAGACATCTATCTATTACTGTATCTCATCCTAATAGAGAGACATCTATCTATTTACTGATCTCATCCTAATAAGATAGACATCTATCTATTTCTGTATCTCATCCTAAATAGACATCTATCTATTTACTGTATCCATCCTAATAGATAGACATCTATCTATTTACTGTATCTCATCCTAATAGATAGACATCTATCTATTTACTGTATCTCATCCTATAGAGACATCTATCTATTTACTGTATCTCATCCTAATAGATCGCCAAGGAAGTGATGGATCCTGGGAAGGAGGACCATTGCAAAACCTGAGACGGTAGCTCACTACTGACCACATCAAAACATAACAAGAAGAAATTAAAATGAATTGATTTTTCATATATTAAGCCAATATTGGAATACTTAGGCATAGAGAATTGAAATAATAATGCTTTTTTTTCCACTGAACTTCCTCTGTTGGCTTACCCTCCTTTGACCTCCCCTACCTCAGTTACTTGTCAGAGCACATTTTTCCAATGGGAGGGGGGGTGGCTGGGGTATAATCTGGTGACATTCTGGTTGGTTTTGTGCCAGTGTGCCAATATACATGTTGGAGACACAATATCGTGTATATGCGTGTTTTGAGGAATAGACAAAGGTTCTCACATGTGCGATTGTGGGTGCCGACCCACGGCGCCTGGCGGATCGGGAAGAGACCCTTGAACGAACGCCCATTTTGGCCGATAAAGTGCCCCTACAAGGCTGATAATCTTCTGAAAAGGCCATTTGTACACAACGTGTGTCGCGGGCCGGCACGTGTACGAACCTTAAGCAATAACAGCAATAAACATTATTCACCAATAGGATTTTGGTTACTGCGCTTGATTTAAAATACGCTATTTTGATTGGTTGCTTTGTTTGGTACTCCTGATTTTACAAACAATGAACCCTGTTAAACATTATATCTCCCCTTTACTTTGGAAAACCAGCATAAAAAATGTGGATTTATGAACATTGCCATTTTCTAGCAGTGTGGTATCCCATGTAAAAGACAACCATACACGGGTGAATATCCGCATTCAATTTCATTGTTTTCATTGAATAGATCCAAATTCAGTTCCATTGCTAAACTAAAAGAATAGAATAGGTTGAACTTTCATTGGTCTGGTCATTGTACAATTGATTGTTTGACTGAATGAAGGGTTGGCCAACACAGGTCAATATTTAGTTGGATCTGACTATTCTGATTTCCTGCATTTCTATCATTCCACAAAACTCGGTCGGTCTGACCAGATGTCTTCATTGTCTTGGTAAATCACAGCCAAACCATCAGACTAAAAGGCTAAAATTTTGTCCTTGTCATCGAGTTCTGTAGGACCATAACATCGGTCATCAGGCTAAAGTCAGTCCAGGTGTACTGGCCTTATAGACATACACCCTTACAAGGTACACATAGTAATGATAAAGGGGCGTTCTGTCGATGGGATCACCCCTTAACGGCAGTCTGTGTACTGAGAAAATGATCATTTTCAAAATTATTCCTCTGTTGCAGTCTGCTCCATGTACTGTAGTGCAGGAAATCAACCATGATCAATAGGGTGTGTGGCTGTCCTATACAATCTTCCCTATACTTAATATGGGTAGAAAGTTTGGACTGTGTGTAGCTGTTATTCTTCTAATAATTGTTAATAGTTTTATTAAGCAAATCCATCAAACTTTGCATCATTAAAAATAATTAATCTTTATAAATTATCCTAAATATACAAGATATAAATGTAGAAGTATAAAGTAACAAGATAGAAGTTTTGTAATGTATATGTACTTTTATCTGGTGTTTAAACTATTTCATCCTTACTGTAGCGTTAATATCACATTAACTTGCCTTAAAGAAAACCGTTTACAGTTATGTAGAGCACCCCCCAACCCCATTTTCGCAATAAGTGTAGTTGCCAAGATGCCTTTGAAGGGACTTGGACTTACCTGACCCGGTCCCTCACAGCTCCTCCTCTGCTCTTCTGTGGTGCTTCTTCCTGATCGCGGTGTCAGTTAAAAACAAAGAAAGAGCGATCAGGGCACTGAGGAATAGTAACAAAGCTAAAGTATGGTGCAGGTGCTAGTCTGCTGAAAGCATCTATAAAGGTAGAGAGAGAAAAATTGCAGACTGCAACACTGTCTTTAGAAAAAAACCAAAACCATCCTTCATTCATGTCTACTTAAAGGGTATCTATACTCTAAAAAATAGATTTACAGCAAGATCCCAAGAACTTTTTGGGGATTTTAAATCTGAGCTGTAGATCCTGAGAAATCATCATTTTAATCACAGCATTACAGGGAAAGACCTGTCACTCCAGGAGCAGAGATTGTAATATGTGACCCATTATGACCTCTTACTGGGATCTTTAGCTGCCTGCCAGCACACTTCTTGCAACAATTAAGAGAATCAGCAGAGAAAAGAAGGCAGGGGGGAGGGAGGGGGAGATGTGTAAGCAGAGAGTGTCCATGGTGAGGCTGTGCAGAGTTATAAGTGTCGCAGACACTACAAGGAGGCAGTGAGTATGGGAGGTGGGGCAATTAGGTGCACTAACTAAACATTAATAATTTAATGACAAGCAAGCACAGATGAAAATGTGAGTACCAACATTTTACTTCTCTCACATTATAGTGTTCAGATAATGTAAAGTTGTTTGAGTAGGTTAGTGACCTTTAAAGGGACAGTTTAAAAACAGTTAAAAACATTTATACACATTCCCTTTACAAGAGTAAGACTAGGCATTAAAGTCACCATTATATAACACACATCTTGAGTAGGTCAACTAATATACAGCGTAAACAAATGTAAAGAATATATAAATACCAGTCTGGGTCATGCAACTGGGTCATCCACAATCAAAATAGTGAGATTTCGGAAGATATAGGCACTGTAATTGCGCAGCCGCACATGGCGCAAGATGAAGTTATCATGGACGGGCCTCGGGCGCTATAAAACCTGCGGAGGCCATGGACAAACACACTGAGGAAGCTCCATGCACTAGCGTTGGGAGCGAAACGTGTTGTGTGAACGCGCGCTTGCTGCAATATTCCTGACCCAGACTGGCATTTATATATTCTTTATATGTGTTTACACTGTATCAGTTGACCGAATCGTACAAGATGTTATATATGGTGACTTTAATGCCTAGTCTTACTCAGGTCAAGGGAATATATGTACAGTATATATGATATTTAGGTTTTTAAACCATGTCCCTTTAAATAGAGATGTATAGAGGACGGATTATGTTGTTTTTTTCTAAAGACGGCGCTTTTTCTCTTCTCTTACCTTTATTAGCGGCTGCAGTTAAGGCGCAATGTGATGCCCAATTACCTGACAGCCGTAAAAAGGAAGTAGAGCAGCTGTCAATGCAGAGCCTCACTGCTCCTGTTTTTGCTCGAAACAGGAGCAGGGGTGGTGTCGAGGGACCAGATCAGGAAAGTCCCATCTGAAGCAACTTTGGCAATTATACAGAATGCAAAAATGGGGTTGGGGAGCTCTACATGACTGGAAAAGTTTTGGGGTTTTTTTTTTTGCTGGAAATGCCCTTTAAAATAGTGAAATCTTCCTTTAGTGTGTCATCTAGTTACTTTTATCGTTTTATAAATAGTTGATTAGGAGCTTGTATGTGAAACAGTGTCACCTAGTGGAAAAGCCATTATTTATACCCATTCACTTAAATGAACATGATTTGATCAACAACAAAATTTCTCAGGAGTTTTCTCAGCAGTTCCAGATGTTTTGCCATCAGGATAATTTTGTCCTTCGGCCTCTTGTTAAAAGGCAGGAAATGGCGCAAAACAAAGACGTTGTCTAAACACAGCCTAATCGGCAGAGATCTATTTACTGTATCTCATCCTAATAGATAGACATCTATCTTTACTGTATCTATTTAATAGATGACATCTATCTATTTACTGTATCTCATCCTAATAGATAGAATCTATCTATTTACGTATCTCATCTATAGATAGATCTATCTATTTACTGTATCTCATCCTATAGATAGACATCATCTATTTACTGTATTCTATCAATAGAGAGACATCTATCTATTTACGTATCTATCCTAATAGGACATCTATCTATTTACTGTATCTCATCCTAATAGATAGACATCTATTATTTACTGTATCTCATTCTAATAGATAGACATCTATCTATTTACTGTATCTCATCCTAATAGTAGACATCTATCTATTTACTGTATCTCATCCTATGAGAGACATCTATCTATTTACTGTATCTCATCCTAATAGAGAAATCTATATTACTGATCTCATCCTAATAGAGAGACATCTATCTATTTACTGTATCTCTCCTAATAGAAGACATCTATCTATACTGTATCTCATCCAATAGATAGACATCTACTATTATGTCTATCCTAATAGAGAGACATCTATCTATTTAGTATCTCATCCTAATAGATAGACATCTATCTATTTACTGTATCTCATCCTAATAGATAGAAATCTATCTATTTACTGTATCTCATCCTAATAGATAGACATCTATCTATTTACTGTATCTCATCCTAATAGAGAGACATCTATCTATTTACTGTATCTCAACCTAATAGATAGACATCTATCTATTACTGTATCTCATCCTAATAGAGAGACATTACTATTTAGTATTCATCCTAATAGAGAGACATCTATCTATTTACTGTATCTCATCCTAAAGATAGACATCTATCTATTTACTGTATCTCATCCTAATAGAGAGACATCTATCTATTTACTGTATCTCATCCTAATAGATAGACATCTATCTATTTACTGTATCTCATCCTAATAGATAGACATTATCTATTTACTGTATCTCATCCTAATAGATAGACATCTATCTATTTACTGTATCTCATCCTAATAGATAGACATCTATCTATTACTGTATCTCACCTAATAGATAGACATCTATCTATTTACTGTATCTCATCCTAATAGAGAACATCTATCTATTACTGTATCTCATCCTAATAGAGAGCATTATCTATTTACTGATCTCATCCTAATAGATAGACATCTATCTATTTACGTATCTCATCCTAATAGATAGACATCTATTCATTTACTGTATTCATCCTAATAGATAGACATTATCTATTTACTGTATCTCATCCTAATAGAGAGACATCTATCTATTTACTGTATCTATCCAATAGATAGACATCTATCTATTTACTGTATCTCATCCTATAGAGAGACATTATCTATTTACTGATCTCATCCTAATAGATAGACACTATCTATTTTGATCTCATCCTATAGATAGCATATATCTTATTATGTATCTCATCCTAATAGAAGACATTCTCTATTTACTGTATCTATATCCTAATAGATAGACATCTATCTATTTACTGTATCTCATCCTAATAGATAGACATCTATCTATTTACTGTATCTCATCCTAATAGATAGACATCTATCTATTTACTGTATCTCATCCAATAGATAGACATCTATCTATTACGTATCTCATCCTAATAGAAGACATCTATCTATTACTGTATCTCATCCTAATAGAGAGACATCTATCTATTACTGTATCTCATCCTAATAGATAGACATCTATCTATTTACGTATCTCATCCTAATAGATAGACATCTATCTATTTACTGTATCTCATCCTAATAGAGAGACATCTATCTATTTACTGTATCTCATCCTAATAGATAGACATCTATCTATTTACTGTATCTCATCCTAATAGAGAGACATCTATCTATTTACTGTATCTCATCCTAATAGAGAGACATCTCTATTTTACTGTATCTCATCCTAATAGATAGACATCTATCTATTTACTGTATCTCATCCTAATAGATAGACATCTATCTTTACTGTATCTCATCCTAATAGAGGACATCTATCTATTTACTGTATCTATCCTAATAGATAGACATCTATCTATTTACTGTATTCATCCTAATAGAGAGACATCTATCTATACTGTATTCATCTAATAGATAGACATCTATTATTTACGTATCTCAATAGAAGACACTATCTATTTACTGTATCTCATCCTAATAGATAGACATATATCTATTTTACTGTATCTATCCTAATAGAGAGACATCTATCTATTTACTGTATCTCATCTAATAGAGAGACATCTATCTATTTACTGTATCTATCTAATAGAGACATCTATCTATTTACTGTATCTCATCCTAATAGATAGACATCTATCTATTACTGTATCTCACCTAATAGAGAGACATCTATCTATTTACTGTATCTCAACCTAATAGATAGACATCTATCTATTTACTGTATCTCATCCTAATAGATAGACATCTATCTATTACTGTATCTCATTTAATAGAGAGACATCTATCTATTTACTGTATCTCATCCTAATAGATAGACAACTATCTATTTACTATCTATCACCTAATAGAGAGACATCTATCTTTTACTGTCTCATCCAATAGTAGACATCTATCTATTTACTGTATCTCATCCTAATCGAGAGACATCTATCTATTTACTGTATCTCATCCTAATAGATAGACATCTATTATTTACGTATCTCATCCTAATAGAGAGACATCTATCTATTACTGTATCTCATCCTAATAGAGAGACATCTATCTATTTACTGTATCTCATCCTAATAGAGAGACATCTATCTATTTACTGTATCTCATCCTAATAGATAGCATCTATCTATTTACTGTATCTCATCCTAATAGATGACATCTATCTATTACGTATCTCACTAATAGGAGACATCTATCTATTTACTGTATATCTCTCCTAATAGATAGACATCTATCTATTTACTGTATCTCATCTAATGAGTAGACATCTATCTATTACTGTATCTCCTCCTAATAGATAGACATCTATTATTTACTGTATCTCATCCTAATAGAGAGACATCATTCTATTTACTGTATCTCATCCTAATAGATAGACATCTATCTATTTACTGTATCTCATCCTAATAGATAGACATCTATCTATTTACTGTATCTCATCCTAATAGATAGACATCTATCTATTTACTGTATCTCATCCTAATAGAGAGACATCTATCTATTTACTGTATCTCATCCTAATAGATAGACATCTATCTATTTACTGTATCTCATCCTAATAGAGAGACATCTATCTATTTACTGTATCTCATCCTAATAGAGAGACATCTATCTATTACTGTATCTCATCCTAATAGATAGACATCTATCTATTTACTGTATCTCATTCTAATAGATACACATCTATCTATTTACGTATCTCATTCTAATAGAGAGACATTATCTATGACGTATCTCATCCTAATAGAGAGACATCATCTATTTACTGTATCTCATCTAATAGATAGACATTATCTATTTACTGTATCTCATCCAATAGATAGACATCTATCTATTACTGTATTCATCCAATAGAGAGACATCTATCTATTACTGTATCTCATCCTAATAGATAGACATCTATCTATTTACTGTATCTCATCCTAATAGATAGACATCTATCTATTTACTGTATCTCATCCTAATAGATAGACATCTATCTATTTACTGTATCTCATCCTAATAGATAGACATCTATCTATTACTGTATCTCCCTAATAGATTGACTTCTGTTTCTGTATCTCAGCTAATAGAGAGACATTATCTATTTACTGTATCTCATCTAATAGATAGACATCTATCTATTACTGTATCTCATCTAATAGAGAGACATCTACTATTTACTGTATCTAGCCTAATAGATAGACATCTATCTATTTACTGTATCTCTGCCTAATCGGTAGACATCTATCTATTTACTGTATCTCATCCTAATAGATAGACATCTATCTATTTACTGTATCTCATCCTAATAGATAGACATCTATCTATTACGGATCTCATCCTAATAGATAGACATCTATCTATTTACTGTATCTCAGCCTAATAGATAGACATCTATCTATTTACTGTATCTCATCCTAATAGATAGACATCTATCTATTTACTGTATCTTAGCCTAATAGATAGACATCTATCTACTTACTGTATCTCATTCCTAATAGATTGACTTCTGTTTACTGTATCTCAGCCTAATAGATAGACATCTATCTATTTACTGTATCTTAGCCTAATAGATAGACATCTATCTATTTACTGTATCTCATCCTAATAGATAGACATCTATCTATTTACTGTATCTTAGCCTAATAGATAGACATCTATCTATTTACTGTATCTCTGCCTAATCGGTAGACATCTATCTATTTACTGTATCTCATCCTAATAGATAGACATCTATCTATTTACTGTATCTCATCCTAATAGATAGACATCTATCTATTTACTGTATCTCATCCTAATAGATAGACATCTACCGTATGTGAAGATGTCAAAACAATGGCTAAGTCATTTCAAACCACTTTGGCTGTTATTCCAGGTGGGCTTACATCTGTTTTACAGATGTCCATAAACAAACCTTTTAAAGACCGTGTGCGAAAAATGTGGCACGAATAGATGTTGTCAGGTCAAGCCAAATTGACAAAAGGTGGAAATCTTATGAAGCCTGACATAGCCTGAAATAGTAGTGGGTACGAGATGCATGGGAGGACATTCCAGAAGACATCATCAAGCGTGCTTTTCTGAAATGCGGTATAAGTAATGCCATGGATGGTAGCGAAGACGATGTTTTGTTTCAGCACAGCAGCAGTGATGAAAATGATGGAGATTTTGATGATGGTGATGATAATGTCTATGCAGATGACATTACACCAGCTCAATTTGAGGCACTATTTGGAGAAACCGACGATGAGGAATCCGATTTTGAAGGATATTAAATGTGTTTTATGTTCCAGTTCCATATTGCTGTTCAAGCCATTGAACTTTGGGTCCCCCAGTTAAAATATTTAGCATTACAGTACTAGTTTACCGTACCATTGTTACGGTATGTACCGGTTATGTAGATGTTCCTACATATGGTAGGTTTGTGACTTTACATTACGGTATGCTGCTAAGTGAAGTGACTACTGAACAAGTTGTTTTTATTTACGGTAAAATAAATACTTTAATGGACCTCCTGTTTATTCATGTCATTTTCAATCTTTTACTAATTACAGGTTTGCTTTAGTGTTCATATTTTCTACCCTCGGTTTATACTCGAGTCAATCATTTTTACTAGTTTTTTTAGGTAGAAATGTGTACCTCTGTTTATACTCGGGTCGGTTTATACTCGAGTATATACGGTATTTACGGTATCTCTGCCTAATCGGTAGACATATATGTACTGTATCTCAGCTTAGTAGATACACATCTATCTGTATCTCTGCTAAATTGGTAGACATCTATCAATTTACTGTATCTCTACCTAATAGATAGACAAGACATCTATCTATTTACTGTATCTCAGCCTAATATATAGACATCTATTTACTGTATCTCAGCCTAATAGACATCTATTTACTGTATCTTAGCCTAATAGATAAACATCTATTTACTGTATCTCAACCTAATAGATAGACATCTATCTATTACGTATCTCAGCTAATATAGACATCTATTATTTACTGTATCTCTCCTAATAGATAGACATCTATCTATTTACTGTATCTCATCCTAATAGATAGACATCTATCTTTTACTGTATCTCATCCTAATAGATAGACATCTATCTATATTACTGTATCTCATCCTAAAGATAGGCATCTATCTATTTACTGTATCTCATCCTAATAGATAGACATCTATCTATTTACTGTATCTCAACTAATAGATAGACCTCTATCTATTTACTGTATCTCAGCCTAATAGATAGACATCTATCTATTTACTGTATCTCATCCTAATAGATAGACATCTATCTATTTACTGTATCTCATCCTAATAGATAGACATCTATCTATTTACTGTATCTTAGCCTAATAGATAGACATCTATTTATTGTATCTCAACCTAATAGATAGACATCTATCTATTTACTGTATCTCAGCCCAATCGGTTGACATCAATCTATTTACTTTATCTCAGCCCAATCGGTTGACATCTATCTATTTACTGTATCTCAGCCCAATCGGTAGACATCTATCTATTACTTTATTTATCTCAGCCCAATCGGTTGACATCTATCTATTTACTGTATCTCAGCCCAATCGGTTGACATCAATCTATTTACTGTATCTCAGCCACATCGGTTGACATCAATCTATTTATGATCTCAGCCTAATCGGTAGACATTATCTATTACTGTATCTCAGCCCAATCGGTAGATATCTATCTATTACGTATCTCAGCCTAATCGGTAGACATCTATCTATTTACTGTATCTCAGCCCAATCGGTAGATATCTATCTATTTACTGTATCTCAGCCCAATCGGTAGACATCTATCTATTTACTGTATCTCAGCCCAATCGGTAGACATCTATCTATTACTGTATCTCAGCCCAATCGGTAGACATCTATCTATTTACTGTATCTCAGCCTAATCGGTAGACATCTATCTATTTACTGTATCTCAGCCCAATCGGTAGATATCTATCTATTTACTGTATCTCAGCCCAATCGGTAGACATCTATCTATTTACTGTATCTCAGCCCAATCGGTAGACATCTATCTATTTACTGTATCTCAGCCCAATCGGTAGACATCTATCTATTACTGTACTCAGCCCAATCGGTAGAATCTATCTATTTACTGTATCTCAGCCAATCGGTAGACATCTATCTATTTACTGTATCTCAGCTAGATAGATGTCTACCGATTGGGCTGAGATACAGTAAATAGATAGATATCTACCGATTGGGATTGAGATACAGTAAATAGATAGATGTCTACCGATTAGGCTGAGATACAGTAAATAGTAGATGTTCTACGATTGGGCTGAGATACAGTAAATAGATAGATGTCTACCGATCTGTGGGCTGAGATACAGTAAATAGATAGATGTATACGATTGGCTGAGATACAGTAAATAGATAGATCTTTACCGATTGGGCTGAGATACAGTAAATAGATAGATGTCTACCGATTAGGCTGAGATACAGTAAATAGATAGATATCTACCGATTGGGCTGAGATACAGTAAATAGATAGATGTCTACCGATTAGGCTGAGATACAGTAAATAGATTGATGTCAACCGATTGGGCTGAGATACAGTAAATAGATTGATGTCAACCGATTGGGCTGAGATACAGTAAATAGATAGATGTCAACCGATTGGGCTGAGATAAAGTAAATAGATAGATGTCTACCGATTGGGCTGAGATACAGTAAATAGATAGATGTCAACCGATTGGGCTGAGATAAAGTAAATAGATTGATGTCAACCGATTGGGCTGAGATACAGTAAATAGATAGATGTCTATCTATTAGGTTGAGATACAATAAATAGATGTCTATCTATTAGGCTAAGATACAGTAAATAGATAGATGTCTATCTATTAGAATGAGATACAGTAAATAGATAGATGTCTATCTATTAGGATGAGATACAGTAAATAGATCTCTGCCGATTAGGCTGTGTTTAGACAAACGTCTTTGTTTTGCAGCCATTTTCCTGCCTTTTTACAAGAGGCCGAAAGGACAAAATTATCCTGATGGCAAAACATCTGGAACTGCTGAGAAAACTCCTGAGAAATGTTAGTTGTTGATCAAATCATGTTCATTTAAGTGAATGGGTAAATAAATAAATGGCTTTTCCACTAGGTGACACTGTTTCACATACAAGCTTCCTAATCAACTTATTTATAAAACGATAAAAGTAACTAGATGACACACTAGAAGGAAGATTTCACTATGTTTAAAGGGCATTTCCAGCAAAAAAAAAACCCCAAAACTTTTTCCAGTCATGTAGAGCTCCCCCAACCCCATTTTTGCATTCTGTATAATTGCCAAAGTTGCTTCAGATGGGACTTTCCTGATCTGGTCCCTCGACACCCCCTGCTCCTGTTTCGAGCAAAAACAGGAGCAGTGAGGCTCTGCATTGACAGCTGCTCTACTTCCTTGTTACGGCTGTCAGGTAATTGGGCATCACATTGCGCCTTAACTGACAGCCGCTAATAAAGGTAAGAGAAGAGAAAAAGCGCCGTCTTTAGAAAAAAACAACATAATACCGTCCTCTATACATCTCTATTTAAAGGGACATGGTTTAAAAACCATAAATATCATATATACTGTACATATATTCCCTTGACCTGAGTAAGACTAGGCATTAAAGTCACCATATATAACACATCTTGTACGATTCGGTCAACTGATACAGTGTAAACACATATAAAGAATATATAAATGCCAGTCTGGGTCAGGGAATATTGCAGCAAGCGGCGTTCATCACAAACACGTTTCGCTCCCAACGCTAGTGCATGGAGCTTCCTCAGTGTGGTTTGTACATGGCCTCGCAGGTTTATAAGCAGCCCGAGGCCCGTCCATGATAACTTCATCTTGCGCCAATGTGCGGCTGCGCAATTACAAGTGCCTATATCTTCCGAAATCTCACTATTTTGATTGTGGATGACCCAGTTGCATGACCCAGACTGGTATTTATATATTCTTTACATTTGTTTACGCTGTATTAGTTGACCTACTCAAGATGTGTGTTATATATGGTGACTTTAATGCCTAGTCTTACTCTTGTAAAGGGAATGTGTATAAATGTTTTTAACTGTTTTTAAACTGTCCCTTTAAAGGTCACTATACCTACTCAAACAACTTTACATTATCTGAAACTATAATGTGAGAGAAGTAAAATGTTGGTACTCACATTTTCATCTGTGCTTGCTTTGTCATTAAATTATTAATGTTTAGTTAGTGCACCTAATTGCCCCACCCTCCCATACTCACTGCCTCCTTGTAGTGTCTGCGACACTTATAAGCTCTGCACAGCCTCACCATGGACACTGCTCTGCTTACACATCTCCCCCTCCCTCCCCCCTGCCTTCTTTTCTCTGCTGATTCTCTTAATTGTTGCAGAAAGTGTGCTGGCAGGCAGCTAAAGATCCCAGTAAGAGGTCATTAATGGGTCACATATTACAATCTCTGCTCCTGGAGTGACAGGTCTTTCCCTGTAAATGCTGTGATTAAAATGATGATTTCTCAGGATCTACAGCTCAGATTTAAAATCCCCAAAAAGTTCTTGGGATCTTGCTGTAAATTCTATTTTTTAGAGTATAGATACCCTTTAAGTAGACATGAATGAAGGATGGTTTTAGGATTTTTTCTAAAGACAGTGTTGCAGTCTGCAATTTTTCTCTTCTCTTACCTTTATAGATGCTTTCAGCAGACTAGCACCTGCACCATACTTTATAGCTTTGTTACTATTCCTCAGTGCCCTGATCGCTCTTTCTTTGTTTTTAACTGACAGCCGCGATCAGGAAGAAGCACCACAGAAGAGCAGAGGAGGAGCTGTGAGGGACCGGGTCAGGTAAGTCCAAGTCCCTTCAAAGGCATCTTGGCAACTACACTTATTGCGAAAATGGGGTTGGGGGGGTGCTCTACATAACTGTAAACGGTTTTCTTTAAAGGCAAGTTAATGTGATATTAACGCTACAGTAAGGGATGAAAAATAGTTTAAACACCAGATAAAAGTGACATATACATATTACAAAACTTCTATCTTGTTACTTTATACATTCTACATTTATATCTATGTATATTTAGGATAATTTATAAAGATTAATTATTTTTAATGATGCAAAGTTTGATGGATTTGCTTAATAAAACTATTAACAATTATTAGAAGAATGAACACAGCTACACACAGTCCCAAACTTTCTACCCATATTAAGTATAGGGAAGATTGTATAGGACAGCCACACACCCTATTGATCATGGTTGATTTCCTGCACTACAGTACATGGAGCAGACTGCAACAGAGGAATAATGATTGAAAATGATCATTTTCTCAGTACACAGACTGCCGATTAAGGGGTGATCCCATCGGACAGAACGGCCCCTTTATCATTACTATGTGTACCTTGTAAGGGTGTATGTCTATAAGGCCAGTACACCTGGACTGACTTTAGCCTGATGACCGATGTTATGGTCCTACAGAACTCGATGACAAGGACAAAATTTTAGCCTTTTAGTCTGATGGTTTGGCTGTGATTTACCAAGACAATGAAGACATCTGGTCAGACCGACCGAGTTTTGTGGAATGATAGAAATGCAGGAAATCAGATTAAGTCAGATCCAACTAAAATATTGACCTGTGTTGGCCAACCCTTCATTCAGTCAAACAGGAATCAATTGTACAATGACCAGACCAATGAAAGTTCAACCTATTCTATTCTTTTTAGTTTAGCAATGGAACTGAATTTGGATCTATTCAATGAAAACAATGAAATTGAATGCGGATATTCACCCGTGTATGGTTGTCTTTTACATGGGATACACACTGCCTAGAAAATGCCAATGTTCAATAAATCCACATTTTTTATGCTGGTTTTCCAAAGTAGAAAGGGGAGATATAATGTTTAACAGGGTTCATTGTATGTAAAATCAGGAGTACCAAACAAAGCAACCAATCAAAAATAGCGTATTTTAAATCAAGCGCAGTAGACCAAAATCCTATTGGTGAATAATGTTTATTGCTGTATTGCTTAAGGTTCGTACACGTGCCGGCCCGCGACACACGTTGTGTACAAATGGCCTTTTCAGAAGATTATCAGCCTGTGTATGGGCACTTTATCGGCCAAAATGGGCGTTCGTTCAAGGGTCTCTTCCCGATCCGCCAGGCGCCGTGGGTCGGCACCCACAATCGCACATGTGTACGAACCTTTAGTCTATTACCTCAAAACACGCATATACACGATATATGTGTCTCCAACATGTAATATTGGCACACCTGGCACAAAACCAACCAGAATGTACCAGATTATACCCCAGCCACCCCCTCCCATTGGGAAAATGTGCTCTGACAGAAGTAGACTGAGGTAGGGGAAAGGTCAAAAGGAGGGTAAGCCAAACAGAGGAAGTTCAGTGGAAAAAAAAGCATTATTATTTCAATTCTCTATGCCTAAGTATTCCAAATATTGGCTTAATATATGAAAAATCAATTCATTTTAATTTCTTTGTTATGTTTTGATGTGGTCAGTAGTGAGCTACCGTCTCAGGTTTTGCAATGGTCCTCCTTCCCAGGATGCATCACTTCCTTGGAATGTTCCTAACAGTAATTTCTACTGATTGGCTGTTGGATGGTCAAACATGCTCAGATCTCTACTGAGCATCCGAATCAACCGAGGAACAGAGAACATAACAGACAATGGGTCATATTCATAAAGGCACGGTATCACTATTTTGTGATACCGCACCTTTAATGATTGTTAAATTTAAGATTGTAGTCATAAATCTATGATACCAGTTGTAAATGTGCGATCATGATTGTAGCTTTATAATCCCCCATACAATACCATTGCGTTACTTTAGTACCCCATGGTACTGTACACACAGTGTTCGTACATTTATGTTTGTTCGTAATTGTACGACCGCTGACGCAGTCTTACTTCTATGATAACCCCTTAAGTTTTTGAATATGCCCCATTATTAGGGGTCCTACAAACAGGATGTCAGTACTAAGGAAGCATTTATGCATGAGAAAATTGCTGGATGGGGGAAAAAATGGAAATAAGAAAATACTCCCTTTCCTGAAAGCTTACTATCAGGGAGATTCAATAAATGTTCTTATCATTTAAAATGTTGCTAATTTTGCCCCAACCAATCAGATCTTATTTAACATTTGAAAGCTAACATCTGATTGGTTGGGGCAAAATTAGCAGCATTTTAAACGATAAGAACTAAACGATAATGAATAATCCTGTGTATGTATTCTGCTAAACCTTCCCTTTAAGTCCTCACACTAGGTACTAGCGCAATTAGGACAGTATGATTTCTCTTTAAAAAGCAGGAACGTAATGGAGACCAAGAAGCTACAACTGGAAAAGGCAGAATGCAGAAATTCTCTAATGTTGCCAAGCAAATCCATCCTAGTTGCATCCAGAAGACACATTTACTTGTATATGTCTGTGCACATGCCTGTCTGGGCAATAAATTCAGCGAGAGCTAAATAACTAGATATTGCCCATGCAATGAACTGTATGTAATACAGGCCTCCCAGTGACTGAATATGTCAGAAGGATCCGGGTGTAGACTTATATATACTGCACATCCATCTCTCCATAGGATCTTATAAACATGACTGTACCGGGTTACAACGTTACAGTGAATATTATATTTATGGTTATATGGTAAATGTCCTAAAATACCATTAACGTCATTATACAGTTTCATTCAGACAGGAATTCGAGATAATGAGCCACAGGCTGTATAGATCTACAACATATTATAAACCACTTAACAAATATGGCCAGTAATAATATGGATATCTAGTAACTACGTTTAATAACAAGCATTTGGGGAGATTAAAAGCATATAATCTGTTTGGTTTCTATTTCCTGTCATTCACAACTGTGCTGTTTAAAGGGCAATTACACCCTTCATGGAGCCCCATTCAGAGTTCCCCTGCCATAGTCCCAGACAGAGCATGCCTTCCCATTGGCTCAATACTGGGAAGTGGAGGAGCAAGTCCGATTCGTCTGAAACCGGCTTTCACAAAGCTGACTTTGAAAGGCTGGTGTTCAGCTATAAGACCCAGGGGTAAGGACCTAAACTTCTAGGGAGAAGGGGCGATAGTTCTCCTTTAATCCTTTTGAGGTCTCTGTAGGTTGATTTGGGGCCAAACATTCTATATTACACAGAAAGAAATCACCAGTGCTCGGTCTAACCCATGCTGCGGTGTTGCCCAGCTGCTAGAAGCACCATAGTGCCAGGGCTTGGTCTAATCCACATTCTGGAGTTGATCAGCTGCTAGAAACGATAAAAAGTCATTATTTGTACACACAAAAAGGGAGCGCACAGTTTACCTTTAAAATAATAATGAGGTGTTAATACTACAAGGCCCCTCACTTAATGCGAGTCCTACTCTGCCTATTAGCAATCTAAAGATGTAGTGCATTTAAAATCAAGTCCTCTAGCATTGTTCCTGAGTAATAAGTTTGTGTTGCACTTACCATTGACATATGGCCGATCGAGGCTTCTGACCAGTAGGCCAGGAGGAAGGACTGACGGTCACAGCAAAAGTAGCCACATCCGACCGTTAGCTGCAACTGATCCTGCGGTCCATAGAGAACCTCTTGATCGGTGGTGGTTTTACAACCCCTCCTATCGTGCTTTCATCCGATTCGGACGAAGGAACGGCAATTGGTCGGAGCCGCCAAACAATTCAGCCCTGAAATGTCGGTTGGTCGGCCGCATTATTGTATGGTGTGTACCCAGCATAAGTCACTGGAAAGGGTGTTAGAATCAACCTTCATTTAAGTGTTTAAGGTGCTAGGAGAGGGGGGACTGTAGAATGAATACACCTGGAGCCTTTAGTTATCCTTTAAGGCACATTCAGGTCGATGCACCAGCGGACGCGCCGCTCCTGTTTTGGAGTTTAAGTCACGCTAACCGATGTTAGATGCTGGAGTTGAAAGTTCCGGAATAGAACAGCGACAGGAAGCGATGTTCCGAGCGCCGCTATCGGCATATAACATCGCCGGGCTGTTTGCACCAGGTTGCCGATAGAGTTTTTTACATGTCTAACAATACCTATTATACCAACACTCTGGTAAAAAAAAAAAAAAGGTAAAATTAGAAACAGAAAAGAAAAAAAGCCCCAAAAATTCTGCAGGAAATAACTTAATGCGTCCAGGGTGGGTTGAAAATTCATATCAGGAAATGTTTCTGCAGATAAAGCCTAATGTTACGCTCGGTAGGCAGGGAGTAATGTACAGTGACATTCAGCCCTGGTAACAATGGACCTAGAACAGGAAGGATGTTTGTTACTGATGTAAACCTGGGACCATTTCCTGCAGCGTTCGCTAACGATCAGAGACTTGTCTAAACGCATTGACTAATAATCGCCAGGTAATAACAGGAAGGGATGGAAGCTGGGATGGCGTGTACCTTTATAAGAACTGACAGGGGTGCTGACCAGGAAACCTGCTTAAAGCAACACAAACGGGCTCTATAAATCACAGGATCTAATCTAGTTCATCACAAGCTGCAACCCGCTTATTTATACTGTAGGAAATGTACAGGCAATGACCCGTGCTGTTGATCAGAGAGAGTTCATATAGCACTATTGATATTTATACTATACCCGATAATAAATATGGACCAGTCCAGATGGTCAGATATTCTTGTCACCACACCA
Source organism: Hymenochirus boettgeri (assembly GCA_019447015.1). Lineage (NCBI taxonomy): Eukaryota > Metazoa > Chordata > Amphibia > Anura > Pipidae > Hymenochirus > Hymenochirus boettgeri. The sequence goes on from CM033474.1 coordinate 35,693,588, forward strand.
CACGAATCGAATAACGTGTATATCACTACAAGGCCGGTTACACACTAATCAATTATTGGGAGATAACGTGTATATCACTACAAGGCTGGTTACACACTAATCAATTATTGGGTGATAACGTGTATATCACTACAAGGCTGGTTACACACTAATCATTTTGGGGATAACGTGTATATCACTACAAAGGCGGTTACACACTAATCAATTATTGGGTGATAACGTGTATATCACTACAAGGCCGGTTACACACTAATCAATTATTGGGAGGATAACGTGTATATCACTACAAGGCTGGTTACACACTAATCGATTATTGGGTGATAACGTGTATATCACTACAAGGCTGGTTACACACTAATCGATTATTGGGTGATAACGTGTATATCACTACAAGGCTGGTTACACACTAATCAATTATTGGGAGATAACGTGTATATCACTACAAGGCTGGTTACACACTAATCGATTATTTGGGGAATAACGTGTATATCACTACAAGGCTGGTTACACACTAATCGATTATTGGGTGATAACGTGTATATCACTACAAGGCTGGTTACACCACATACAATTATTTGAGATAACGTGTTATCACTACAAGGCGGGTTACACACTAATCAATTATTGGTGATAACGTGTATATCACTACAAGGCGGTTACACACTAATCAATTATTGGGAATAACGTGTATATCACTACAAGGCTGGTTACACACTAATCGATTATTGGGTGATAACGTGTATATCACTACAAGGCTGGTTCACACAAATCATTATTGGGTGATAACGTGTATATCACTACAAGGCTGTTACACACTAATCAATTATGGGGGTAACGTGTATATCACTACAAGGCTGGTTACACACTATCAATTATTGGGGATAACGTGTATATCACTACAAGGCGGTTACACACTAATCAATTATTGGAGATAACGTGTATACACTACAAGCTGGTTACACACTAATCGATTATGGGTGATAACGTATATCACTACAGTGGTACACACTAATCGATTATTGGGTGATAACGTGTATATCACTACAAGCTGGTTACACACTAATCAATTATTGGGAGATAACGTGTATATCACTACAAGGCTGGTTACACACTAATCAATTATTGGGTGATAACTTGTATATCACACAGGCGGTTACACACTAATCAATTATTGGGAGATAACGTGTATATCACTACAAGGCTGGTTACACACTAATCAATTATTGGGAGATAACGTGTATATCACTACAAGGCTGGTTACACACTAATCAATTATTGGGTGAAACGTGTATATCACTACAAGGCTTGGTACACACTAATCAATTATTGGGTGATACGTGTATATAACTACAAGGCCGTTACACACTAATCAATTATTGGGCGATAACGTGTATATCACTACAAGGCCGGTTACACACTAATCAATTATTGGGAGATAACTTGTATATCACTACAAGGCTGGTTACACACTAATCAATTATGGGTGATACGTGTATCACTACAAGGCTGGTTACACACTAATCAATTATTGGGAGATACGTGTATATCACTCAAGGCTGGTTCACACTAATCGATTATTGGGTGATAACGTGTATATCACTACAAGGCTGGTTACACACTAATCATTATTGGTGATAACGTGTATATCACCTACAAGGCCGGTTACACCAAATCAATTATTGGGAGATAACGTGTATATCACTACAAGGCTGGTTACACACTAATCATTATTGGGAGATAACGTGTATTATCACTACAAGGCTGTTACACACTAATCAATTATTGGGTGATAACGTGTATATCACTACAAGGCTGGTTACACACTAATCAATTATTGGGTGATAACGTGTATATCACTACAAGGCCGGTTACACACTAATCAATTATTGGGGCGATACGTGTATATCACTACAGGCTGGTTACACACTAATCAATTATTGGGTGATAACGTGTATATCACTACAAGGCTGGTTCCACACTAATCAATTATTGGGTGATAACGTGTATATCACTACAAGGCCGTTACCACTAATCAATTATTGGGCGATAACGTGTATATCACTACAAGGCTGTTTACACACTAATCAATATTGTGGTGATAACGTGTATATCACTACAAGGCTGGTACACACTAATCAATTATTGGGTGATAACGTGTTATCACTACAAGGCTGGTTCACACAATCAATTATTGGGTGATAACGTGTATATCACTACAAGGCCGGTTACACACTAATCAATTATTGGGAGATAACGTGTATATCACTACAAGGCTGGTTACACACTAATCAATTATTGGGTGATAACGTGTATATCACTACAAGGCCGGTTACACACTAATCAATTATTGGGAGATAACGTGTATATCACTACAAGGCTGGTTACACACTAATCAATTATTGGGAGATAACGTGTATATCCTACAAGGCTGGTTACACACTAATCAATTATTGGGTGATAACGTGTATATCACTACAAGGCCGGTTACACACTAATCAATTATTGGGAGATAACGTGTATATCACACAAGGCTGGTTAACACTAATCAATTATTGGGAGATACGTGTAATCACTACAAGGCTGGTTACACACTAATCAATTATGGGGTGATAATTGTATATCACTACAAGCTGGTTACACACTAATCAATTATTGGGTGATAACGTGTATTCACTACAAGGCCGGTTACACACTAATCAATTATTGGGTATAACGTGTATATCACTACAAGGCCGGTTACACACTAATCAATTATTGGGAGATAACGTGTATATCACCTACAAGCTGGTTACACACTAATCAATTATTGGGGATAACGTGTATATCACTACAAGGCTGGTTCACACTAATCAATTATTGGGTGATAACGTGTATATCACTACAAGGCCGTTACACCTAATCAATTATTGGGTGATAACGTGTATATCACTACAAGGCTGTTACACACTAATCAATATTGGGTGATAACGTGTATATCACTACAAGGCTGGTTACCCACTAATCAATTATTGGGAGATACGTGTATATCACTACAAGGCTGGTTACACACTAATCGATTATTGGGTGATAACGTGTATATCACTACAAGGCTGGTTACACACTAATCAATTATTGGGTGATAACGTGTATATCACTACAAGGCTGGTTACACACTAATCGATTATTGGGTGATAACGTGTATATCACTACAAGGCTGGTTACACACTAATCAATTATTGGGTGATAACGGTATATCACTACAAGCTGGTTACACACTAATCGATTATTGGGCGATAACGTGTATATCACTACAAGCGTTACACACTAATCGATTAGTGGGTGATAACGTTTATATCACTACAAGGCTGGTTACACACTAATCGATTATTGGCGATAACGTGTATATCACTACAAGGCTGGTTACACACTAATCGATTATTGGTGAAACGTGTATATCCTACAGGCTGGTTACACACTATCGATTATTGAGATAACGTGTATATCACTACAAGGCTGTTACACACTAATCGATTATTGGCGATAACGTGTATATCACTACAAGGCTGGTTACACATAATCGATTATTGGGCGATATGTGTATATCACTACAAGGCTGGTTACACACTAATCGATTATTGGGCGATAACGTGTATATCACTACAAGGCGGTTACACACACTAATCAATTATTGGGAGATAACGTGTAATATCATACAAGCCGGTTACACCTAATCAATTATTGGGCATAACGTGTATATCACTACAAGGCTGGTTACACACTAATCAATTATTGGGGAATAACGTGTATATATCACAAGGCTGGTTACACACAAATCGTTATTGGGCCATAACGTGTATATCACTACAAGGCTGGTTCACACAAACGATATTTGGCGATAACGTGTATATCACTACAAGGCTGGTTACACACTAATCAATTATTGGGAGATAAGGTGATATCACTACAAGGCTGGTTACACACAAATCGATTATTGGGCCATAACTGTATATCACTACAAGGCTGGTTACACACTAATCGATTATTGGGCGATACAGTATATCACTACAAGGCTGGTTACACACTAATCAATTATGGGAGATAACGTGTATATCACTACAAGGCTGGTTACACACTAATCGATTATTGGGAGATAACGTGTAATCACTACAAGGCTGGTTACACACAAATCGATTATTGGGCCATAACTTGTATTCACTACAAGGCGGTTACACACTAATCGATTATTGGCGATAACGTGTATATCACTACAAGGCTGGTTACACACTAATCAATTATTGGGAATAACGTGTATATCACTACAAGCTGGTTACACACTAATCAATTATTGGGCCATAACGTGTATATCACTACAAGCTGGTTACACACAAATCGATTATTGGGCATAACGTGTATATCACTACAAGCTGGTTACACACTAATCAATTATGGGAGATAACGTGTATATCACTACAAGGCTGGTTACACACAAATCGATTATTGGGCAATAACGTGTATATCACTACAAGGCTGGTTACACACAAATCGATTATTGGGCAATAACGTGTATATCACTACAAGGCTGGTTACACACTAATCAATTATTGGGCGATAACGTGTATAATCACTAAAGGCTGGTTACACACAATCGATTATTGGGCATAACGTGTATATCACTACAAGGCTGGTTACACACAAATCGATTATTGGGCGATAACGTGTATATCACTACAAGGCTGGTTACACACTAATCGATTATTGGGTGATAACGTGTATATCACTACAAGGCTGGTTACACACTAATCGATTATTGGGAGATAACATGTATATCACTACAAGGCTGGTTACACACATATCGATTATTGGGGATAACGGGTATATCCTACAGGGGTTAATACTAATCGATTATTGGGAGATAACGTGTATATCACTACAAGGCTGGTTACACACAAATCGATTATTGGGAGATAACGTGTATATCACTACAAGGCTGGTTAAATACTAATCGATTATTGGGAGATAACGTGTATATGGCCCAGCGTCTCACTGCCGGCTTAGCCAAACTCCTGGCGGTGCAGCTACTACCTTTCAGCCTGGTAGACAGTGCAGCGTTCAGGGAGTTTGTGGCCATTGGCACACCACAGTGGCAGGTCCCTGGCCGTAGGTACTTTGCCCAGAAGGCAGTACCAGCCCTGCACGACCATCTGCAGGGCAATATATCTGCTTCGCTGGACCACAGTGTGTAAGGAAGATACAATTATAACGTACCAGACATATAGCTAGCTAAAAAGATAAGTAGTAGTGTATTGTAATTTTTCAAATAAAAATTGATTATGAATCTATCTGAATAATTTGATATATCGAAAAATGAAGACAAAAACATTTTTGTTTTACAAACATATTTTATATATAAATACATTATAATATTACATATATATATATCTATATATTAATATAAATATATATATATAATAAAATTTTTTTTTTTAAACTATTTACAAAAATAAAAAAACAAAAAAAACACGGGATTACTGGGGTGCCTCCTCTCCAGTCTGGTCAGGCGGCGGTCCAGGCGCCGCACCATGTGGCGCATCTCCGCCGCTGCTCTGTAGTTCTGTGGAGGAGATATTGAGAGAATTGTGTTGAGATGTTTGAGCACATTTCCTAAAGCACCATGCGGTAGATGCAAATTTGCACCTGATAACTACTTACACAATACATGGTACTGCAATGCTATAATGTTGCGGTATGTCATAAAAAGGAAAGCTCAGTATAAGAATTATTTCTAAAATTCTTAGATTATATTAATTGCATACCTAGTTATGGGACTGGGTCAAGGCCAGACCATAACGGTCTCTATTAGGGGTCCTGCAAACAGGAAGTCATTATTTCCGTTGCATTTATTTATACACGACACAATGCTGATTGCCGAATGGGCAGTAAGGTCATTGGGATGGATAAATATGCTCTTTTTTCCTTAAAAGTATATATATTATCACTGAACTTCCCCTTAAAGCGATATTATTGCATCATGGGGGATCACTGATAAACAGCAGTAGGTAATGCTGGCATAAAACATTACGTTTATTGCTAAATTGTATCAGAACATTCTTGGTTTTGTATCACTAGGACTGTGCTACATACAAAATTTTTTGGAAGTGGTGCAGCCCCATAAAGCATTGTCAATCCCACAGTACCCATGTTGCATCATGTAGCGTGGATTCTACACTGGAAATAACAGATATTTAATAGTCTTGTATTATAACATTTCATTAATGTTGCATATGATTTACTTACGATTCTCAAGCATGGCCGAGAGTGACTGGAGAGGCAGGAGGTGCTGGAGGGGCTGGAGAGGGTGGAGAGCCTGGGGGCTGGAGAGGGTGGAGGGGCTGGAGAGGGTGGAGGGCCTGTAGAGGCTGGTCCTGCTTCTAGAAAAAAAAATGTTTTATTTCAACAATCACCGTCCAATCCATTAGTTAATATATTACATGTATAGAACATTTCCTAAAAGGCTATGTAGTGAACATTTCTTGGATAATTTTGGACGTTTGGACCGAATTTCGTGGACTTAAGCTCAAAAACTGAGGGACAAGATACAGCGCAGTGTCGGGACAATAAATGGGAATGAAATGAGAAGCTCTGTCTCTCAAGCCAAATTAATAGATTGGTTGCATTTTTTTACGAAATTTTTTATCAGTGAAAATAAAATTCACTTAATTATCACTGATAATTTCACTAATTATTTGCTGACAATCAAGGTCAATAAAAAGATAAAAAAATTGCTTAGGATGCACTTACTTGTCTGGCTGGTGCCAGTTCCTCCTCTTTAGTTGCGGGTGGACTGCCCGGTGGGGGCGATGGCGAGCCCAGAGGGGGCAATGGACTGCCCGGAGGGGGCAATGGGCTGCCCGTAGCCTGAGGGCTAGTTGGTGTGTGCTAAAAAAAAGGAGATTTATTTTAACTCTCACTGTCATTAAATGTTCGAATACATTTACTAAACAAATTCTCGGAGAAGTTGTCAAAAATATGCAAAACTTGGATAAAGGGCTTGGACACATCAACGTGTTAAAAAGCACACAATAGTGTGGCACAATTAATGTGATCCTCAATTTTTGCACAATTATGCTATCGTACTGCATTGCATGGCAATGCACATGAGCGCACCGCAAACACGCGCTTGTATGCTTGTTCTGGAGCGTTCGTGGGCGCTGTAATGTGCGTTGGACAAATGAAAGATTTAGAAAAAATGTTTTTTTTCAATAGGCTGCACTTACATTCTTCCTCTGGCGGGGATGGTGGTGGGGGGTGGGGTATCCGAGGAAGATTCCCCTGCAATTAAAATAAAAAAATACATAATGAATGATATATCTAAAGGATATATTTAATTATATACTTTGAATTCTGCTTGAAAATACAGATTAAATAAGGCAATATGTTATAGTTTCTTTAAAAGTCATCATATTTCTATGGCAATGATTTCATACTTATTCTGGCTAAGTACTTATATTTTTATTGTGTGTATTGTAGCCACGGAAAGGGAAAAGTTGGTTGGGTGTAGGGGAGCATCAGTAGCTGTGTGTACTTGTATCTGTATAGATTTGTGGGTAACACAACATTTTTAATTTTGGAGTGTGTAAAAATCAATTTTTAATAATTGATCAACATTTTATTTTTGACTTTACTTTCCCTTCAAATAGGGCTGGCCATGTAACAAAAGGTGGGTCAGTAAAGTGTGTTTAACTGTGTCTATGTGTGGGTATCAGTGTGCATTGTATAAGATAAAAAAAATCAATTTTTTGATCGATTTCATTTTTGACTTTACTTACCCTTTAAATGGGCTGATATTGAATAATATAAGAAGAATAATAATGTAATAATAACCAGTGATGAGAAATACAAAGAACTTGGATCTCTCTCTCTCACAAGCCAAATTTAAGGATATTGATGTTTTTAAAAAATATATATAAATATGTTTTTGTCAGAAGTGAATTAAAATATTTTACTACGATATAAATACAGTAATATAATAAAAAGTATACTTGCCTTCTATCATCTGCCGTACGGCAGCCACATATTGAGGCCTCTGCCTCTTGAGGTCCGACCAGTTGGTCCTGGTATCCAAATCGGCGCAGGATCCGGCGCTGGAGCCCCTCCATAATACTGCACCTCCAGCGCTGCACATGATGGGTGCCAGGGGGGAACTCATCGTACCCCCTGAGCAGCAGGTAGTTCATGGCATACAACTGCCTTGCAGAACTAGCCATTTTGCTAGGCAGGAAGTTCCGGTTCCTTGTGGTTCCTCGTTTTTACGAAATCCTAATTTTTTCGGAGATCCGTGGGTTTACGGAGATCCTCGTTTTAACGGGAATCCTCGTTTTTTCGGAGATCCGCGGGTTACGGAGATCCTCGTTTTTACGGGAATCCTCGTTTCGGAGAACCGCGGGTTTACGGAGGTCCTCGTTTTTACGGAAATCCTCGCTAGTGGACTGTACTTTTTAGGTATTATAGGCATTGATCGTGTTTCTAAGGACATTACCCAGGTCCTGAGTGATTTAAGTGTACATTACCAAGGCTATTTAGACCACTTTTAATGCGGATTTTGCCGAACTTCATTTTAATACGTTTTACGGGTCCACTCGCGGATTTTCGAATTTACGGATTTTTTCGAAAATCTGCGGATCCTCGCGTGGACCGGATTTTTCAAAGTTCGGACATCTCTAATCACTACAAGGCTGGTTACACACAAATCGATTATTGGGCGATAACGTGTTTATCACTACAAGGCTGGTAAACACAAATCGATTATTGGGCGATAACGTGTATATCACTACAAGGCTGGTTACACTAATCGATTATGGGAGATAACGTGTATATCACTACAAGGCTGGTTACACACAAATCAATTATTGGGCCATAACGTGTATATCACTACAAGGCTGGTTACACACAAATCGATTATTGGGCGATAACGTGTATATCACTACAAGGCTGGTTACACACAAATCGATTATTGGGCGATAACGTGTATATCACTACAAGGCTGGTTACACACTAATCGATTATTGGGAGATAACGTGTATATCACTACAAGGCTGGTTACACACAAATCGATTATTGGGCGATAACGTGTATATCACTACAAGGCTGGTTACACACTAATCGATTATTGGGCGATAACGTGTATATCACTACAAGGCTGGTTACACACAAATAGATTATTGGGTGATAACGTGTATATCACTACAAGGCTGGTTACACACAAAACGATTATTGGGAGATAACGTGTATATCACTACAAGGCTGGTTACACAAAAATCGATTATTGTGCGATAACTTGTATATCACTACAAGGCTGGTTACACACTAATCGATTATTGGGTGATAACGTGTATATCACTACAAGGCTGGTTACACACTAATCGATTATTGGGTGATAACGTGTATATCACTACAAGGCTGGTTACACACTAATCAATTATCGTGTATATCACTACAAGGCTGGTTACACACTAATCAATTATGGGAGATAACGTGTATATCACTACAAGGCTGGTTACACACAAATCGATTATGGGAGATAACGTGTATATCACTACAAGGCTGGTTACACACAAATCGATTATTGGGATAAACGTGTATATCACTACAAAGTGGTTACACACAAATCGATATTGGAGATAACGTGTATATCACTACAAGGTGGTTACACACTAATCAATTATTGGGAGATAGTATATCACTACAAGGCTGGTTACACACTAATCAATTTGGGTGATAACGTGTATATCACTACAAGGCTGGTTACACACTAATCGATTATTGGGTGATAACGTGTATATCACTACAAGGCTGGTTACCACACTAATCAATTATTGGGGATAACGTGTATATCACTACAAGGCTGGTTACACACTAATCAATTATTGGGGAGATAACGTGTTATATCACTACAAGGCTGGTTACACACAAATCGATTATTGGGAGATAACGTGTATATCACTACAAAGCTGGTTACACACAAATCGATTATTGGGGATAACGTGTATATCACTAAAAGCTGGTTACACACAAATCATTATGGGATAGAACGTGTATATCACTACAAGGCTGGTTACACACTAATCAATTATTGGGATAACGTGTATATCACACAAGGTGGTTACACACTAATCAATATTGGGAGATAACGTGTATATCACTACAAGGCGGTTACACACTAATCAATTATTGGGTGATAACGTGTATATCACTACAAGGCTGGTTACACACATCAATTATTGGGCGATAACGTGTATATCACTACAGGTGGTTAAACAAAAAACGATTATTGGGCGTAATATGTATATAACTACAAGGCTGGTTACACACAAATAGATTATTGGGAGATAACGTGTATATAACTACAAAGCTGGTTACACAAATCGCATTATTGGGGGATAACGTGTATATAACTACAAGGCTGGTTACAAACTAATTGATTATTAGGAGATAACGTGTATATCACTACAAGGCTGGTTACACACTAATCAATTATTGGGTGATAACGTGTATATCACTACAAAGCTGTTACACACAATCAATTATTGGGAGATAAAGTGTATCATCACATACAAGGCTGGTTACACACTAATCAATTATTGGGTGATAACGTGTATATCACTACAAGGCTGGTTACACACTAATCAATTATTGGGAGATAACGTGTATATCACTACAAGGCTGGTTACACACAAATAGATTATTGGGAGATAACGTGTATATAACTACAAAGCTGGTTACACACAAATCGATTATTGGATGATAACGTGTATATCACTACAAGGCTGGTTACACACAAATCCCCCGCACTTCCGTGATGCCACCCCAAACTCCTGCGAGAGCCCAAACCTGTAAGCCCTACCCCCTGACCACCCACTCCTGCCCGGAACGCCTCTAAACCTGCCCCGGAACCCCACCATTATTCCGCCCACTCCCATTCTCTCACACTTGACATGCCCCATACCACCCCTGGCACGCCCCCTCCCGCTCGGCATACTTGCATTGCTGTGGTTGGTAGAGCTGCCATTTCATGTTCCTAACTGTAATTTCTACTGATTGGCTGTTGGATGGGTCAAACATGCTCAGATCTCTTCTGAGCAACTAAATCAACTCAGGCACTGGGTCAAGGGCAAGACCATAACTCTCTATTAGTCTCTATTAGGGGTCCTGCAAACAGGAAGTCAGTATTTATTTATTTATAGTCCAAACATAAAGGGTATGGAGAAACCAAACTAGGGCACAGACTGTGCTGTGAAAAACTCGTGTTTATTCACACAGATATCCACACGACATGTTTCGAGCGACATGCGCCCTTTATCAAGTGCAACTCAAAAATGAACATTCTGTGCTTATATAGTGATCAAGACAGGAAATTTATTAGAAAGTTAATTACAGACCATCCCATCTACTTCCTCTAAAACAAAGGTCAAGTAGTCCATAATAGTGAATGTAAAACCATCCGTGATATAAATATAATAAAATTCATTCTGTGTATAAATAGTACTAATATAAATGCAATAAATGCAGTATTTATTTATTCACAGAAAAATGACTGGATGGGTAGATTATGGTTTGAAATGTACAAAACTTTAATTATATAAAAGTATATATAGAGTATCTGCCCACACAGATAACAATAAGAGGTAACAGACCATCAATATGTAAAAATCGGTACCTGCCTATACAATCTTGCCCTGTGTGCGGTATCCTGGATACCAGACCATGTTTTTGTAACAGCAATCATGAGAAATGATAATGTAATCACATCCAGACTGCAGGCATTCATTCAGTTTATTAAACCTCTACTGCAGGGCTGTTATTAGTCTGGCTTCCCGCTGATCATTGGTTGAGGTTTAATTAATGAGAATGATCTTTATGGACAGATCCATTTCACCTACAGTATTCCTGCTGCATTGAATGTGTATGGACAGATCCATTCCACCTATAACTGCTGCATTGAATGTGTATGGACTGTATGGACAGATCCATTCCACCTATTCCTGCTGCATTGAATGTGTATAGACTGTATGGACAGATCCATTTCACCTATTCCTGCTGCATTGAATGTGTATGGACTGTATGGACAGATCCATTCCACCTATTCCTGCTGCATTGAATGTGTATGGACTGTATGGACAGATCCATTCCACCTATTCATGCTGCATTGAATGTGTATGGACTGTACCCAGACTATATGGACAGATCTATTCCACCTATTCCTGCTGCATTGAATGTGTATGGACTGTATGGACAGATCCATTCACCTATTCCTGCGGCATTGAATGTGTATGGACTGTGCTTATGACAGATCATTCCACCTATTCCGCTGCATTGAATGTGTATGGACTGTATGGAACAGATCCCTTACCTATTCCTGCGGCATTGAATGTGTATGGACTGTACCCAGACTGTATGGACAGATCCATTCCACCTATTCCTGCGGCATTGAATGTGTATGGACTGTATGGACAGATCCATTCCACCTATTCCTGCGGCATTGAATGTGTATGCACTGTATGGACAGATCCATTCCACCTATTCCTGCTGCATTGAATGTGTATGGACTGTATGGACAGATCCATTCCACCTATTCCTGCGGCATTGAATGTGTATGGACTGTATGGACAGATCCATTCCACCTATTCCTGCGGCATTGAATGTGTATGGACTGTATGGACAGATCCATTCCACCTATTCCTGCGGCATTGAATGTGTATGGACTGTATGGACAGATCCATTCCACCTATTCCTGCGGCGTTGAATGTGTATGGACTGTACCCAGACTGTATGGACAGATCCATTCCACCTATTCCTGTGGCACTGAATGCAGAGGTGCGATCTGTGGAGTATCGACGATATTTTTTTGTGCATGTCATCAATTTGATTAATTGGCTAAAGTTATCAATGTATACAATGGAAATAACAGAAGAGACTTTTGTATATATTACATATATTATACGCATTAAACCAGGGATTCCCAACTTCCTGCCCTCCACAACCATGGAATGTTGGGAGTTGTAGATTTTTAAACAACTAGGGGGCCCCAGGTTGGACATTGATGCATTAAAGCGTTATGTTTATTTTAAATGCATGTTGCCATTTACTAATGGCAGGGGCCTAATTAACGCCTGCTTGTGCCATGATTACGGTAATGAACCATTATCGGAGTGCATGTGAAATGTACAATAAATGGTGATTGCATGCCCCTTGACAAGTATCACAGTGCAACTAACAACAGTGCACCTGGTGTGGCCCAACCAACTGGCCAATGCTAGCGTGCTCTTTTTGACGCAAGATCCGATTGTATTGAGTGTTCAAACATAGTGTGGATACAGCTCCATGTACGATCACCCTTCACTTCACCCTGCCATCATGACAAACATGAGCAATAATTGGATCTCATCAATGCCTTTAGCCTTCCCCCTGTAGGTGTTATTATTACTGATCCTATCGAGCCCATTTGATGTACAGTATATTAGTTTGGAAGATGATGTCTCCTCATCTGTACTGCTTTCTGATGTGAACATTGATTGACATTCCCCCTGCTTTATGGTGTTCATTTGGTAGGTTTAGCTCTGTTCATAAGTAAAATTCATAGAAAGCAAATCTAAATTACTGGAAGGTCCTGCGCTACACCAGAAAATATTAATAACTAGGTGGTGGTATGATTGGTAGGGAAACCAGATCTCATCCGTAATGTTAGCCAGTGACCTTTATCTTCCATTGGGTACTCATATATTTTCTCTTTTTATACTGGCAATTTTTACCCTGCCAATAATTGCGATGGACCAATCAGCTTTCTTTATTCTATACTCATATTGAACCATTTAAAATTAAGACTTGGTGGCCTGGTGCTTAGCAGTCAACCAATCTTTATTTTCTGCTGACGCAAGGAAGTCATGTTGCTTACCGATACAGTATTTAACCTTGTAGTTGCATGGCTGGGCACTATGGTTTCAGCAGCTTTCCCCATCGGTTTGGAACACACAGAGTTAAAAAAGTAATAGTATGAATGGAAGATTTTTTTCCCAATGCCCCGAGGATCAATATACTTCTTTTTGTAGCGCCTGTCAATATGCTGATCTGCTGCCATTTCACATAAACCATTGTTATTATTTCATATATAAATCACACAGAAGGCAAATAAAGGTTCATGTACCTTTAAATAGACCTGGACCATAATGATTTCCTGTAGTAATGTCACCCCAGTGAATGTGTGATGTTAGTATAAAGGGCCGCCTACAGATCATTGGACCTCTGGCCTAACTGATTTAACTAACAAAAAAGCAAAAAGCCACACAATGCATCCATTTTGTTTTTCTTTCCATACATAGGTACAACTACCAAGCTGCTTCTACAAACCCATGGGATGGGCAAGGGCTAGCACATGTGTGCCGTACTGTGTCATTGTGCTGGTTAAACATGGCACGTGCTGCCCATTGTAATGTTCCATCTAATTAGACCTATTAAACTCCCACACACAGTGGGTCATTGTGGAATTTCCATAATAAACGGTATCGATCTCTAATGGACACAAAAATGAGAGTAAATCGCAAAATTCAAGAAATAGTTCATAGTGAGGCCCAGTGCCACTGGTTTACTATGGTAAGTGGCTTTGTTTAGCAAGTGGGAAGTGTTTAATCAACATTGTTTCAATGGGACATTTCTTTCTAGGTCTTTTTACTTTCTAGGTCTGCATTCACTAGACTTGGACCCACCAACGCATATCCTGTATTGTAGATCCTTGCCTTTGATCTGCACCATACACCCTAATGGCTGTTGGCCTAAAATTTATATTATTAAAACATTAATTAGAAGGAACAGATGGATTTCAAACATCAAACCTTCTGTAAATTTATTTGGGAGAGAGGTGGGACATGGTGGAGCTGTCCATGCCCTGTTCACGGGCTGTCTAACCCTGATTTAGACCGGCCAGATTGCAAAAATGATAGGGATTGACAGAAGTCCTAGTGTACAGCCAGCACAACTTCTTAATAGGTCCTTTATGACAGACACACCCTTTTAGTAAATGTCCTTGGTAATAAAGAATTCAATACAATTGTGTTTCCTAAGATAGTTGGGATGAATTACCGTATATACTCGAGTATAAGCCGAGTTTTTTAGGTTTAAAAATCAGCCTAAAATGCTTGCCTCGGCTTATACTCGGGTCACATAAAATTGAATGGCAATGGAGCTACTGGCACTTCATAAGGAGATGCGCGAGCGTAACTCGCCAGCTGTGTGCCTGCGCCAAACGTGAAATCCTCCGGCGCGAGCGTAACTCCCACAGTGCATGCACCGAATGTAAATTCCTATGCCGCGAGTGTAACTCACACAGCGGTGTGCCCGTGCAGAATTTAAAATCCAATGGCACCGATTTAGCACTTAAGCCCAAGTGACTGTATCAGTCATGGTAGTCGGGAGCGTGTTGTGCAGTCCTTTACCTCTGAGAAGGACTGTACGAGAAGGAATACCAGTCTACCACAATACAGCTATACAAGAAGCTGAAGTCAGCCAATTCCTTGTCTAGCTGCAATGGAGGAGCAGGGAAAGGGCTGTCCGTTCCTGTGAGACCAGTAAGATAAAGCCTTCTTCTTTTTCTTCTTTGGGGGTTGCAGAGTTAGGAAAGAGTTGGGCATACTTTATTTTTTTTTTTAACTTGCCAATACAGATGTTTAGAAACTACAACTCCCAGCAAAGCATGCTGAGAGTTGTAGTTTCCAAAACATCAGGAGTGCCTTTAAAATAAAGCAGTTGGGCAAGGGGATTTTTCTTTTTTAACTTGCCACTACAGATGTTTAGAAATTACAACTTCCAGCAACCAAAAACAATACAGAAGGCATTAGTGGTTATAATTTCTACCCTCAACTTATACTCGAGTCAATTATGTTTTCCTAATTTTTCAGGTAAAAATAGGTACTTCGGCTTATACTCGGGTCGGCTTATACTCGAGTATATACGGTAAAGTTTCCACTAATGGGCATTTTTTACCAATGTATATACCCTTTAAAGGGTCACTATATTCACTCAAACAACTTTTCATTTTTTGAAACTACAATTAGAGAGAAGTAAAATTGTGGTACTCACATATTTACCTGTGTTTGCTTTGTCATTAAATTAATAATGTTTAGTGAGTGCTTCTATTCTCCCCACCCTCCCTTACTCACTGCCTTCTTGTAGTGTCTGCGACACTTATAAGTTCTGCACAGCCTCACCATGGACACTGCTCTGCTTACACATCTCCCAATTCTTTCTTTTCTCTGATTCTCTTAATTGTGTGAAGTGTATATAAGTATGTATGTATGTATAATTTTATTTATAAAGCGCCACTTGGGTACGCAGAGCTGTACATTATACAATACAGAGTATACAAACAAGGGGATAAATGCAAGCCATTATACAGATAGATAAAATTAAATACAATTTTATACATCGGTTAAGAAAGCATATATATACGTACAGGGTTATTCAATAAAAGGTCTTATCATTTAAAATGGTGCTAATTTTGCCCCAACCAATCAGATGTTAGCTTTCAAATGTTAAATAAGATCTGATTGGTTGGGGCAAAATTAGCACCATTTTAAATGATAAGACCTTTTATTGAATCTCCCTGATTATGTATAAATTGATATAAGTGCAACATTTCAAATGATGATTTTTCAGGATCTACAGATTAGATTTAAAATCTAAAAATCTTTTTGGAGCAGTGAAATCTTTCTTTATCTAAAATTGATTATTTAGAGTATAGATACCCTTTAAAGGGCATCTCCAGTCAAAAAAACCTTTTGCTATAAACGCAGAAGACCCCCCCTCCCAAACCCCAGTGTCTCATAATCAATGCCAAATATGCACCTGAAGGGACTTACCTGACTCGGTCCCTTGCCGCTCCTCCTCTGCTCTGTGACCGACAGCAGCTCTACTTCCTGGTCGCGGCTGTCAGTAAAGGCGTGATGTGATGCCCAATTGCCTGACATCTTGACAGGAAGTAGAGCGGCTGTCAGCACAGAGGCCCTCTGCTCCTGTTTTTGCTCGAAACCAACTTGAAACAGGAGCAGGGGGCTACGCCTAGGTCGTGAGGGACTGGGTTAGGTAAGTCACTTCAGGGACATATTTGGCATATCTGGGGTTTGGGGGGTGTCCTCTGCATTTATATCAAAAGGGTTTTTTTGACTGGACATGCCCTTTAAGTTTGCCTGAGCTGTTAATTTACCTTTTTACTGTTCTACTAAAAATTTTTTATAACATCTGGCTGGTAGACATGGACCCGAACCTGAACCATGTTCGGATGGGGAATTTTCCAAATCCACCGTAAATTGGACTTTGCAGAACTACAGAACTGTTTCTTGAACGTTCCAAAATTTTCTACATTTCTAGAAGTCCCAAAAATATTATGGGGAATGCCAAAACAGGAAGCGTAGGAAGTTTCCGGTACTGGACGGTGTTTTGGCCACTGAGATGTGTTCCCTAGACCATTTCCTTGATCACAGTAAGTTACCATTGCTATTTATATCCTAAATTTAGGCGTAACCCTCAGATTTTTTAACTCCCATTAACTTTGAATTTTTGGACTTGAAAACAGGTAATTCATCACAACATAATAGGAAATATTATTAAATTGACAGTTTACTTTCTGTCCCTGAAATCTACAATACTTACCCATCTTCCGCTGCAAGAAAGCGGTCATCTCACACAGCTGGCTTTCTTCTGGATTGCAGCAGTCACTACCATTGTGATGATGTCATAGCCAACAACTGACTCTGGATTCCAGCACGCCTCCTCTGTACAAGTTATCTGAGCTTACAGAGGAGGCGAGGACCGGGGAGGAGAAGAGAAGCAGTGAAATGTAAGTAGAATAGGTTTTAGAAACAGGAGTGAAGCTACTGTAACAATGTCAGGTTTGAGGGTGTGGGGCCGGTAAAGCATCAAAATAATGAAGAATGCACACCAAAAAAGTCAATGCGTGAATTGTAATCAATATAAACCAACAGGAACACAAGTTTCGGGGGCTAAAGCTGGCCATACACATGCAATTCCACAGCATGTGTGCCGACAGATCACATTGGTATCTGTTGGCACACATGCTGTGGGAACAGCACACACAGACCCGACCGATCCCCATACGCGGTATAGGGATCGGCCATACACCACACGATCGTATTGGCTCCCTCTAATTCAAGTAAAGGGAGCCGATACCGACCAACGGAAATTTTCCGTCATTTTCCGACTATGGTTGTTTGTCGGCACTCTGATCGGTCGGGAACAGCCCCTACACACGAATGTTCCCTGACGGGATTTACCCATAATCGTTCATATGTATGGCCACTAAGTTCTAAGCCTCTAAAACATTGTGTGTTCCATGCAGTAGAATCATAAAAAAATGACAAAATGACTGTGGCATAAGAGACATGAACACCAGAGGGCGCCACTATGAAAAAAAGGTAACTAAACAGCAAAAAGAAAAATGCAGAAAAAGCCTATATATGCACAGTTATGGAATGTCATGTCTAATATCATATTACACATTATGAGGTGCATCATCCCTCATATAATCCCCAGGGGCATTACTGAGTTACTATGATAGCGATATAATCCATTGTTTCCCACTGGTATATGGTATTAATACAGCTCCCACTGGTATATGGTATTAATGGGAGCAGCTCCCCACTTGTATATTGGTATTAATACAGGTGGTGCTCCCACTGGTATTTTTTCTGTTAAGTACAGCTCCCCGGGTATAGGTTAATACAGCTCCCACCTGGTAATGGTATTGGTTTATTACAGCTCCCCACTTCTTTTTTCTTCTGGTTGTGTGCCCTGTTTGTTGTATATACATCCTTGCCCACTGTATTTGTATTATGACACCTCCCCACGTTGGTTTTATATGTGTGTATACAAGTCCCAACTGGTATAATGGTATTGAATCAGCTCCCACTGGTATATGGTATTAATACAGCTTCCCAATGGTACTATGGTATTAATATCAAGGTCTCCTTGCTTGCTGCATTTTTTCATCATGTCGGGTGTTTTTTTTTTTTTTTTTTTTTCTTTTTTTTTTGTTTTTTTTTTTTGGTTTTGTGTTTCTTTTTTTTTTCTCTTTCTTAATTTTTTCTTTTGTTGGGTACTGATAACATGGCAGGACAGTGGTGTCCGTTCTCTCCTTAGGTGGACATAATGACTAATGTCAGGAGAAGTCACAGTTCTGGCGGGGCACAAACTCGATTTAACTGTGATTGTTTTTTCGGTAAATAAATGGTTCTCTTGGGTAGTCAATAAACTTTTGGTGCACTTGTCAGTAGGTATGGGGAAATGTTATGGAGCCAGGGCGAGTAGGGCAAAAAGAACAATGGGGGGGAGAGAAGAAAAGAAAAGGGGGGGGGGGGAGGGGGAAGGAGAGGAGGAGCAGGAAAGAAAAGGAAGGGGGCGCATGGTTGGTGGTGGAACGAATGATGTGGTAAGCGGTAAACAAAAAGGGGATCTGCCTGAGGGATATAATTAGGGGAGACATGGATTTTCCATATCCGCATCGGGCCACCATGCCGCTAAATGTACCCGTACGAGGTACTACCGACGTAACCCCAGGTTAATAATTTTGGCCCTGGGTTTTCTGATTTAAATAAAATAAACAAATAACAAACAAATAGAATTTGAGACCAGCAAATATTTATGCAAAGCTGGAGTTCCAATTCAAACAAATGGAAATGCACAACTTTAAGGCTCGGGTCAGTGAAGATTAAGGTGCAGCACATTTCCTTCCCCCAGGTTACCCCTCAGGATTCCCTGGTGTGTGTTGAGTCCTACAGCAATGTGTTTATTATCATCACTGCATTAATGTGTTTATCATCATCACTACAGCAATGTGTTTATTATCATCACTACAGTAATGTGTTTATTATCATCACTACAGTAATGTGTTTATTATCATCACTACAGTAATGTGTTTATTATCATCACTACAGTAATGTGTTTATTATCATCACTGCATTAATGTGTTTATCATCATCACTACAGTAATGTGTTTATTATCATCACTGCATTAATGTGTTTATCATCATCACTACAGTAATGTGTTTATCATCATCACTACAGCAATGTGTTTATTATCATCACTACAGTAATGTGTTTATTATCATCACTACAGTAATGTTTTTATTATCATCACTGCATTAATGTGTTTATCATCATCACTACAGTAATGTGTTTATTATCATCACTGCATTAATGTGTTTATCATCATCACTGCATTAATGTGTTTATCATCATCACTACAGTAATGTGTTTATTATCATCACTACTGCATTAATGTGTTTATCATCATCACTACAGTAATGTGTTTATCATCATCACTACAGTAATGTGTTTATTATCTCACTACAGTAATGTGTTTATCATCATCATTCATTAATGTGTTTTATTATTTCACTACATTAATGTGTTTATATCATCACTACAGTAATGTGTTTATCTCATCACTGCATTAATGTTTTTATCATCATCACTACAGTAATGTGTTTATTATCATCACTACAGGAAGTGTTAATATCATCACTACAGCAATGTGTTTATCATCACTACATTAATGTGTTATTATTCATCACTACTATAATGTGTTTATTATCACACTACAGTATGTTTTATTATCATCACTGCAGTAAATGTGTTTATCTCATCACTACGCATGTGTTTTATTATCATCACTACAGTAATTAAATCAGCTATTATCCTCACTACAGTAATGGGTGTTATTATCATCACTACAGTAATGTGTTTATCATCATCACTACAGTATGTGTTTATCATCATCACTACAGTAATGTGTTTATCATCATCACTAGCATTAATGTGTTTATCATCATCATCACTACAGTAATGTTTTTATCATCATCACTACAGTAATGTGTTTTTATCATCACTACAGAATGTGTTTATTATCATCACTACAGTAATGTGTTATCATCATCACTCTAATGTGTTTATCATCATCACTACAGTAATGTGTTTATTTCTCATCACTACAGTAATGTGTTTATCATCATCACTACAGTAATGTGTTTATCATCATCACTACAGTAATGTGTTTATCATCATCACTACAGTAATGTGTTTATCATCATCACTACAGTAATGTGTTTATTATCATCACTACAGTAATGTGTTTATCATCATCACTAACAGATGGTTTATCTCACACTACTAATGCTTTTTATCATCATCACTACAGTAACGTGTTTATTATATCACTACATTAATGTGTTTATCATCATCACTACAGTAATGTGTTTATCATCATCACTACAGCAATGTGTTTATCATCATCATACAGTAAGTGTTTATCATCATCATACAGTAACGTGTTTTATAATCATCACTACATTAATGTGTTTATATCATCATCACTACAGTAATGTGTTTATTATTATACTACAGTAATGGTTTATCATCATCACTGCATTATGTGTTTATTATTATCACTACATTAAATGTGTTTATTATCATCACTACAGTAATGTTTTTTATCATCACTACGTATGTGTTTATCATCATCACTGCATTAATGTGTTTATATTATCACTACATTAATGTGTTTTATCATCATCACTACAGTAATGTGTTTATTATCATCACTACAGTAATGTGTTTATTATCATCACTACAGTAATGTGTTATATCACACTACAGCAATGTGTTTATCATCTTCATACATTAATGTGTTTATATTATCACTACAGTAATGTGTTTTATTACATCACTACAGTAATGTGTTTATTTCATCACTACAGCAATGTGTTTATCATCATAACTACAGTAATGTGTTTATCATCATACACAGTAATTGTGTTTATTATCATAACTACATTAATGTGTTTATTATAATCTACAGAACAACAGTACAGACTACAACATCAACCATAATATACACTCACATAAGACAATACATCAATACAGTTATCACCTACAGATGATCACAATTTGTTTTACATCATAACTACAGTAATGTGTTTATTATCATCACTGCTTAATGTGTTTATTATCATCACTACAGCAATGTGTTTATCATCATCATCACTGCATTAATGTGTTTATCATCATACTACGTATGTGTTTATATCATCATCAGTGCATTATGTGTTTATCATCATCACTACAGTAATGTGTTTATCATCATCACTGCATTAATGTGTTTATTTATCACGGCCTTAATGTGTTTATCTCATCACTACAGCAATGTGTTTATTATCATCACTACAGTAATGTGTTTATTATCATCACTGCATTATTGTTTTATCATCATCACTACAGTAATGCATTTTATAATCATCACTGCATTAATGTGTTATATCATCAATACGCAATGTGTTTATCATCATCACTGCATTAATGTGTTTATCATCATCATGCATTATTGTTTATCATCATTACTACAGTAATGTGTTTATCATCATCATCAACTGACATTAATGTTTTATCATCATCACTACAGCAATGTGTTTATATCATCACTACAGCAATGTTTATATCATAACTACAGTAATGTGTTTATTATCATAACTACAGTCATGTGTTTATTATCATAACTACAGTCATGTGTTTATTATCATAACTAAAGTAATGTGTTTATTATCATAACTACAGTAATGTGTATTATCATAACTACAATCATGTGTTGATTATCATAACTACAGTAATGTCTTTATTATAACTACAGTAATGTGTTTATATCATCACTACAGTAATGTGTTTATATCATCACTACAGTAATGTGTTTTTCATCATGACTACAGTAATGTGTTTATATCATCATTACAGTAATGTGTTTTTCATCATCACTACAGTAATGTGTTTATATCATCACTACAGTAATGTGTTTTTCATCATCACTACAGTAATGTGTTTATCATCATCACTACAGTAATGTGTTTATTATTGCAACTACAGCAATGTGTTTATCATCATCACTACAGTAATGTGTTTATCATCATCACTGCATAATGTGTTTATTATCATTACTACAGTAAGTAGTGTTTTATTATACCAACTACAGTAATGTGTTTATCATCATCACTGCATTAATGTTATACATCATCACTACATTAATGTGTTTATCATCATCACACAGTAATGTGTTTATATTCATCACTACAGAATGTTGTTATTATCATCACTACAGTAATCGTTTCATCATCACTACAGTAATGTGTTTTATATTACAACTACAGTAATGTGTTTATCGTCATCACTACAGTAATGTGTTTATCATCTCACTACAGTAATGTGTTTATATCATAACTACAGCAATGTATTTATCATCATCACTACAGTAATGTGTTTATCATCATACTACAGCAACGTGTTTATCATCATCACTACAGCAAGTGTTTTATCATCATCACTGCATTAATGTGTTTATCATCATTACTACACAGTAAGTGTTTATCATCATCACTACAGTAATGTGTTTATCATCATCATCATCATGCATTACAGTATGTGTTAATCATCATCACTGCATTAATGTGTTTATCATCATCACAACAGTAATGTGTTTATCATCATCACTACTGATTAATGTGTTTATTATTATCACTGCATTAATGTGTTTATCATCATCACTGCAGCAATGTGTTAATTATCATCACTGCAGTAATGTGTTTATTATCATCACTGCATTAATGTGTTTATCATCATCACTGCAGCAATGTGTTTATCATCATCACTGCATTAATGTGTTTATCATCATCACTGCATTAATGTGTTTATCATCATCACTGCATTAATGTGTTTATCATCATCACTACAGCAATGTGTTTATCATCATCACTACAGCAATGTGTTTATATCATAACTACAGTCATGTGTTTATTATCATAACTACAGTCATGTGCTTATTATCATAACTACAGTCATGTGTTTGTGTTTATATCATAACTACAGTAATGTGTTTATTATAACTACAGTAATGTGTTTATCATCATCACTACAGTAATGTGTTTATTATTACAACTACAGTAAGTGTTTTTATCATCATCACTAGCATTAATGTGTTTATTATCATTACTACAGTAAGGTGTTTATTATAATCACTACAGTAATGTGTTTATTATCATCACTGCTTAATTCATCATCATCACTACAGTAATGTGTTTATCATCATCACTGCATTAATGTGTTTTATCATCACTGCATTAATGTGTTTATCATCATCACTACAGCAACGTGTTTATCATCATCACTACAGTAACGTGTTTATCATCATCACTACAGTATGGGTTTATCACATCACACAGTAATGTGTTTATCATCATCACTGCTTAATGTGTTTATTATCATTACTACAGTAAGGTGTTTATATAATCACTACAGTAATGTGTTTATTATCATCACTGCATTAATCATCACATCACTACTGTAATGTGTTTATCATCATTACTGCATTAATGTGTTTTATCATCATTACACAGTAATTTTTTTATTATCATACATACAGTAATGTGTTTTATTATCATTACTACAGTAAGGTGTTTATTATAATCACTACAGTAATGTGTTTATTATCATCACTGCATTAATCATCATCATCACTACAGTAATGTGTTTATCATCATCACTGCATTAATGTGTTTATCATCATCACTACAGTAATGTGTTTATCATCATCACTACAGTAGTGTTTATATCATCACTACAGTATGTGGTTTATTATCATCACTACAGTAATCTGTTTTTCATCATCACTACAGTAATGTGTTTATCATCATCCTACAGTAATGTGTTATTTTACAACTACAGTTAATGTGTTTATCATCATCACTACAGTAATGTGTTTATTATCACAACTACAGTAATGTGTTTATCACCATAACTACAGTAATGTGTTTATCATCATCACTACAGTAATGTGTTTATATCATAACTACAGTAATGTATTTATCATCATCACTACAGCAACTGTTTATCATCATACACGTAACGTGTATTATCATCATCACTACAGTACGTGTTTTATCATCATCACTACAGTAATGTGTTTTATCATCATCACTACAGTAATGTGTTTATTATTATAACTACAGTAATGTGTTTATTTATCATCACTACAGAATCTATTTCCATCATCACTACAGTACGTGTTTAATCATCATCACTACAGTAACGTTTTATCATCATCACTACAGTAACGTTTTAATCTTTATCATCACTACAGTAATGTGGTTTATTATTATAACTACAGGTAATGTGTTTATACATCACTACATTAATGTGTTTATTATCATCACTACAGTAATGTGTTTTATTATCTCACTACTATATCTGTTTTTCATCATCACTAACAGTAACGTGTTAATCATCATCACTACAGTAATGTGTTAATCATCATCACTACAGTAATGTGTTTATTATTACAACTACAGTTATGTGTTTATTATCATCACTACAGTAATGTGTTTATTATCACAACTACAGTAATGTGTTTATTATCACAACTACAGTATGTGTTTATCATCATCACTACAGTAATGTGTTTATCATCATCACTACAGTAATGTGTTATATCATAACTACAGTAATGTGTTTTATTATCAAACTACAGTAATGTGTTTATATCAGAACTACAGTAATGTGTTTATATCATCACATAGTAAATGTGTTTATTATCATCACTAACGTAATGTGTTTATTATGATCACTACAGTAATGTTTTTTTATTACAATACAGTAATGTGGTTTATTATCATCACTACATTAATGTGTTTATTATTATCACTACAGTAATGTTGTTTCTTATTATCACTACAGTAATGTATTATTACAACTACAGTAATGTGTTTTGTTTCTTATCATCACTACAGTAATGTGTTTATTATCATATCACTACAGTTATGTGTTTTTATCATCATTACAGTAATGTGTTTTTTTATTACTACAGTAATGTACAGTAATGTGTTTATTATCATCACTACAGTAATGTGTTTATTATTACAACTACAGTAATGTGTTTATCATCATCACTACAGTAATGTGTTTTATTATCATCACTACAGTAATGTGTTTATAATCCACAGTAATGTGTTTATTATCATCATTACAGTAATATGTTTATAATCACTACAGTAATGTGTATTATCATAACTACAGTCATGTGTTTATTATCATAACTACAGTAATGTGTTTATTATAATTACAGTAATGTGTTTATTATCATAACTACAGTAATGTGTTTATTATCATCACTACAGTAAGGTGTTTATTATAATCACTACAGTAATGTGTTTATTATCATCACTGCATTAATCATCATCACTACAGTAATGTGTTTATCATCATCACTGCATTAATGTGTTTATCATCATCACTACAGTAATGTGTTTATCATCATCACTACAGTAATGTGTTTATATCATCACTGCATTAATGTGTTTATTATCATCACTACAGTAATCTGTTTTTCATCATCACTACAGTAATGTGTTTATCATCATCACTACAGTAATGTGTTTATCATCATCACTACAGTAATGTGTTTATTATCATCACTACAGTAATCTGTTTTTCATCATCACTACAGTAATGTGTTTATCATCATCACTACAGTAATGTGTTTATTATTACAACTACAGTAATGTGTTTATCATCATCACTACAGTAATGTGTTTATTATCACAATTACAGTAATGTGTTTATCACCATAACTACAGTAATGTGTTTATCATCATCACTACAGTAATGTGTTTATATCATAACTGAAAAAAATGGGATGGACTGCCAACAGCTACAGATAAAACTTAGCTCTTATTTGCCGAACTGAGCATACTTCACAGAGGGGACAAACCTACCCTGACGCGTTCCGTGAGAACACCCCTCTGATGAAGTGACGGGGTGTTCGTCACGGAAACGCGTCAGGGTTACTGTGTTTGTCTCCCTCTGTGAAGTATGCTCGTTCGGCAAATAAGAGCTAAGTTTTATCTGTAGCTGTTGGCAGTCCATCCCATTTTTTTCTTTTTTGCTACAATCTTTATTGGATAGAGTTCCGGAAGCCAGGTGATTGGACTCCACTACAGTAGTTGAAGTAGAAAGAAACCGACGCTGTGACCAACTGGTAATGTGGTTTCATTTTATATCAATCTACAGTAATGTATTTATCATCATCACTACACAACTTGTTTATCATCATCACTACAGTAACGTGTTTCACACATCACCTACAGTAACGTGTTATCATCTCACTACCGTAATGTGTTTATTATTACAACTACAGTAATGGTTTATATCATCACTACCGTAATGTGTTTATTATCACTACAATAATCTTTTTATTAATAAATATAATATTGTGGTTATGATATAAGCACATTTCTGTAGTGATGGTAATAAACTCATTACTGTATAGTAATGTGTTTAGTGTCAATAACTACAGTAATATGAAAGAAAAGTAGTTATGAAACTAGAAAGGGAAAGTTTGAAGTATAAACTTTGATTTGGCTGAAAGCCGCATTTTGTAAGGGAGTGTGTGTGGTTTGTGCTGCAGATTTTAAAACTCAAATGGCAATGATGAGTTTTTTACTTACCCTTTAAATATAGCGGTCACATGAATGAATGGTTAGGTCAGTTGGTGTCTGTACCGTGTGAGGTTGGGGGATAAAGACTCCTTTTTAATGATTGGTCAAAATGTGTTTGCATCAATAACCATTACCGTAATATACTCGAGTATAAGTAGATCCGAGTATAAGCCTAGTACCCTTTTTTACCTGAAAAAATTATTAAAAAATTGATTGACTCGAGTATAAGCCGAGGGTAGAAATTAGTTGCCCTATAATGGAACAGCATTCCCATACATGAATCCCTACATAATAGCCAAATCTAGTACCAGTAACCTCCAATCCTTGGCACTCCAGATGTTTGGAAACTACAAACTCCCAGCATGCTTTGTTGTGGAGTGGCCAGGTTCATTAAACTTTTAATTAAGCTTAACCATCATTTACGTCATCTCTGATCCCATATAGTAAAGGGCCCTCTGACACCCATATAGTAAGGGCACTCTGAACCCATATAGTAAAGGCCCTCTGACCCCATATAGTAAAGGGCCCTCTGACCCCATATAGTAAAGGACCTTTGACCCCAATAGTTGTCGCCTGAGATTTGGTTTCAAGCTGTCATTTGCACTGTACTAGTAGCGATTTTTTTTTGCACCAAACTGAGGTTGAGGTTAGGTTTTCAAGCTAACTTTAAAGCCTTAAAAATTTTGACTTAAACTCGAGTAATACGGTAACTATCTTTTATTGATGTTTGATGAAAATTAGGTTTTTGACTTTAGTTACCCTTTAGTATGCTTCCAAGGGAATGGAAAGTAGGTCAGTAGGTCGGTGTACCTGTGTCTGTGTGGAGGGTTGGGGGTATCACCATTGTATTTATGACCATGCAACAAACTGTTTTGAAATACCTCATTTGAGGATTGTTACCAATTATAGTCTATGGGAAAAAAATGTCCGAAATTCGCACCATAATACCGTAACGCTTCCACGGATTCCTTAGCTAGAAGATTCACACTTCTCGTATATGCCCCGAATCTGTACCGAATTTCATGCCTCTACTCAAACTGTGGGAGGAGAATACGGTCCAAAAAAGAGGAAGAATAAAACGGAGGAAGAAGAAATAGAAAGAACAGGATTTGGCTCTTAATATATTATATATATATATATAATATATACTATATAAGTGAGATATTTAAAAACAACGGACACATACTGTTAATATACAACAACTAAATCCAAAAAACAAAGTTTATTTGGAAAGTTTAAGTTAGAAAGTACTTGCCTCAACATCCTTCTCACCATGGAAGGTTTCCACTCAGGGGGCTTTTTCTTTACCCGTATGAGCTCATTTAGGTTCTGTTTGTTCCCCAAATCTGAAGCTACATTTTCCCTTGCCTGCCAGTACTTTTACGTTGATTACATTGTCAGCACCTTGTGTGATTTCCAGTCCCACCTCTTAACCCCTATGATGTAGGATATATTACATCATCAATATTCAAAATTGCAGCCTTTCTGGTGGGACAGAGAGTCACGGATTAACACTTTCCTAGTAGCTAGTGGGAGTAGCGATGGGAGTGGGAGTACTATGGGAGTGCAGGCATGTAATAGCCTATAGTTTTGTACACATGTGCGATCACGGGTCCCAACCCGCGACGCACGATGTGTACGAACGTTCGTTTCTGTGGATAATCGGCCCGTTTATGGGCACTTTATCACCCAAACCACCGTTTGGTCGGGAATTGTTGCCTGGATCGACCGGTCAGATCTCCGAACGACCGTCCTTTCTGCCAATAAAGTGCCCATGCCACGAGCCGTTATTGGCCAAAAACGAACGTTCATACACATTGTGCTTAGCGGGTTGGGATCCGTGTGTTCACACGTGTGTACGAACCTTATGGGAACCGACCCCACTATATACGATGCGGTTCAGTGTGCTATTGTAGTGCATGCGATCCCCATTTTTGGTCTGTATTGCATGCTCTCTGCTCAGGGTCCAATTGTGGAAGCGAAACACCCATCAGCACAGAAGCGAGCATGATCGCGCATTATTGCGAAGTGCGTCCTCTCTTGCACTTAAGTGGGGCCACAGCCTCATGAAATTGACCTACTGCAAACTAAGTTCCATTGCATTAAACAAATGCTCTGAATGGCTAAACTGAAATCAAGCTGCTTGCATTACACTTTTAAGGCTGGCCACACAAGCGCATTTATCAGGCGATGGCGATTTTCCAATTGTATTGAAATCACAGCTTAAAAGTTTAGCACTTTCTTTTACACTGGGGTTTTTCGATTGCTAGAAGAAGCTGTTTTCCAAGTTTGATTTAGTTAAAATCTTATCTTGGTTAAAGGGTATACTCATAATATCATTCAGTTCTATGGAGAACAGGAGGTAAAGGAGCTGTTCTTCAATAGAACAAACAGGAGCCAGATAGAAGTAAAACTTACCTCTCGCTGCTCGCATCGCTCCCCCCGGTGTGTCTTCTGACAGGTCCCGATGGACCTTACAGCTCCCACTGGTATATGGTATTAATACAGCTCCCACTGGTATATTGTATTAATACAGCTTCCCACTGTGGATATGGTATTAATACAGCTCCCACTGGTATATGGTATTAATACAAGGTCTCATTGCTGCTGCAGTTTCATATGTCATGTTTCTTCATTTACTACTGACCCATTAAAATGGCAGGACAGTGTGTCCGTATCTCTCCTATTATGTGGACATAATGACTAAATGTCAGGATCACACAACAAGGAAATTGTGGCAGGTTGTCACACATCTGAATGTAAAGTGATGCGCTGTCAGGAAACTAAGGCCATTGTTACCTTGGGTGTAAGATCAGAATGAGGGTGGGGGCAGGGTAGATGCAGACAGATCCCATAGGAAGCAAGGGGTCTCAGTTTTCAGTATGGTAACATTTATAACACAAAAAGGTTCTGCCTTGAGTTATATTAAATCTATGGATACATGGGATTTCCATATCCTCATCAGGGGCCACCATGGCCGCTAAATGTACGACCGTAGCTGTACTTCTACGATAACCCGCAGGTTAATATATTTGGCCCTGGGTTTTCTGATTTAAATAAAAATAAACAAATAACAAACAAATAGAATTTGAGACCAGCAAATATTTATGCAAAGCTGGAGTTCCAATTCCAAACAAATGGAAATGCAGCAACTTTAAGGCTCGGGTCAGTGAAGATTAAGGTGCAGCACATTTCCTTCCCCCAGGTTACCCCTCAGGATTCCCTGGTGTGTGTTGAGGTCCTACAGCAATGTGTTTATTATCATCACTGCATTAATGTGTTTATCATCATCACTACAGCAATGTGTTTATTATCATCACTACAGTAATGTGTTTATTATCATCACTACAGTAATGTGTTTATTATCATCACTACAGTAATGTGTTTATTATCATCACTACAGTAATGTGTTTATTATCATCACTACAGTAATGTGTTTATTATCATCACTGCATTAATGTGTTTATCATCATCACTACAGTAAGTGTTTATATCATCACTGCATTAAGTTTTATATAATAATGCATAAGTGTTTATCATCATCACTACAGTAATGTGTTTATTATCATCACTGCATTAATGTGTTTATCATCACATCACTACAGTAATGTGTGTGTTTATCATCATCACTACAGTAATGTGTTTATGTATCATCACTACAGTAATGTGTTATATATCATCAGCATTAATGTGTTAATATATCACTACAGTAATGTGTTTAATCATCACTACGTAATGTGTATCATCATCACTGCATTAATGTGTTTATCATCATCACTACAGTAATGTGTTTATTATCATCACTACAGGAATGTGTTAATATCATCATACAGCAATGTGTTTATCATCACTACACTTAATGTGTTTATTATCACTACAGTAATGTGTTTATTATCATCACTACAGTAATGTGTTATTATATCACTGCATAATGTGTTTATCATCATCATACAGCAATGTGTTTATTATCATCACTACATAATGTGTTTATATCATCACTACAGTAAGTGTTATCATCATCACTACAGTAATGTGTTTATATCATCACTACAGTAATGTGTTTATCATCATCATCATTATGTGTTTATCATCATCATACAGTAATGTGTTATATCATCACTACAGCAAGTGTTTTTATCACTCACTACAGTAATGTGTTTTATTCATCACTACAGTAATGTGTTTATCTATCACCTACAGTAATGTGTTTATCATATTCACTACAGTAATGTGTTATTATCACACTACAGTAATGTGTTTATCATCATCACTACAGTAATGTGTTTATCATCATCACTACAGTATGTGTTTATCAATCATCATACAGTAATGTGTTTATCATCATCACTACAGTAATGTGTTTATATCCTCACTACAGTAATGTGTTTATCATCATCTACAGCAATGTGTTTATCATCATAACTACAGTAATGTGTTTATCATCATCACTACAGTAACGTGGTATTATTATCACTACATTAATGTGTTATCATCATCACTACAGTAATGTGTTTACATCATACTAAAGCAATGTGTTTATCATCATCACTACAGTAACGTGTTATTCATCACTTCAGTAACGTGTTTATTATCATCACTACATTAATGTGTG
The DNA here is from genome assembly GCA_019447015.1 of Hymenochirus boettgeri. Classification (NCBI taxonomy): domain Eukaryota; kingdom Metazoa; phylum Chordata; class Amphibia; order Anura; family Pipidae; genus Hymenochirus; species Hymenochirus boettgeri. The sequence continues at coordinate 35,725,769 of CM033474.1, forward strand.
ATCCTCATCACTACAGTAATGTGTTTATTATTATAACTACAGTAAGGTTATCATCATCACTGCATTAATGTGTTTATTATTATCACTACATTAATGTGTTATTATCATCACTACAGTAAGTGTGTATCTCAACAGTAATGTGTTTATCATCATCACTGCATTAATGTGTTTATTATTATCACTACATTAATGTGTTTATCATCATCACTACAGTAATGTGTTTATTATCATCACTACAGTAATGTGTTTATCATCATCACTACAGTAATGTGTTTAATATCATACATACAGCATGTGTTTATCATCACTACATTAATGGTTTATTTTTTACTAATTTATTACATCACTACAGTAATGTGTTTTATTATCATCACTACAGCAAGTGTGTTTATCATCATAACTACAGTAATGTGTTTATCATCATAACTACAGTAATGTGTTTATTATCATAACTACATTAATGTGTTTATTATAATCACTACAGCAATTTGTTTATCATCATAACTACAGTAATGTGTTTATTATCATCACTGCATTAATGTGTTTATTATCATCACTACAGCAATGTGTTTATCCTCATCACTGCATTAATGTGTTTATCATCATTACTACAGTAATGTGTTTATCATCATCACTGCATAAGTGTGTTATCATCATCACTACAGTAATGTGTTATATCATCACATGCATTAAGGTTGTTATTATTATCACTGCATTAATGTGTTTATCATCATCACTACAGCAATGGTTTTATTATCATACTACAGTAATGTGTTTATTATCATCACTGCATTATGTGTTTATCATCATCACTACAGTAATGCATATAATCATCACTGCATTAATGTGTTTATCATCATCAATACAGCAATGTGTTTATCATCATCACTGCATTAATGTGTTTATCATCATCACTGCATTAATGTGTTTATCATCATTACTACAGTAATGTGTTTATCATCATCACTGCATTAATGTGTTTATCATCATCACTACAGCAATGTGTTTATATCATCACTACAGCAATGTTTATATCATAACTACAGTAATGTGTTTATTATCATAACTACAGTCATGTGTATATCTAACTAAAGTAAGTGTTTATTATCATAACTAAAGTAATGTGTTTATATCATAACTACAGTAATGTGATTATCATAACTACAATCATGGTGTGATTATCATACTACAGTAATGTCTTTATTATAACTACAGTAATGTGTTTATACATCACTACAGTAATGTGTTTATATCATCACTACAGTAATGTGTTTTTCATCATGACTACAGTAATGTGTTTATATCATCATACAGTAATGTGTTTCATCATCACTACAGTAATGTGTTTATATATCACTACAGTAATGTGGTTTTCATCATCAATACAGTAATGTGTTATCTATCTCCTACAGTAATGTGTTTATTATTGCAACTACAGCAAGTGTTTATCATCATCACTACAGTAATGTGTTTACATCATCACTGCTTAATGTGTTTATTATCATTACTACGTAAGGTGTTTATTATAATCACTACAGTAATGGTGTTATCATATCACTGCATTAATGTTTATCATCATCACTACATATGTGTTTATCATCCTCATACAGTAATGTGTTATATCATCACTACCGTAATGTGTTTATTCATCACATCCAGTAATCTGTTTATCATATACTACAGTAATGTGTTTATTATTACAACACAGTAATGTGTTTATCGTCATCACTACAGTAATGTGTTTATCCTCATCACTACAGTAATGTGTTTAATCATAACTACAGCAATGGATTTATCATCACAAACGTAATGTGTTTATCATCCATACAGCAACGTTTTATCATCATCACTACAGCAATGTGTTTATCATCATCACTGCATTAATGTGTTATCATCATTTACAGTAAAGTGTTTACATCATCACTACAGTAATGTGTTTATCATCATCACTGCATTACAGTAATGTGTTTATCATCATCACGCATTAATGTGTTTATCATCATCACTACAGTAATGTGTTATCATCATCACTGCATAATGTGTTTATATATCAAGCATTAATGGTTATCATCATCACTGCAGCAATGTGTAATTATCATCACTGCAGTAATGTGTTTATATCATCACTGCATTAATGTGTTTATCATCATCACTGCAGCATGTGTTTATCATCATCCATGCATTTGTGTTATCATCATCATGCATTAATGTGTTTATCATCATCACTGCATTAATGTGTTATCATCATCACTACAGCAATGTGTTATCATCACTACAGCATGTGTTTATATCATAACTACAGTCATGTGTTATTATCATAAATACAGTATGTGCTTATTATCATAATACAGTCATGTGTTTGGTTTATTAATAACTACAGTAAGTGTTATTTAACTACAGTAATGTGTTTATCATCATCACTACAGTAATGTGTTTATATTACAACTACAGTAATGTGTTTATCATCATCACTGCATAATGTGTTATATCATTATTCAGTAAGGTGTTTATTATAATCACTACAGTAATGTGTTTATTATCATCACTGCTTAATCATATCATATACAGTAATGTGTTTATCATCATCACTGCATTAATGTGTTTATCATCATCACTGCATTAATGTGTTTATCATCATCCACTACAGCAACGTGTTTATCATCATCACTACAGTAACGTGTTTATCATATCACTACAGTATGTGTTTATCATCTCATCCTACAGTAATGGTTTATCATCATCATGCATTAATGTGTTTATTATCATTACTACAGTAAGGTGTTTATTATAATCCATACAGTAATGTGTTTATTATCATCACTGCATTAATCATCATCATCACTACTGAATGTGTTTATCATCATACTGCATTAATGTGTTTATCATCATTACTACAGTAATGTGTTTATTATCATAACTACAGTAATGTGTTTTTCATTACTACAGTAAGGTGTTTATTATAATCACTACAGAATGGTGTTTATTATCATCACTGCATTAATCATCATCATCACTACAGTATGGTTATCATATACTGCATTAAGTGTTATCATCATCACTACAGTAATGTGTTTATCATCAACACAGTAATGTGTTTATATAATCACTACAGTAATGTGTTTATATCATCACTACAGTAATCTTTTCATCATCACTACAGTAATGTGTTATAATCATCACTACAGTAATGTGTTTATTATTACAACTACAGTAATGTGTTTTATCATCATCACTACCGTAATGTGTTTATATCACAACTACAGTAATGTGTTTATCACCATAACTACAGTAAGTTTTATCATCATCACTACAGTAATGTGTTTATATCATAACTACAGTAATGTATTTATCATCATCATACGCAATTGTTACATCACACTCAGAACTCTGTTTATCATCATCCTACAGTAACGTGTTTATCATCATCACTACAGTAAGTGTTATCATCATCACTACAGTAATGTGTTTATTATATAACTACAGTAATGTGTTTATTATCATACTACAGTAACTATTCCATCATCACTACAGTAACGTGTTAATCATCAACACTACAGTAACGTTTTATCATCATCACTACAGTAACGTGTAACTTTATACATACAGTAATGTGTTATTATTATAACTACAGTAATGTGTTTATTCATCACTACCGTAATGTGTTTATTATCATCACTACGTAATGTGTTTATATCATCTACAGTAATCTGTTTTTCATAATCACTACAGTAACGTGTTATCATCATCACTACAGTAATGTGTTAATCATCAAACTACAGTAATGTGTTATTTACAACTACAGTTATGTGTTTATTATCATCACTACAGTAATGTGTTTATTATCACAACTACAGTAATGTGTTTATTATCACAACTACAGTAATGTGTTATCTCATCACTACAGTAATGTGTTATCATCATCATACAGTAATGTGTTTATATCATAACTACAGTAATGTGTTTATTATCAGAACTACAGTAAGTGTTTATTATCAGAACTACAGTAAGTGTTTATATCCTTAGTATGTGTTTATCATCACTACAGTAATGTGTTTATTTGATCACTACAGTAATGTATTTTTTTATTACAACTACAGTAATGTGTTTATTATCATCACTACAGTAATGTGTTATTATTATCAATACAGTAATGTGTTCTTATTATACTACAGTAATGTATTTATACAATACAGTAAGTAATGTGTTCTTATCATCACTACAGTAATTGTGTTTATATCATCACTACAGTTAGTGTGTTATTACATCATTACAGTAATGTGGTTATTATTACTACAGTAAGTACAGTATGTGTTATTATCATCACTACAGTAATGTGTTTTATTACAACTACAGTAAGTGTTATCATCATCACTACAGTAATGTGTTTATTATCATCACTACAGTAATGTGTTATAATCACTACAGTAATGTGTTTATTACATCAATTACAGTAAATGTTTATAATCCACAGAATGTGTTTATTATCAAACTACAGTCATGTGTTTATTATCAACTACAGTAATGTGTTTATTATAATTACGTAATGGTATTATAATAACTAAAGTAATGTGTTTATTATCATCACCAGTAAGGTGTTTATTAAATCACTACAGTAATGTGTTTATTATCACTGCATAATCATCATCACTACAGTAATGTGTTATATCATCACTGCATTAATGTGTTTATCATCATCACTACAAGTAATCGTGTTTATATCATCACTACAGTTTTTTTAATGTGTTTATATCATCACTGCATTAATGTGTTTTTATCATCACTACAGTAATCTGTTTTCACATCACTACAGTAATGTGTTTATTATCATCACTGCATTAATGTGTTTATCATCATCACTACAGTAATGTGTTTATTATCATCACTGCATTAATGTGTCACGGAACGCGTCAGGTGTACTGTGTTTGTCTCCTCTGTGAAGTATGCTCAGTTCGGCAAATAAGAGCTAGTTTTATCTGTAGCTGTTGGCAGTCCATCCCATTTTTTTCAGTTATGATATAAACACATTACTGTAGTGATGATGATAAACACATTACTGTAGTTATGGGTGATAAACACATTACTGTAATTGTGATAATAACACATTCTGTAGTGATGATATAAACACATTACTGTAGTTTGTAATAATAACACATTACTGTAGTGATGATGATAAACACATTACGGTAGTGATGATGAAAACAGATTACTGTAGTGATTAATAACACTTACTGTAGTGATGATGATAAACACATTACTGTAGTGATGATGATAAACACATACTGTATTGATGATGAAAACAATTACTGTAGTGATGATAATAAACACATTAATGCGTGATGATATAACACATTCTGTAGTATGATATAAACACATTACTGTAGTGATGATGATAAACACATTAATGCGGTGATGATTATAACACATTACTGTAGTGATGATGATTAATGCAGTGATGATAATAAACCTTACTGTAGTGATTATAATAAACACCTTACTGTATGATGATAATAACACATTACTGTAGTTATGATAATAAACACATTACTGTAATTATAATAAACACATTACTGTAGTTATGATAAAAACACATGACTGTAGTTATGATAATAACACATTACTGTAGTGATTATAAACATATTACTGTAATGATGATTAAACACATTACTGTAGTGATTATAAACACATTACTGAGTGATGATAATAACACATTACTGTAGTGATGATGATAAACACATTACTGTAGTTGTATAATAAACACATTACTGTGTGATGATATAAACACATTTGTCATTACGTAGTAATAATAAACACATTACTGTATGATGATAAATAACACATAACTGTATGATATATAAACACATACTGTATGATGATAAGAAACACATTACTGTAGTTGTAAAAATCATTACTGTAGTGATAATAGAAACACATTACTGTAGTGATATAATAATAAAACATTACTGTAGTGATGATAATAAACACATTACGTAGTTGTAATAAATACTTACTGTAGTGATCATAATAAACACATTACTGTAGTGATGATAATAAACACATTACTATAGTGATGATAAACACCTTACTGTAGTTCTGATAAAAACACATTACTGTAGTTCTGATAATAAACACATTACTGTAGTTATGATATAAACACATTACTGTAGTGATGATGATCACACTTACTGTAGTGATGATGATAACACATTACTGTAGTTGTGATAATAAACACATTACTGTAGTTGTAATAATAAACACATACTGTAGTGATGATAATAACACATAACTGATTTGTAATAAAAACACTTACTGTAGTGATGATGATTAACACATTACTGTAGTGATGATGATTAACACGTTACTGTAGTGATGATGAAAAACAGATTACTGTAGTGATGATAATAAACACATTACTGTAGTGATGATAATAAACACATTACTGTAGTGATGATAATAAACACATTACTGTATTATAATAAAAACACATACTGTAGTGATAAAGATTAACACGTTACTGTAGTGATGATGATAAAACGTTACTGTAGTATGATGATTAACACGTTTGTAGTGATGATGGAAATAATTACTGTAGTGATGATAATACACATTACTGTAGTTATATATAAAACACATTACTGTAGTGATGAATAAACACATTACTGTAGTGTATGTATAAACACGTTACTGTAGTGATGATGATAAACACGTTACTGTAGTGATGATGATAAAACAAGTTGCTGTAGTGATGATGATAAATACATTACTGTAGTTTGATATAAACACATTACTGTAGTGATGATGATAACACATTCTGTAGTTATGGTGAAAACCATTACGGTAGTTGTGATAATAACCACATTACTGTAGTATGATGATAAACACATTACTGTAGTTGTAATAATAAACACATTACTGTAGTGATGATGATCACACTTACTGTAGTGATGATGAAAAACAGATTACTGTAGTATGATAATAACACATTACTGTAGTGATTATATAAACACATTACTGTAGTGATGATGATAAACACTTACTGTAGATGATGAAAACACATTAATGCAGTGATGATGATAAACACATTACTGTAGTGATGATGATGATTAATGCAGTGATGATAATAAACACTTCGTAGTGATTATAATAAACACCTTACTGTAGTAATGATAATAACACATTACTGTAGTTATGATAATAACACATTACTGTAGTAATGATGATAAACACATTATGCAGTAATGATGATAAACACATTACAGTAGATGATGATGATTAATGCAGTGATGATAATAAACACATTACTGTAGTGATTATAATAAACACCTTACTGTAGTAATGATAATAAACACATTAATGCGTGATGAGAAACACATTACTGTAGTGATGATGAATAACACTTACTGTAGTGATGATGATAAACACGTTGTAGTGATGATGATAAACACATTGCTGTAGTGATGATGTAACCACATTAATGCAGTGATGATGAAAACACTTATAGTGTGATGATAAACACTTACTGTAGTGATGATGATTATTCAGTGGATGTAATAAACACATTACTGTAGTGATTATAATAACACCTTACGTGTAATGATAATAACACATTAATGCAGTGATGATGATAAACACATTACTGTAGTTGTAATAATAAAACACTACTGTAGTGATGATGATAAACACATTACTGTAGTTTAATAAACACTTACGTAGTTTATGATATAAACACAAACACATGACTGTAGTATATAAATAACACATGACTGTAGTTATGATATAACCATGACTGTAGTTATGATTAAACCCATTGCTGTAGTGATGATGATAAACACATTGCTGTAGTGTGATGATAAACCATTAATGCAGTGATGATGATAAACACATTAATGCAGTGATGATGATAAACACATTAATGCAGTGATGATAAACACATTGCTGCAGTGATGATGATAAACACATTAATGCAGTGATGATAATAAACACATTACTGCAGTGATGATAATTAACACATTGCTGCAGTGATGATGATAACCATTAATCAGTGATATAACACATTATGCAGTGATGATGATAAACACATTACTGTAGTGATGATGATAACACATTAATGCAGTGATGATGATAACACATTACTGTAATGCAGTGATGATGATAAACACATTACTGTAGTGATGATGATAACAACATTAGCTGTAGTAATGATGATAAACACATTAATGCAGTGATGTGATTACACATTGCTGTAGTGATGATGATAAACACGTTGCTGTAGTGATGATGATAAACACATTACTGTAGTGATGATGATAAATACATTGCTGTAGTTATGATATAAACACATTACTGTAGTGATGATGATAAACACATTACTGTAGTGATGACGATAAACACATTACTGTAGTTGTAATAATAAACACATTACTGTAGTGATGATGAAAAACAGATTACTGTAGTGATGATAATAAACACATTACTGTAGTGATGATATAAACACATTACTGTAGTGATGATGATAAACACATTAATGTAGTGATGATGATAAACATTAATGCAGTGATGATGATAAACACATTACTGTAGTGATTATAATAAACACCTTACTGTAGTAATGATAATAAACACATTAATGCAGTGATGATGATAAACACATTACTGTAGTGATGATGATAAACACATTGCTGTAGTTGCAATAATAAACACATTACTGTAGTGATGATGATAAACACATTACTGTAGTGATGATGAAAAACACATTACTGTAGTGATTATAAACACATTACTGTAGTGATGATGAAAAACACATTACTGTAATGATATATAAAACACATTACTGTAGTCATATGAAAACAATTACTGTAGTTGATATATAACACATTACTGTAGTGATGATATAAACACATTACTGTAGTTATAATAAAGACATACTGTAGTTATGATAACAACACATATTGTAGTTATGATAACACATTACTGTATTATGATAATAACACATTACTTTAGTTATGATATAAACACTGACTGTAGTTAGATAATAAACCATGACTGTAGTTATGAATATAACACATTACTGTAGTTATGATATAAAACATTGCTGTAGTGATGATATAACACTTGCTGTATTATGATGATAAACACATTAATGCAGTGATGATGATAAACCCATTACTGTAGTAATGATGATAAACACATTAATGCAGTGATGATGATAACACATTAATGCAGTGATTGATAACACATTGCTGTATTGATGATGATAAACACATTAATGCAGTGATGATTATAAATGCATTACTGTAGTGATGATGATAAACACATTAATGCAGGTGATGAATAAACACATTACTGTAGTGATGATAATAAACACATTGCTGTAGTGATGATGATAAACACATTAATGCAGTGATAATAATAAACACATTAATGCAGTGATGATGATAAACACATTACTGTAGTGATGATGATAAACACATTAATGCAGTGATGATGATAAACACATTACTGTAGTAATGATGATAAACACATTAATGCAGTGATGATGATAAACACATTGCTGTAGTGATGATAATAAACACATTAATGCAGTGATGATAATAAACCTTACTGTAGTTATGATGATACAAATTGTGGTAGTGTTAAATAAACATTAATGTAGTTATTAAATAAACATTACTAGTTATGAGATAACACATTACTGTAGTTATGATGATAAACACATTGCTGTAGTGATGATAATAAACACATTACTGTAGTGATGATAATAAACACATTACTGTAGTGATAATAATAAACACATTAATGTAGTGATGATAAACACATTGCTGTAGTGATGATATTAAACACATTACTGTAGTGATGATAATAAACACATTACTGTAGTTGATAAATAAACACTTACTGTAGTGATGATTTAACACATTAATGTAGTGATAATAATAACACATTAATGCAGTGATGATGATAACCACCTTACTGTAGTGATATAATAAACACATTACTGTAGTGATGATAATAAACACATTAATGTAGTGTAAATAATAAACACATTAATGCAGTGATGATGATAAACACTTACTGTAGTTTATAATAATAAACACATTACTGTAGTGATGTGATAACCATTATTAGTGATGATAATACACAGTCTGTAGTGATGATGTAAACACGTTACTGTATGATGATGATAAACACATTGCTGTAGTGATGATGATAAACACATTACTGTAGTGATGATGATAAACACATTACTGTAGTGATAATAAACACGTTACTGTAGTGATGATATAAACACATTACTGTAGTTATGATATAACACCATTGCTGTAGTGATGATATAAACATTACTGAGTGATGATAATAAACACATTACTGTAGTGATGATGATAAACCCATTTCGGTAGGATGATGAATAAACACATACTGTATTGATGATGATAAACACATTACTGTAGTGATGATGAATAAACACATTACTGTAGTGTGATAATAACACATTACTGTAGTGATGATATAAACACATTACTGTAGTGATGATATACACATTACTGTAGGGATGAAATAAACACATTGCTGTAGTGATGATAATAAACACATTGCTGTAGTGATGATGATAAACACATACGTAGTGATGATGATAACACATTAATGCAGTGATGATGATAAACACATTACTGTAGTGATGATGATAAACACATTACTGTAGTGATGATGATAAACACATTACTGTAGTGATGATATAAACACATTACTGTAGTGATGATAATAAACACATTCTGTAGTGATGATATAACACATTAATAGGTGTGATAATAAACACATTACGGTAGTGATGATATAACACATTACTGTAGTGATATAATAAACACTTAATGTAGTGATGATAAACACATTGCTGTAGTGAGATTTAACACATTCCTGTAGTGATGATAATAAACACATTACTGTAGGTATGATGATAAACACATTAATGCAGTGATGAGATAAACACATTACTGTATGATGATGATAAACACATTAATGTAGTGATAATAATAAACCATTAATGCAATGATATGATAACACATTACTGTAGTGATGATAATAAACACATTACTGTAAGTTATGATGATAACACATTATGTAGTGATGATAAAACACATTAATGCGTGATGATAATAACACATTACTGTAGTGATGATGATAAACACACATTATATGCAGTGATGATGATAAACACATTAATCAGTGATGATAATAAACCATTACTGTGTGTGATATAAACAATTTAGTGATGATAATAAAACATTACTGTAGTGATGAATATAAACACATTACTGTAGTGATGATAATAAACACATTACTGTAGTGATGATAATAACGCGCACATTGCTGTAGTGAATGATGATAAACACTTAATGCATGATGATAATAAACACATTGCTGCTAGGACCTCCACCACACCCAGGGAATCCCTGGGGTAACCTGGGGGAAGGTAAATGTGCTGAACCTTTAATCTTCACTGCCGAGCCTTACAGTGCTGCATTTACCATTTGTTTGAAATTGGAACTCCAGCTTTGCAGAAATATTTGCTGTTTCAAATTCTATTGTTGTTTATTGTTTATTTTTAGTTAACTCAGAACACCGCTAGGGCCAAATATATTAACCTGCCGGGTTATCGTAGAAGTACGCTACGGTCTACCTTTAGCGGCATGGTGCCCCTGATGAGGATATGGAAATCCCATTTATCCTGAGATTTATAGAACTCACGCGAACTTTTTTGTGTTTTAACAGTTACCATACTTGAAGATCTTCAATTGTGATAATAAACACATTACTGTAGTGATGATGAATAACACATTACTGTAGTTGTAATAATAAACACATTACTGTAGTGATGATGATAAACACATTACTGTAGTGATGATGAAAAACAGATTACTGTAGTGATGATAATAAACACATTACTGTAGTGATGATGATAAACACATTACTGTAGTGATGATGATAAACACTTACTGTAGTGATGATGAAAAACAGATTATTGTAGTGATGATAATAAACACATTAATGCAGTGATGATATAAACACATTACTGTAGGATGATGAAACACTTACTGTAGTGATGATGATAAAACCACTTAATGCAGTGATGATGATAAACACATTACTGTAGTGATGATGATTAATGCAGTGATGATAATAAACACATTACTGTAGTGATATAATAAACACCTTACTGTAGTGATGATAATAAACACATTACTGTAGTTATGATAATAAACACATTACTGTAATTATAATAAACACATTACTGTAGTTATGATAATAAACACATGACTGTAGTTATGATAATAAACACATTACTGTAGTGATTATAAACATATTACTGTAATGATGATAATAAACACATTACTGTAGTGATTATAAACACATTACTGTAGTGATGATAATAAACACATTACTGTAGTGATGATGATAAACACATTACTGTAGTTGTAATAATAAACACATTACTGTAGTGATGATAATAAACACATTACTGTACATTACTGTAGTAATAATAAACACATTACTGTAATGATGATAATAAACACATAACTGTAGTGATGATAATAAACACATTACTGTAGTGATGATAAGAAACACATTACTGTAGTTGTAATAAATACATTACTGTAGTGATAATAAGAAACACATTACTGTAGTGATAATAATAAACACATTACTGTAGTGATGATAATAAACACATTACTGTAGTTGTAATAAAAAATACATTACTGTAGTGATCATAATAAACACATTACTGTAGTGATGATAATAAACACATTACTATAGTGATGATAAACACATTACTGTAGTTCTGATAATAAACACATTACTGTAGTTCTGATAATAAACACATTACTGTAGTTATGATATAAACACATTACTGTAGTGATGATGATAAACACATTACTGTAGTGATGATGATAAACACATTACTGTAGTTGTGATAATAAACACATTACTGTAGTTGTGATAATAAACACATTACTGTAGTGATGATAATAAACACATAACTGTAGTTGTAATAATAAACACATTACTGTAGGATGATGATTACACATTGTAGTGATGATGATTAACACGTTACTGTAGTGATGATGATGATGAAAAACAGATTACTGTAGTGATGATAATAAACACATTACTGTAGTGATGATAATAAACACATTACTGTAGTGATGATAATAAACACATTACTGTAGTTATAATAATAAACACATTACTGTAGTGATAAAGATTAACACGTTACTGTAGTGATGATGATAAAAACGTTACTGTAGTGATGATGATTAACACGTTACTGTAGTGATGATGGAAAATAGATTACTGTAGTGATGATAATAAACACATTACTGTAGTTATAATAATAAACACATTACTGTAGTGATGATGATAAACACATTACTGTAGTGATGATGATAAACACGTTACTGTAGTGATGATGATAAACACGTTACTGTAGTGATGATGATAAACAAGTTGCTGTAGTGATGATGATAAATACATTACTGTAGTTATGATATAAACACATTACTGTAGTGATGATGATAAACACATTACTGTAGTTATGGTGATAAACACATTACTGTAGTTGTGATAATAAACACATTACTGTAGTGATGATGATAAACACATTACTGTAGTTGTAATAATAAACACATTACTGTAGTGATGATGATAAACACATTACTGTAGTGATGATGAAAAACAGATTACTGTAGTGATGATAATAAACACATTACTGTAGTGATGATATAAACACATTACTGTAGTGATGATGATAAACACATTACTGTAGTGATGATGATAAACACATTAATGCAGTGATGATGATAAACACATTACTGTAGTGATGATGATGATTAATGCAGTGATGATAATAAACACATTACTGTAGTGATTATAATAAACACCTTACTGTAGTAATGATAATAAACACATTACTGTAGTTATGATAATAAACACATTACTGTAGTAATGATGATAAACACATTAATGCAGTAATGATGATAAACACATTACAGTAGTGATGATGATGATTATGACGTGATGATAATAAACACATTACTGTAGTGATTATAATAAACACCTTACTGTAGTAATGATAATAAACACATTAATGCAGTGATGATGATAAACACATTACTGTAGTGATGATGATAAACACATTACTGTAGTGATGATGATAAACACGTTACTGTAGTGATGATGATAAACACGTTGCTGTAGTGATGATGATAAACACATTAATGCAGTGATGATGATAAACACATTAATGCAGTGATGATGATAAACACATTACTGTAGTGATGATGATGATTAATGCAGTGATGATAATAAACACATTACTGTAGTGATTATAATAAACACCTTACTGTAGTAATGATAATAAACACATTAATGCAGTGATGATGATAAACACATTACTGTAGTTGTAATAATAAACACATTACTGTAGTGATGATGATAAACACATTACTGTAGTTATAATAAACACATTACTGTAGTTATTGATATAAAACAAAACATGACTGTAGTTATGAAATAAGCACAGACTGTGTTATGATAATAACACATGACTGTAGTTATGATATAAACACATTGCTGTAGTGATGATGATAAACACATTGCGTAGTGATGATGATAACACATAATGCAGTGATGATGATAACACATTAATGCAGTGAGTGATGATAAACACATTAATGCAGTGATGATGATAAACACATTGCTGCAGTGATGATAAAACACATATGCAGTGATGATAATAAACACATTACTGCAGTGATGATAATTAACACATTGCTGCAGTGATGATGATAAACACATTAATGCAGTGATAATAATAAACACATTAATGCAGTGATGATGATAAACACATTACTGTAGTGATGATGATAAACACATTAATGCAGTGATGATGATAAACACATTACTGTAATGCAGTGATGATGATAAACACATTACTGTAGTGATGATGATAAACACATTACTGTAGTAATGATGATAAACACATTAATGCAGTGATGATGATAAACACATTGCTGTAGTGATGATGATAAACACGTTGCTGTAGTGATGATGATAAACACATTACTGTAGTGATGATGATAAATACATTGCTGTAGTTATGATATAAACACATTACTGTAGTGATGATGATAAACACATTACTGTAGTGATGACGATAAACACATTACTGTAGTTGTAATAATAAACACATTACTGTAGTGATGATGAAAAACAGATTACGAGTGATGATAATAAACACATTACTGTAGTGATGATATAACACATTATGTGTGATGATTGATAAACACATTATGTAGTGATGATGATAAAACATAATGCAGTGATGATGATAAACACATTATGTAGTGATATAATAAACACCTTACGTAGTAATGATAATAAACACATTAATGCAGTGATGATGATAAAACATTATTAGTGATGATGATAAACACATTGCTATTGCTAGTAGTTGCAATAATAAACACAATTACTGTAGTGATGATGTAAACACATTACTGTAGTGATGATGAAAAACACATTACTGTAGTGATGATATAAACACATTATGGTGATGATGAAAAACACATTACTGTAATGATGATATAAACACATTACTGTAGTCATGATGAAAAACACATTACTGTAGTGATGATATAAACACATTACTGTAGTGATGATATAAACACATTACTGTAGTTATAATAAAGACATTACTGTAGTTATGATAATCAACACATGATTGTAGTTATGATAATACACATTACTGTAGTTATGATATAAACACATTACTTTAGTTATGATAATAAACACATGACTGTAGTATGATATAAACAATGACTGAGTTATGATAATAACACCATTACGTAGTTATGATATAAACATTGCTGTGTAGATGATATAAACACATTGCTGTAGTGATGATAAAACACATTAATGCAGTGATGATGATAAACACATTACTGTAGTAATGATGATAAACACATTAATGCAGTGATGATGATAAACACATTAATGCAGTGATGATGATAAACACATTGCTGTATTGATGATGATAAACACATTAATGCAGTGATGATTATAAATGCATTACTGTAGTGATGATGATAAACACATTAATGCAGTGATGATAATAAACACATTACTGTAGTGATGATAATAAACACATTGCTGTAGTGATGATGATAAACACATTAATGCAGTGTGATAATAAAACACATTAATGCAGTGATGATGATAACACCTACTGTAGTGTGATGATATAACACATTAATGCAGGATGATGATAAACACATTACTGTAGTAATGATGATAAACACATTAATGCAGTGATGATGATAAACACATTGCTGTAGTGATGATAATAAACACATTAATGCAGTGATGATAATAAACACATTACTGTAGTTATGATGATAAACAAATTGCTGTAGTGATTATAATAAACACATTAATGTAGTTATGATAATAAACACATTACTGTAGTTATGATGATAAACACATTACTGTAGTTATGATGATAAACACATTGCTGTAGTGATGATAATAAACACATTACTGTAGTGATGATAATAAAACAAATACTGTAGTGATAATAATAAACACATTAATGTAGTGATGATAAACACATTGCTGTAGTGATGATATTAAACACATTACTGTAGTGATGATAATAAACACATTACTGTAGTGATGATAATAAACACATTACTGTAGTGATGATGATAAACACATTAATGTAGTGATAATAATAAACACATTAATGCAGTGATGATGATAAACACATTACTGTAGTGATGATAATAAACACATTACTGTAGTGATGATAATAAACACATTAATGTAGTGATAATAATAAACACATTAATGCAGTGATGATGATAAACACATTACTGTAGTTATAATAATAAACACATTACTGTAGTGATGATGATAAACACATTAATGTAGTGATGATAATAAACACGTTACTGTAGTGATGATGATAAACACGTTACTGTAGTGATGATGATAAACACATTGCTGTAGTGATGATGATAAACACATTACTGTAGTGATGATGATAAACACATTAATGTAGTGATAATAATAAACACGTTACTGTAGTGATGATGATAAACACATTACTGTAGTTATGATGATAAAAACATTGCTGTAGTGATGATGATAAACACATTACTGTAGTGATGATAATAAACACATTACTGTAGTGATGATGATAAACACATTACTGTAGTGATGATGATAAACACATTACTGTAGTGATGATGATAAACACATTACTGTAGTGATGATGATAAACACATTACTGTAGTGATGATAATAAACACATTACTGTAGTGATGATGATAAACACATTACTGTAGTGATGATGATAAACACATTACTGTAGTGATGATAATAAACACATTGCTGTAGTGATGATAATAAACACATTGCTGTAGTGATGATGATAAACACATTACTGTAGTGATGATGATAAACACATTAATGCAGTGATGATGATAAACACATTACTGTAGTGATGATGATAAACATCTGTCTGAGATGATAAACACATACTGTAGTGTGATAATAAACACATTACTGTAGATGAATATGATAATAAACACAATGCGTAGTGATGATGATAAACACATTAATGCAGTGATGATATAAACACATTACTGTAGTGATGATAATAAACACATACTGTAGTGATATAATAAACACATTAATGTAGTGATGATAAACACATTGCTGTAGTGATGATATTAAACACATTCCTGTAGTGATGATAATAAACACATTACTGTAGTGATGATGATAAACACATTAATGCAGTGATGATGATAAACACATTACTGTAGTGATGATGATAAACACATTAATGTAGTGATAATAATAAACACATTATGCAATGATGATTAAACACATACTGTAGTGATGATAATAAAAACATTACTGTAGTGATGATGATAAACACATTACTGTAGTGATGATGATAAACACATTAATGCAGTAGTGATGATAATAAACACATACTGTAGTGATGATGATAAACACATTAATGCAGTGATGATGATAAACACATTAATTGCAGTGATGATAATAAAACACATTACTGTAGTGATGATGATAAACGAACACCCCGTCACTTCATCAGAGGGGTGTTCGTCACGGAACGCGTCAGGGTACTGTGTTTGTCTCCCTCTGTGAAGTATGCTCAGTTCGGCAAATAAGAGCTAAGTTTTATCTGTAGCTGTTGGCAGTCCATCCCATTTTTTTCTTTTTTGCTACAATCTTTATTGGATAGAGTTCCGGAACGCCAGGTGATTGGACTCCCACTACAGGAGTTGAAGTAGAAGAAACCGACGCTGTGACCAACTGGTAATGTGTTCATATTTATATCATAACTACAGTAATGTATTTATCATCATCACTACAGCAACTTGTTTATCATCATCACTACAGTAACGTGTTTATCATCATCACTACAGTAACGTGTTTATCATCATCACTACCGTAATGTGTTTATTATTACAACTACAGTAATGTGTTTATTATCATCACTACCGTAATGTGTTTATTATCACTACAATAATCTTTTTATTAATAAATATTAATAATTGTGGTTATGATAATAAGCACATTTCTGTAGTGATGGTAATAAACTCATTACTGTATAGTAATGTGTTTAGTGCAATAACTACAGTAATTATGAAAGAAAAGTAGTTATGAAACTAGAAAGGGAAAGTTTAAGTATAAACTTTGAATTTGGCTTGAAAGCCGCATTTTGTAAGGGAGTGTGTGTGTTTGTGCTGCAGATTTTAAAACTCAATAATGGCAATGATGAGTTTTTTACTTACCCTTTAAATATAGCGGTCACATGAATGAATGGTTAGGTCAGTTGGTGTCTGTACTCGTGTGAGGTTGGGGGATAAAAGACTCACTTTTTTAATGATTGGTCAAAATGTGTTTGCATCAATAACCATATACCGTATATACTCGAGTATAAGTAGATCCGAGTATAAGCCGAGGTACCTATTTTTACCTGAAAAAATTATTAAAAATTGATTGACTCGAGTATAAGCCGAGGGTAGAAATTAGTTGCCCTATAAATGGACAGCAGAATTCCCATACATGAATCCCATACAGTAATAGCCAAATCTAGTACCAGTAACCTCCAATTCCTTGGCACTCCAGATGTTTGGAAACTACAACTCCCAGCATGCTTTGTTGTGGAGTGGCAAGGTTCAGTAAACTTTTAATTAAGCTTAACCATCATTTACGTCATCTCTGATCCCCATATAGTAAAGGGCCCTCTGACACCCATATAGTAAAGGGCACTCTGACCCCATATAGTAAAGGGCCCTCTGACCCCATATAGTAAAGGGCCCTCTGACCCCATATAGTAAAGGACTCTTTGACCCCAATAGTTTGTCGCCTGAGAGTTGGTTTCAAGCTGTCATTTGCACTGTACTAGTAGCTGTTTTTTGCACCAAACTGAGGTTGAGGTTAGGTTTTCAAGCTAACTTTAAAGCCTTAAAAATTTGACTTAAACTCGAGTATATACGGTAACTATCTTTTATTGATGTTTGATGAAAATTAGGTTTTTGACTTTAGTTACCCTTTAAGTATGGCTTCCAAGGGAATGGAAAAGTAGGTCAGTAGGTCGGTGTACCTGTGTCTGTGTGGAGGGTTGGGGGTATCACCATTGTATTTATGACCATGCAACAAACTGTTTTGAAATATCCTCATTTGAGGATTGTTACCATTATAGTCTATGGGAAAAAATGTCCCGAAATTCGCCCATAATACCGTAACGCTTCCACGGATTCCTTAGCTAGAAGATTCACACTTCTCGTATATGCCCCGAATCTGTACCGAATTTCATGCCTCTAGCTCAAAAACTGTGGGAGGAGATACGGTCCAAAAAAGAGGAAGAATAAAACGGAGGAAGAAGAAATAGAAAGAACAGGAATTTGGCTCTTATATATATATATATATATATATATATATATACATATATAGTAGAGATATTTAAACAAACGGAACACATACTGTTAATATACAACATACTAAATCCAAAAAAACAAAGTTTAAGTTGGAAAGTTTAAGTTAGAAAGTACTTGCCTCAACATCCTTCTCACCATGGAAGGTTCCACTCAGGGGCTTTTTCTTTACCTCTATGAGCTCATTTTAGGTTCTGTTTGTTCCCCAAATCTGAAGCTGACATTTTCCCTTGCCTGCCAGTACTTTTACGTTGATTACATTGTCAGCACCTGTGTGATTTCCAGTCCCACCTCTTAACCCCTATGATGTAGGAATATATTACATCATCAATATTCAAATTGCAGCCCTTTCTGGGTGGGACAGAGAGTCACGGATTAACACTTTCCTAGTAGCTAGTGGGAGTAGCTAGTGGGAGTGGGAGTAGCTATGGGAGTGCAGGCATGTAATAGCCTATAGTTTTGTACACATGTGCGATCACGGGTCCCAACCCGCGACGCACGATGTGTACGAACGTTCGTTTCTGTGGATAATCGGCCCGTGTATGGGCACTTTATCACCCAAAACCACCGTTTGGTCGGGAATTGTTGCCTGATCGACCGGTCAGATCTCCGAACGACCGTCCGTTTCTGCCAATAAAGTGCCCATGCACGAGCCGATTATTGGCCAAAACGAACGTTCATACACATTGTGCTTAGCGGGTTGGGATCCGTGTTCACACGTGTGTACGAACCTTATGGGACCAGCCCCACTATATACGATGCGGTTCAGTGTGCTATTGGAGTGCATGCGATCCCCATTTTTGGTCTGTATTGCATGCTCTCTGCTAGGGTCCAATTGTGGAAGCGAAACACCCATGCACAGAAGCGAGCATGATCGCGCATTATTGCGAATGTGCGTCCTCTCTTGCACTTAAGTGGGGCCACAGCCTCAGGAAATTGACCTGCTGCAAAGCTAAGTTCCATTGCATTAAACAAATGCTGAATGGCTAAACTGAAATCAAGGCTGCTTGCATTACACTTTTAAGGGCTAGACCACACAAGCGCATTTATCAGGCGATGGCGATTTTCCAATTGTATTGAAATCACAGCTTAAAAAGTTTAGCACTTTCTTTTACACTGGGGTTTTTCTGATTGCTAGAAGAAGCTGTTTTCCAAAGTTTGGATTTTAGTTAAAATCTTATCTTGGTTAAAGGGTATACTCATAATATCGATTCAGTTCTATTGGAGAACAGGAGGTAAAGGAGCTGTTCTTCAATAGAACAAACAGGAGCCAGGATAGAAGGTAAGAAACTTACCCGCTCGCTCGCTCCCCCGGTGTGTAGTCTGACAGGTCCCGATGGACCTTGCTTTCTAGATCACAGGGTTAATGCCGAGAACATTAGCCAAGATCATAAATGTAATATCTCCCAAATATTACCATAGTCTTGTATGTAATTTAATGTGTAATCGAGAATACATGTTAGTCTTAACATTAGCAATATTATTTAAGGGGAACAGCTCTTCACAATTGACATTTTATATCACAAATTACATGGAATTATTTTGTTATACAATTAGATAGATTTCTAAAACCTTAAATGGATTCTTTTTTTTAAAAAAAAATCTAGGCTTTTGCCATACATGTTCTATTTCTTAAATAAACTTTAGAAACACATTATGAGTATATCATAGAGCATCGTTATTTTGTATGTGGATGTTTAGCTGTTTGCTTTTTAAAATTAAATATACCAGTTTTAGTCTTGACAATTAAAGTTTGATACAGAATAATTTTTTTCCAGGTCTAATGAATTCAGAAACTTCTTGAACAGATCTTTTAATGCAAAAATTTATAACGGAGCTGCAACCGGCATCCTCCACCCAAATGGATATAGCAGAGTTAAAGAAAATGATCCAATAGAGGGATAATAAATATATACCTATGAATGAAAAAATGCTAAATTAATGAACATTGAAGTAACATTGAAAAATGGCTGGTTTATAGTTTTAGTTAGAAATTTTCTCTTAATCCTTCTAGGTACATAAAGCTGTAGTGTCTGCTAAAACACAGTATAGGGTACAGTGTAAAATACCAACTCACACATTTATAACCTATAGGGTTACTGTTTACTGTCTATACAAGCCACTGAGGATTTTAAAAGCCAGGAATTCACCTGAAATAAACCTTCATTATGACTTTTTGCACCTATTACAAATATTAAAATTGATTGAATATTGGTCTCTAGGAATTAGGAATTTACATATTTTGTGGGTTATTACATATTTGGCATAATTTGTGGTTTTTTTTTTCTAAACTGGATAAATATCTTAATTTGCTGATTTGCCAATACGGTATATTTTAATTAAATTTTTCCAGAGCCAGTGAAGGAAAAAGAAGAAAACGGACACAAAGATTAAGACGAGGACTCAGATGAAGAAAGCAGAAATGAGGATAAGGATAAAGATGAAGACAAAGATGAAGCATCAGAAGAATCTGAGAAGGTGCAACATCTTTGCCAAAATCAAGAAGTGCTGGATAGGATAGCTAAACTTTAAGAAAAACTAGCTAGACAAGAGGCATATTTTCTAAAATGTTAAAATAATAATTTCTCCTTTTCCACCCCGCACCCCCCAAGTAAAAACAAAATGACAGAAAATTTAAAAATACCTAAAAAATAAAATACAAAAATATCGATACAGGGATTTTTCCGATTACCATTTGGAGTCAGGAAGGAATTTTTTCCCCTTCAAAAAGGTTTTTTCGCCTTCCTCTGGATCAACTGTACGGTAGAGTTCATATTTTTTGTCCCCCCAAACAACTTTCTGTCCCATCAAAAATCTCCCCCAAAACTACAAATATGTACAAAATGTACCTAACAACTAGAAAGGGATAGTTTAAGTATAAACTTTGAATTTGGCTTGAAAGGCTACATTTTAGAAGGGAAGGTGTGTGTTTGTGCTGCAGATTTTTAAACTTAATAATGGCAATGTTGAGGACATTGTTATTTTTTACTTAAAAAACTTACCCTTTAAATAGCTATGTCACAGGAATGAATGGGTATGTCAGTTGGTGTGTACTTGTGGCAGGTTGGGGATAAAAAAATAATTTTTTTGATGATTAGTTAAAATGTGTTTTTTGACTATACTCACCTTTTAAATATGGTTGCCACATGAATGAATGAGTAGCTCATTGTCAGGTTGGAAGTTAAAAAAACCAAACTGTTTTGATTATTGATCATATTTTTTTGACTCTAGTTACCCTTTAAATATGGCTTCCACAGAAATGGAAAGGTAGGCCAGTAGGTATGTGTACCTGTGTCAGGGTGGGGGTTAAAAAGACTTTTTTTAATGATTGGTCAAAATTAGCCTTTTTAACTTTAGTTTCCCTTTAAGTATGGCTGCGACAGTAATGGAGTGGTAGGTCAGTTGGTGTTTGTACCTGTGTTACATTGGGGGTTAAAAAAAAATTGGGGGGCATTATTGGTCAAAATTAGTTTTTTCACTATAGTTACCCTTTAAGCATGCTGCCATGGAAATTGAAAGGTAGGTCAGTAGGTGTGTGAACCTGGGTCAGGTTGGAAGCTAAAAAACCAAACTTTGTTGATTATTGATAAAAATGTGTTTTTTTTTAACTTTAGTTACCCTTTAAGTATGGCTGCCACAGTAATGGATAAGTAGATCAGTAGGTGTGTGTACCTGTGTCAGGTTGGGGGTTTAAAAAAACAAACTTTGTTGATGATTAGTCAAACTTAAAATTATCCTTTAAGTATGGCTGCCATGGAAATGGAACGGTGGTCAGTAGATGTGTGTACTCGTGTTAGGTTGGGGGTATGTGTTTTTGCATGTATGACCATATAACTAACTTTTATTGAGGATATATAATAAAGTTAGTTTTTTTTTTACTTTATTTACCCTTTGAGTATGGCTGCAACAG
Source organism: Hymenochirus boettgeri (assembly GCA_019447015.1). Taxonomy (NCBI): domain Eukaryota; kingdom Metazoa; phylum Chordata; class Amphibia; order Anura; family Pipidae; genus Hymenochirus; species Hymenochirus boettgeri. The sequence goes on from CM033474.1 coordinate 35,749,703, forward strand.
GAATGGAAGTGTAGGCCAGTAGGTGTGTGTACCTGTGTGAGGTTGGGGGTATGTGTTTTTGCATGTATGACCATAAAACTAACTTTTATTGATGATTAGGAGGAGCATGCTTCAATGGCCAGGCCTCCTATATTTACTCAGGTCGGTGGAATGTGAAGCATTAGCGATGTGTCACAGACACGCGGCACACTTCTCTCTTCCGCCTCAGATTGAGGTCAACAGCGCATGCGTGCCATGTGTCGTGGCCGCGTGACGTCATGCGAGTGATGTGTATCGTGGAAGTTTGGGCAACCCGTGCGGCGCTTTCCAGGTTATGGGACTGGATTTTGGGAAAGCTAATGACGTCAGCACAACCTCACCCCCCCTCCCAAGAAATGTAGCAACAAAAACCTCAGAGGCATCTTTTAAAGGTACACTACCTTTTTTTTCCCCAGCAATTTTTTTTATTTTGCCAGATTTCACTTGGGAAGGATGAGATTGACTTTATGATGTGACTTTAAAGAGCCAGAGGTGTGCCCCAGAATCCTGTTAGTGGAAATATTTTGACCAGTATAACTTCCATTTTTGTTATTTTGTACATAAAATACATATTATGATAAAATTTCAGCAGTCAATGTAGTGCAACATTACACAACATTAATTTGAATACAACATACAACTGTCAATTGCATAAAATATATCTATAAAATCCAACATTAAGAGCACAGGTGCGCCTCTAGAAAAATTTGCATTGCCATAAAATACTGGTAAAGTTGTGTAAGACCGCCTATCGGTATCGGTATTATGGATTGTTGGTATTTTACACCGCAGTTAAAAGCACCGATGTGGTTGTCAAATACAAACATTTTACAACTGTGTTAGGCTGGGTGCACACGAGAAGATATAGGTCAGCCAAAAATATTTTTGCCGTGACCGACAGACGGGACATATAGTGCTTCCGTGTGTACCCAGCCTTAAAGGTGCTTTTGCTTTATCAGAAATTTGGAACATTTGCACCTTTATAAATATGCCCAAATAGTGTGACACCAGATGTAAGATCATTTCTTCTGGAAGCCAATATTTTCCATGATCCGGATCACGCCTCCCCCTTCCTTTATGTGTCCATTCTCATACTATGGATTGTAAAATTAATGTGACAGAGAAGGAGGCGGGTGGAATTGTGGGTTTTGTGGTGCGTTAGGAAACCTTGGGTATTTATAGCCAGAGAGACCACAGCTGTGATAAATTAGTTTTACTTGCAGGAGTAATATAAAGAAACAAGTTCATTTTGATTAGACATCTTTGTAATCCAGGTGACTCAAAATGTAGAAAATGTCTTTCACATTGAAACCACATATAAGATTTCACTGGTTCCCATATCTCTCTGCCAAGACTTGCTGCTTTTGCTGCTTGCTGCATTTATACAGCTAAAGACATTTCGCCCCCTGGAGAAACTACAAATCTCTTTTTGTTTCTAGTCACATGAAGACTTTTCTCAGGCGGTTAATTGCTGTGGGAAAGATGAACGAATTGTAACTGAGATAGCCCTGTTGCTTCACTTGATTTACTTGCTTGGGAGCTTGGTTGGAGCTCATTTACGTACAGATATTGCTGCTGAGATCCATCTGGTTTGTATGTTCTGTTTCCATGATCTGGATGGTCACACAAGCATCACACAAGGATCAGATGCATTATCAGGAAAAAACAATTTATAAAGGCGCAATATGGGTTTATTTAGCGATACCACAACCTTAAACGATCATTCTGGGGAGGCACATTTGTACATGGATAGAGAATTGGTTAATGAATAGGATGCAGAGAGTAGTTGTTAATGGGGCTTCATCATTATGGACTAAAGTGCTAAGTGGGGTGCCACAGGGTTTTGTATTGGGGTCGCTTCTATTTAATCTATTTATTAATGATTTGGAAGTGGGTATTGTCAGCAAGGTTTCTGTGTTTGCTTACGACTAGGTATGGACTAGAACTCGAACTTGAGCTAGAGTTCAAGCCGAACTTTATGAGTTCGAACAGACTCAGACTTCTCGAACTATCCTGGACCCGGATTTCTCGGACTTTTGATGTTTCCGGACTTTCGACTGTAAATTCAATAATTATCGAATTTACGGGCCGTTTGCTAACCCTAGAATGTACTGGATAGTGTACTGGTTAAAGGCACTGCCTTTAACATGGGAGACCAGGGTTCGCTATACAAATGTTTAGGATATTATAATACCCTAGTAATATAATAACCATATAATAACCTAGTAATATAATAACCATCTAATAACCTTGTAATATAATAGCCATATAATACCCTAGTTATATAATAACCATATAATAACCTAGAAATATAATAACCATATGATAACCTAGTAATGTAATAACCACATAATATTATATTACTAGGGTATTATAATAATCCAAACATTTGTATAACTGCCCCTAGCCAGGATTCAAACCCTGGTCTCCCATGTCTGGATAGTTGTACTGGTTAAAGGCACCGCCTTTGACATGGGAGACCAGGGTTCAAATCCTGGCTAGGGGCAGCTATACAAATGTTTGATTATAATACCCTAGTAATAAAATAACCGTATGATAACCTAGTAATACAATAACCATATAATATTACTAGGGTATTATAATAATCCGAACATTTGTATAGCTGCCCCTATACGTTCTATCAAAAGGCCTATCATACTCACCAACCAAACACTTTAACATCTTTAACACCTTAATGGATGTGAATAAATTTATAAGGAAGATTACTCTAAAAAAATATTTTAAATATGTTAACCCAAGTGTTGCATTGGAGACCATGGGGTCGGAGGAGACGGAGCATGACTATATGATTGAAACTTTTGACCTTTTGAATACTAATACTTTGTATGAGTTACATAACAGTATGTCAGATATTATTTCCACAGTTGAGTTTACCCCCAAAAGTTTACCTAACACAGATTTCTATCCTGTTCAGTATAGAAGTGATGCAATGGATATTTATCAGGATAGAGTAGAGAGAGAGCTGATTAGTTTGTCTAAAAAGTAACATAGTAATTAAGGTTGAATAAAGACATACGTCCATCAAGTCCAACCTATTCACCCCCCCCTTTTTTTTTTAATCCAGAGGAAGGCAAAAAAAAACAGCTAAAAAGGGGTAAAAAATTCCTTCCTGACTCCAATCAGAAAGTATCCCTGGATCAACCAGATCTATATGCATTAATACCAGTAATTCTCAATATTTATTTGTTTTAGAAACGTATCGAGGCCTTTTTTAAAGCTATTTAATGAACTTGCCATTACCACATCTGCTGGAAGACAGTTCCACAGTTTCACCGTTCTCACTGTAAAGAAACCTTTCCTTACCTGAAGATGAAACTTCTTTTCTTCCAACCTTAAAGGTTGTCCACGTGTCCTCTGATATGACCTGTTAGTAAACAATGCACCAGACAGTTCATTGTATGGCCCATTAATATATTTGTATAAGGTTATCATGTCCCCACGCAAACGTCGCTTCTCCAATGTAAACAGCCCTAACTTGTCTAATCTGCCTGCATAGTCAAGCCCCTCCATTCCCCTTATAATTTAGTTGCCCTTCTCTGAACTGCCTCAATTTCCAAGATGTCCCTTTTGTATATGGGATTCCAAAACTGCACCGCATATTCCAAATGAGGCCTTACCAGTGCCTTGTAAAGAGGGAGAATAATATTTTCTCTCTTGAATCTATTCCCCTTTTTATACAAGACAATATCTTGCTAGCTCTAGCCGTTGCTACCTGGCATTGTTTGCTATAGCTAAGTCTGTTATCTACCAAACCCCCAAATCTTTTTCCATTACAGATGCACTTAACACAGAGTTATTTATGGTGTAGGTGGCACAGGGATTATTAAATCCCAAATGCATCACCTTACATTTATCAACATTGAATCTCATTGCCATTCTACTGCCCATTTTGATCATCTATCTAGGTCTGCGCAGCACTTGCACATCATTGGAAGTTTCCAACTCTGCATAGTTTAGTGTCATCAGCAAACACAGAGACCTTGCTCTCAATGCCCCCTTCAAAGTAATTTATAACAGATTAAACAGAAGTGGCCCCAGTACAGAACCCTGAGGCTTAGACATTTAGCCCCCATAGATGTAGCTCCATTAACCACCACTCTCTGTTTGCGGTCCAATAACCAGTTCTCTATCCATGAACAAATGTTTTCTTCGAAGCCAACAGTCCTCAGTTTAAAAGCTTTTGCAAAATCCAAATATACCACATCCACTGCTGTGCCTGAATCACTTCTTACACACTTCTTCATAAAACCAATTAAATTGTCTGGCATGATCTATTTCTCATAAATCCATGCTGACTATACTAATAAGATGATCTCTGGAGACAAAGTCAGGATATGATCCTTAACAATGTTTCCATCACTTTCCCTACCACTAATGTTAGGCTTACAGGTCTATAGTTACCAGCTGTGAACGACTACCTTTTTTGAATATTGGTATTACATTGGCTTTTTTCCAATCCAGCGGCACATCCCCAGACAAAAGCGAATCTGAAAAGATGAGAAACAATGGTCTAGATAAGAACTGAACTAAGCCTCTTTTAAAATCGAGGATGCAATCCATCTGGTCCTGGCGCTTTATTGATATTAACTTTGTCTAATTGTTTCCGTACCATACTCTGTTAGCCAATGTGAATACTCTTCATTTCTTCCCTGCATAATTACATCCCTACGAAGGACAAGGATTCTCAACAGAAAAAACCGATGTAAAAAAACGGTTTAGCAGATTAGCCTTTTCGGCATCCTCTACAACCACCTCACCCCATTATTTAATGGTCCCACATTCCAGTCCTCATCTTTTTACCAGTTATATACTTAAAAACATTTTGGGGTTGGACTTGCTTTGTCGGCAATCCGTATTTCATTTTCTATTTTAGCTAGTTTAATTGCTTTCTTGCACTCTTTATTACAACTTTGAAGTCCCTGTAAGCCTGTTCTGTGCCTTCTGCTTACAAAATTTTAAAAGCCCTTCTTTTTTTCCATTTCCCTTTTTACCTGAGCATTAAGCCATGCAGGAGTGGACCTAATTTTTTTACATTGTTCCTAAAGGTACCAATTTGGAAATGTTATAGTTTAATATCCTTTAAAAGTGGTCCCATCTCAGTCCATGTATCTTTACGAGAAACAGTTCCCCCCAGTCTATGAGCAGGAGCGATTCCTTTAAAAGCATAAAATAGCTTTCCTAAAGTTAAAAGTTTTGTTAAGCAGCAGCACTTTAGTTTTCTGCAACCTATATTAAATGACACTATATCATGGTCACTATCCCTAAGTTCCCATTACCTTCATCTCCAAAATGAGCTCTGGGTTATTAGATATCACCAGATCCAACAAAGCGCTTCTTTCTAGTAGGAACTTCTACCATCTGTGAAAGAAAAATGCTCATATAGGAAATGTAAGAACTTAGAACCTTTGAGGTGCTGGCAGTTCCATTACTCCAATTATTCAGGGTAGTTAAATCCCCCATAACCAGAACATGCCCCATACCAGCAGCCTTGCCAACTGCTATGGAGATTCATTTCCACCTCTTCCCGGCATTGGCGGCTTATAACACACTCCAACAATTAATTTACCTACCTTCTGCTTCTGTACACAGTTCCACCCATAATGTTTTCTGCCGCATCTTGCTCCCATCTATTCCATCTTTTAAATTTGGCTTCAATTCCTGTTTAAACATCATACATACTCCTCCTCCTTCTTATTAACTCGGTCATGTCCAAATAAGGAGTACCCTTCAATATTTACTGTCCAGTCGTGTGAATCATTAAGCCAAGATTCTGCTTACCAATTACATCACTACCTTTCACCTTACGCTATTATTTCAAGTTCGCGGTTTTTCCAGCCAGACTCCTGCATTTGTAAACATACATTTTAGATTATCAATTGAGACTTCCATAATGGGTCGTAACATGCCTCCTATCCTCTATGCTCCCCCCTCTCCTGTCTCCTCCCTCCGTGTGTGTTACTAGCCCCAGATCCCACACCCGACACCCACCCAACCTCCAGACCCCCGATCTACCCCTGTGTAGTTAAACGTTCCCTCCCCCCCCCATACCTAGTTTAAAATCTCCTCCAACCCCCTAGCCATCTTCTCCCCCAAAACAGTTGCACCACCACCATTGAGGTGCAATCCGTCACTACTAAAGAGCCTGTAGCCAACAGAAAAGTCAGCCCAGTTCTCTAAAAACCCAAACCCCATCTCCTTACACCACTCTCTTAGCCACGCATTTATACTCCTGAGCTCCCGTTGCCTCCCTAGCGTAGCACGTGGCTGCGGTAGTATTTCTGAAATCACAACCCTGGAGGTCCTTGCTTTTAACTTGGCCCCTAATTCTCGGAAATCATTTTTAAGGACCTCACCTCCACCTCTAACTTTGTCATTGGCACCAATGTGAACCAAGACCGCCGGGTCACTCCCAGCCCCACCCAATATATGGGGATAACTGTACCGGGAACCAAGTGACCAAGTGACCTAGTCCTCAAGTCGGACTTGGGCAAGCATTCCATTTATTGGAATTGCAAACAACTCTTTCAAGAGCTCTACTTATTATCTTAATAAGGAATGGAGACTTCTGGGTAATCTCCAGATAATTTTTCCCTTAGGAAATGCAAAATCTACTAAGAGGGTTTACCGGCATTCCATGAGCTAAAGGCAAAACCAGAGAGCCCGCTAAGACCGGTCTCGGCTTTATTGAGTCATCAGTGTAATGTCAATACTTCACCCAATCTATTGCCGCAACCAATATTTTGGTCAAGGGCTGGGATTGGCCTGTGTGTATCAGCCTTTAGATTTGTGCAGGGTCTGTGATTTCCTTTTCAATGCTTACATAATGGGAAGCAGTTAACTCCTTCTTGTTTCTCTGCTCAGCAGTTTTTTTCTCACAATCTCAACATTCTCACCCATGTCTACTTGTCTGGGAACTTTTCATCACTATACCTGGTGATTCACCCCACCCCACACCAGCAATTCATCACTGTACCTGGTGATTCACACCCCCCACCAGCAATTCATCACTGTACCTGGTGATTCACCCCCCCACCAGCAATTCATCACTGTACCTGGTGATTCACCCCACCCCCACACCAGCAATTCATCACTGTACCTGGTGATTCACACCCCAACCCCACCACCAGCAATTCATTCATGTACCTGTGATTCAACCCCACCCCCCACCAGCAATTCATCACTGTACCTGGTGATTCACACCCCCCACCAGCAATTCATCACTGTACCTGGTGATTCACTCCCACCCCCCACCAGCAATTCATCACTGTACCTGGTGATTCACCCCACCCCACACCGTCAATTCATCACTGACCTGGTGATTCACACTCCCCCACCAGCAATTCATCAATGTACCTGGTGTTCACACCCCCACCAGCAATTCATCACTGTACCTGGTGATTCACACCCCCCACCCTTTAAAGGGATATGTTGTCAGGTATGTCTCAAAGGGCTAGTTATGCTTTAAAATAAATAAAATATATAAAATCAACCTAATATAAAGATATATTCTAATGATGAGGCTTAAAAGCGCTATTTAAAAAAAAAATGTATGATCATCTAAAGTATGAAGATTTAACATTACTAGGTCAATAGAAAAATATAACAAAACCAGAACAAAATGTGTCTCACAGCCAGTGTTTTATATAGTATCTCCCATCTCCCACAGGTGTTGCTTATAAACAGAAATAGGATAACGGAGAAGATAAATCCTAAATTTCCCTAAATTTACATGGCTCAGAGTTCAGCCTGCAGTGCCCACTCCAGGTACTCTAGGGAACCTTAGATTTCTTATCTTCCCTTAACTGCAAAACCAATCTACATCCTCCTGTTCAGGACATTTTATCTGCACCCTACATGCTGCTGATAGATAATAAAATGAATGTGGATATGGGGCTGCATGTGTTCATCCTGATGGGTACACAGCTTGCCTCCATATGTTTCCATGGTTTTCCTAATCAGCTACTGTTTTCAGATGTATAAAAGATGATAATTAAAATTTCCAGGTGTTAAAGTGTAATAATTGGAGTGGAAAATTATCCCTTGTTGGGTCTGACAAGCCGTTATTATGGTTTGTTTATCTACAGTGCTGTAGAATAATACAGAGATGAAATGCCGTAAGAAGAAACTGTGTTGGCCGTAGGTCTCCGACATGCGCTATTGTTCAAATCTCATGCAATCCCTTGACATCTAAATGTTGTAGTATAACAACAACAGGACAGCTACTGGCTGGATATCGGTATTGGTTTATTTCACACAGCAGTGTTCCCGGATACAGTGAAAACACAGAGCCACCCAGGGGTGTTCCTAGGGTTTTAAACACTTGAAACAACTTAAATCCCATCTATTGGTAGATGGGTGGTAGCACGTGAAGCAGGCATGGCTTTATCAGGGAACATAGGCTTGGCTTGTGGAGGTGGGCGTGGTGGTCTGACTAACACTGACTGGTGGACTGGAGGGCTGACTTAACACTGATTGGTGGACTGGAGGGCTGACTTATCACTGATTGGTGGACTGGTGCTTTAATGCAGTATTGCTGGAAGGAAGATTTTTTTTAACTAAAGCCTTTAAAGTGTTCTGCAGGGGTGCGCCCTTAGCAAATGTTTCAGTTTGCTTCATGGTAGGGGCATCCCTGGAGCTACCTGCAACTTTAACAAGTTCATTTTATACTAAGTACATACAGTTTTTAAAGAAATATGAAAGTCTAATAATAAATTATATCCCTTGGGTGCTGGCCATGTAAATCCTTTTCAAGCCTATAGGACTGGTGCCAAATAAATATTTGTCCTACAGCGTAGGTATTACTAAAAGCAGAGGAGTCTGGGGGGGGGAAAGGAGGAGCAGCACCATCAATCTCATGCAATTTCAGGTAACTGGCATACTTGTCTCCTTGTTGTGCTCATTAGATGAAGTTAGGACCGTACATGTAACTTGAAAACGGAGCATGGCAGATCCATCCGTCAGTTTTCCAGCTGTGCTGCTTTTGTAAATGACACCATTTGAACTTAACTTTTGAGTTGTCGGTCTTATAGTGATCAACATTTCTCAGCACCCAAGGGGGCATCACATTCTGCACATGCCTGCTGTAAATCAGTCACAAAACCATCTGGATTATAGCAAATTCTGGGAACAGATACACTGTTGTTCATCCCCTGAACATGCTCTTTGGAACTCCATGGGGAATGCCATATTAACAAAATGGGGATGGGGCTTCCTGCATTAGTCAGAGAGGTCTATGCTGCTGTACGTTTAAACAGCAGATAAATAAGTGAGAGTGTCACATACTCTCCAACATTCCAAAGACAGAAAAAGGTACATCTAGGCACTAACCTTGCTCCACCCAAACCCCACCCACATTATCTGTGACCCCGCCCCTATATCATCAACTATTATTACTATTCCTACTATTCCAAAAATAAATAAATCACTAAAAGCAAGGGTAGTGATAGTTAGTGCCCCCCTATACATTTAGATTCAGAGATAGCTAAATAGCCAGACACAAATAAATAGATAGATGATAGATAATAGATAGATAGGTAGATAGTCAGTCAGACAGACAGACAGATAGATAGATACATAGATAGATAGATGACAGATGGATAGATAGATAGATAGATGATAGATGGATAGATAGATAGATGAGAGATAGATAGATGATAGATAGCATCAACTATTATTTCCAAAAATAAATAAATCACTAAAAGCAAGGGTAGTGATAGTTACTGCCTCCTATACATTTAGATTCAGAGATAGATAGATAGATAGATAGATAGATAGATAGATAGATAGATAGATAGATAGATAGATAGATAGAATGGACAGATGGAAGATAGAGATAATATGATAGAATAGACAGATGGATAGATAGATAGATATATACAGTAGAGATAAATAAGATAGATAGATAGGATAGAAGATAGATAGATGATGAATGATATAGATAGATAGATAGATAGATAGATAGATAGATAGGAACAGATTGGGATTTAAGATAGGATAACAGATAGAATAACAGATAGAAGAGAGATAGATAGATAGAGTAGATAGATAGATAGATAGATAGATAGATAGATAGATAGATAGATAGATGATAAATAGATAGATGGATGGATGGATGGATGGATGTATCGATAGAATAGACAGATAGATAGATAAAGTAGATAGATAGATAGATAGATAGATAGATAGATAGATAGATAGATAGATAGATAGATAGATAGATAGATAGATAGATAGAATGGACAGATGGACAGATAAGATAATAGATAGAATAGACAGATGGATAGATAGATACAGTAGATAGATAGATGGCTAGATAGATAGATACAGTAGATAGATAGATAAATAGATAGATGATAGATAGATGATTTATGATTGATAGATAGATAGATAGATAGATAGATAGATAGATAGATAGATAGATGATAGATAGATAGAATGGACAGATAGATAATAGATAGAACAGACAGATGGATAGATACAGTAGATAGATAGATAAATAGATAGATAGATACAGTAGATAGATAGATACAAAAGATAGATAGATAAATAGACAGATAGATAGATAAGTACAGTAGATAGATAGATAAATGAGGCACATTGAGTCATGTGACTCAGGCAGCACCCTGGATCCCTAAGAACAAAGGCGGCACATGAAAGGGAGAGGGGAAAAAGTACCCTTTGCTGTCGGCTGCCGTGGCCGTTATAATGGATTATGCGCGTGCGTGACCGACTCGAGAAGCTCTGCTTTTAAGTTCTGATGATCCATGAGTCCGTGCTCGGGTGGGACCTTCCTTGTTTTGCTCGCAGCTCCCTTGCGTGATAGGCAGATAGCAGGCAGCACGCCAAAGTGTCACATGGCGACTCAGGAGGAGCTGCGCCACTTTACACGTGCGTCGCAGAAGGTGGCCAGTCAGTCTGTGGAGTAGTGGAGTGAGAGGGAGCAAAGGAGGAGTTGACTGCTATGACTTGAAGTTGAACTTCACTCACTCACTGTCTGTGATGTTTCGAGTGCTCACAGAAGAAAACAGTCTGCGTCTGTAAGTAAGACTGTCAGTCACTCACTACATATATATTTGAATTAAAGGACAACTAAAGCCACAGAACAACACTGAACCAGAAGGCAGAACACCTTATATAAAACCAGTAATCAGTGTCTTACCTCTCATTTTGATATGGGTGCTGGGAAATTTACCTAAATAATATATGGTTTTTGCTTAACATCACAGCATTCTAATGTCACACAGTCTGGTCAACGACCATTATGTTCTGCCCATGCTCAGTCCTTAGCTATGGCAGAAATTGTTACAGTTGGTCACACCCATTAATAATCTCTAGCCAATCCTTTTACTGGACAGATAAAGCAAGGAAGCTTGTGACTGAGGTCAGGAGGTGTGGTCTGACAATGTACATACACACAGATACTTCATTTAGTTCTTAACAGGCTTTGATTTACTTTAACAGAGTTTACTAAAATGTCATTTTATAGCTTATTGGTGTTTTTAGAGGGGTTGTTTTCAGATTCTGGAGTATAAAAAAATGGATTTAGTTCTCCTTTAAGTATTATGCTTACAAAGCAAATTTACTAGCCATATACCCTAGTAGAGAGGTGTTCCCTTTAATCACTGGCTGTGTTAGTCTACAGGTCCCAGCATTTATTTTTGGATGAAGGTGCTATGGTAATTTAACTGCAATTAGAGAATAGGAAATACTCATCACTGCACCATGGAAAAAACGAACAAAACTTTCCAAATCTTACAAACGTTGGATTTTTGGAACAATTCTGCCCATTGAAGTTACTGCCAGGTGGTGGATTGCTGGCACACGCTCAGTGGAAAGAGGAAGCTGCCACTAAGATTTCTCAGCATTATTCCTAGTGTAAAAGAAGGGAAGGGCCATTTGTTTTAGTTTCCTACATCCTCAGCTAATTATAAAAAGCCAAACACAGTATCTGAGGTTAATTTACAATATTACACTGAGCAGGACACCTGGAAGCCTGGCATTAGGCTGATGGGACACAGTGTGTTCTTTGCAATGTGACTTTTTGTTTTTACACGATTTTCCCCATTTCACAGGGGTACGTCACGGATTGTGGAATGGGAAGAGCCTGGAAATGTTATTTATATTGAACAATACTCAATACTGTGCTGGGGTATTAACCTCAATAAAAAAAATGATGGGTGACAGACTGCTTGAACTATCCAGGTGGGACTTTGTAAGATGGACGTATGTCCATCTATTGGCCACGAAACGCGTCGGGTGGAGCCTGGAAGGTTCACATGTTTTTTGTCCGTTAGTCCGTTTGTTTGCAACTTTAACTGTGATGGTTTGATGATTTTAAAGATTCCGTAATAAAGAGATTTATGATGTTTTACTGAAGACCGGCTGCCCGCTTCCTTTCTGTCCCCATAGGATGTTATGCCGTGGGGCTCTGTTTTGTGTATGTCTTCATATAAGCTCCAATACTATGTTACTATGTAACTGTTAGACAGACATTATGGGTGGGGTATAAAAGTTGGACTAGATGAATGTATGTCTTTATACAACCTCCAATACTATGTTACTATGTAACTGTGAAATTCCGAAACCGAGAACGAATACATCGAAATAAAAAATACGATCAGAACACCATTTTTTGAGTCTCCAATCACATTTCAATAATTTTCGAACTTCTCGGCTATTTTCGATAATTCTCAAAAATAGCCCGTACCTTTAGAATTATCGAAAATACCTTCCGAAGTCCTTAAATCCGGAGGATCCATCTGGATTTGGACAGATCCTTTGGATTTCGGAACATATTCTAATCTTAAAGGATGTCCACTTGTCCTCTGATATGACTATTAGTAAACATGCACCAGAGAGTTCATTGTATGGCCCTTAATATATTTGTATAAGGTAATCATGTCCCCACGCAAACGTTGCTTCTCTAATGTAAACACCCCTAACTTGTCTAATCTGCCTGCATATTCAAGCCCCTCCATTCCCTATTAATTTAGTTGCCCTTCTCTAACTGCCTCAATTTCCACGATGTCCCTTTGTATAATGGGATTCCAAAACTGCACCCGCATATTCCAAATGAGGCCTTACCAGTGCCTTGTAAAGAGGATAATAATTTTTTTCTCTCTTGAATCTATTCCCCTTTTTATACAAGACAATATCTTGCTAGCTCTAGCTGTTGCTACCTGGCATTGTTTGCTATAGCTAATGTCTGTTATCTACCAGAACCCCCAATCTTTTTCCATTACAGATGCACTTAACACAGAGTTATTATGTGTTAGTGGGCACAGGGATATTAATCCCAATGCATCCCTTACATTATCAACATTGAATCTCATCTGCCATTCTGCTGCCCATTTTGATATCTATCTAGGTCTGCTTGCGCACTTGCACATCTTTGAAGTTTCCAAAGCTCTGCATGGAGGTTGTGAGCCTATGAGTAAGTGCTGTGAACAGATTGAAAAGTGTAAGGCGCAAACGTCTGATGCTGTGTATACTGATGTGTTAGATAAAAGTTATTGAATTCATATACAAGCAACGGTTAATTGTTAATACGAGGCAAAGATAAAGAGATAATTAGAGTGTGCCGACCAACTCACGTAAGACACAGTGAGTCAATTAACAATTAGCATGAAAACAACATGTCTAAAGACAAATTTTAAATAAAGTCCATTTCTTGAGGCCATAATGATGTATAACAGAAGCATTGATTAAATTGGTGTGTAATTGAAGCAATCGCTTGAAACCAAAGTTACTTACACGCTGCAAGGGTGGGCTGGGTGGACAACCACCCGCACCCACGCACTCCAGCATGTGAATATTTCTGGTGTGAAGACCATCAATTAGCAAAGTGTCAAAAAGCAGGCAAGAATGGGACCTCACGCGTCACGATGGGTGGTCCGTGTGCTACCTAGCTCCGCCCCCTCGCAAGGTCCACGTCTTAGAACAGCAAAGTAGAGAGTGGCGAGCTAAGATATAGAGTTTCTTTATTCACACTATATAGTTTATATACTATACACATGGTGGCTTGTGTCGGAGATGATGCCATGCCGGGCTGAAATGCATCAGACATAAACCACCCTGTGTTCATATATATGTGAATAAAGAAACTTTTTACCCATACCTTATTACCTTGTGAAGATCCATGGAAGTTTGCTGCAGGCCGCCACTCTCTACATACAACCTCCAACTGTTCGAGATGCATTACTGTTCGATAGGCATACGTCCATCTAGTCCAACCTTTATACCCTACCCATAATGCCTATCGAACAGTTCCATAGTAACATAGTATTGGAGGTTTATAAGACTACGTCCATCTAGTCTACTTTTATCCTACCCATAATGTCTGTCTAACAGTTACATAGTAACACAGATTGGAGGTTGTATAAGACATACCTTCATCTAGTCCACCTTTATACCCTACCCATAATGTCTGTATAACAGTTACATAGTAACATAGTATTGGAGGTTGTATAAAGACATACGTCCATCTAGTCTAAACTTTTGATACCCTACCCAAAGTCTTCTAACAGTTACATAGTAACCGTATTGAGGTTGTATAAAGACATACCTCATCTAGTCCAACCTTTATATCCTACCCATAATGTCTGTCTAACAGTTACTAGCAACAAGTATTGGAGGTTGTATAAAGACTACGTCATCTAGTCCAACCTTTTACCTACCCTAAGCCTATCTAACAGTTACTACATAGTATTGGAGGTTGAATAAAGAAATACATCCATCTAGTCCAATCTTTATACCCTACCCATAATGCCTGTCTAACGTTACATATTAACATAGTATGGGAGTTGTAATAAACATACATCCATCTAGTCCAACCTTTATACCCTAGCCATATGCTCTACGACAGTTACATATTAACATAGTATTGAAGGTTGTAATAAAAACAACGTCCATCTAGTCCCCCTTTATACCCTACCCATAATGCCTTCGAACAGTTACATGTAACATAGTACTGGAGGTTGTATAAAGACATACGTTCATCTAGTCCAACCTTTATCCCCTACCCATAATGCCTGTCTAACAGTTACATAGTAACATAGTATGGAGGTTGTATAGAACATACGTTCAACTAGTCCAACCTTTATACCCTACCATAATCCTGTCTAACAGTTACTAGTAACATAGTATGGAGGTTGTTTAAGACATACGTTCATCTAGTCCAACCTTTAAACCTACCCATAATCCGTCCATCTAAGTTTAGCAACATAGTATGGAGGTTGTATAAAGACATATGTTCATCTCATCCAACCTTTATACCCTACCATAATGCCTGTCTAACAGTTACATCGTACCATAGTATTGGAGGTTGTATAAAGACATACATCCATCTAGTCCAACTTTTATACCCTACCTATAATGTTCTGTCTAACAGTTACATAGTAACATAGATATTGGAGGTTGTATAAAGCATACACATCATCTAGTCCAACCTTTATACCCTACCCATAATGTCTGTATAACAGTTACATAGTAAAACTATATTGGAGGTTGTATAGACATACATCCATCTAGTCCAACCTTTAACACCCTACCCATAGTCTGTCTACAGTTACATAGTAACTAGTATTGGAGGTTGTATAAAGACTACTCCATCTACTCCAACCTATACACCTACCCATAATGTCTGTCTAACAGTTACATAGTAACATAGTTATTGGAGGTTGTTAAAGACATACATCCATCTAGTCCACACTTTTACCCTACCTATAATGTCTGTCCGAACAGTGGCAGCACCCTGGATCCTAAGACAAAGGCGGCACATGAAAGGGAGAGGAGGGAAAAAGTTCCCTTTGCTGTCGGCTTGCGTGGCCTTAAATGGATTATGCTGCTGCGTGACCACTCGATAAGCTCTGCTTTTAAGTTCTGATGATCCATGAGTCCGTGCTTCGGGTGGGACCTTCCTTTTTTTGCTCGCAGCTCCCTTGCGTGATAGGCAGATAGCAGGCAGCACGCCAAGTGTCACATGGGCGACTCAGGAGGACTGCGCCACTTTACACGTTGGTCGCAGAAGGGTGGCCCAGTCAGTCTGTGGAGTAGTGGAGTGAGAGGGAGCAAAGGAGGAGTTGACTGCTATGACTTGAAGTTGAACTTCATCACTCACTGCTGTGATGTTTCGAGTGCTCACAGAAAAAAACAGTCGGCGTCTGTAAGTAAGACTGTCAGTCACTCACTAACATATATATTTGAATTAAAGGACAACTAAAGCCACAGAACACACACTGAACCAGAAGGCAGAACACCTTATATAAACCAGTAATCAGTGTCTTACCTCTCATTTTGAATGGGTGCTGGGAAATTTACCTAAATATATTGGTTTTTGGCTTAACATCACAGCATTCTAATGTCACACACAGTCTGTCACGACCATTATGTTCTGCCCATGCTCAGTCCTAGCTATGGCAGAAAATTGTTCAGTTGGTCACACCCTTAATAATCTCTAGCCAATCCTTTTATGGACAGATAAAGCAAGGAAGCTTGTGACTGAGGTCAGGAGGTGTGGGTCTGACAATGTACATACCACAGATAACTTATTTATCTTAACAGGCTTTGATTTACTTTAACAGAGTTTACTAAAATGTCATTTTATAGCTTATTGGTGTTTTTGAGGGGTTGTTTCAGATTCTGGAGTATAAAAAAATGGATTTAGTTCCCTTTAAGTATTATGCTTACAAAGCAATTTACTAGCCATATACCCTAGTAGAGGTGTTCCCTTTCATCACTGGCTGTGTTAGTCTACAGGTCCAGCATTTATTTTTGGATGAAGGTGCTATGGTAATTTAACTGCAATTAGAGAATAGGAAATACTCATCACTGCACCATGGAAAAAACGAACAAAACTTTCCAAATCTTACAAACGTTGGATTTTTGAACAATTCTGCCCATTGAAGTTCTGCCAGGTGGTGTGTTGCTGGCACACGCTCAGTGGAAAAGAGGAAGCTGCCACTAAGATTTCTCAGCATTTTCCTAGTGTAAAAGAAGGGAAGGGCCATTGTTTTAGTTTCCTACATCCTCAGCTAATATAAAAAGCCACACACAGTATCTGAGGTTAATTTACAATATTACACTGAGCAGGACACCTGGAACCTGGCTTAGGCTGATGGGACACGTGTGTTCTTTGCAATGTGACTTTTGTTTTTACACACGATTTTCCCCATTTCACGGGGTACGTCACGGATGTGTGGATGGGAAGAGCCTGGAAATGTTATTTATATGAACAATACTCAATACGGTGCTGGGGTATAACCTCAATAAAAAAAATGATGGGTGACAGACTGCTTGAACTATCCAGGTGGGACTTTGTAAGATGGACGTATGTCCATCTATTGGCCACGAAACGCGTCGGGTGGAGCCTGGAAGGTTCACATGTTTTTTGTCCGTAGTCCGTTTGTTTGCAACTTTAACTGTGGATGGTTGATGTTTTAAAGATTCCGTAATAAAAGATTTATGATGTTTTACTGAAGACCGGCTGCCCTGCTTCCTTTCTTCCCATAGGATGTTATGCCGTGGGGCTCTGTTTTGGGTATGTCTTCATATAAGCTCCAATACTATGTTACATGTAACTGTTAGACAACATTTGGGTGGGGTATAAATTTGGACTAGATGATGTATGTCTTTATACAACCTCCAATACTATGTTTCTATGTAACTGTGCGACATGACTATGGTAGGGTATAAAGTTGGACTAGATGGATGTATGTCTTTATACAACCTCCAATACTATGTTACTATGTAACTGTTAGACAGACATTAGGGTAGGTGTATAGGTTGGATCGAATGGATGTATGTCTTTATACACCCTCCAATACTATGTTACTATGTAACTGTTAGACAGACATTATGGGTAGGGTGTAAAGGTTGGACTAGATGGATATGTCTTTATACAACCTCCAATACTATGTTACTATGTAACGTTATACAGACATTATGGGTAGGGTATAAAGGTTGGACTAGATGATGTATGTCTTTATACAACCTCCAATCTATGTTACTATGTAACGTTAGACAGACATTATAGGTAGGTATAAAAGTTGGACTAGATGGATGTATGTCTTTATACAACCTCCAATACTATGTTACTATAACTGTTAGACAGCATTATGGGTAGGGTATAAAGGTTGGACCTAGATGAACATAGTTCTTTATACAACCTCCAATACTATGTTGCTATTGTAACTGTAGACGGGCATTATGGGTAGGGTTTAAAGGTTGGACTAGATGAACGTATGCTTTAAACACACCTCCATACTATGTTTACTAGTAACTGTTAGACGAGCATTATGGTAGGGTAAAAAGGTTGGACTAGTTAACTTATGTCTTTATACAACCTCCATATATTTTACTATGTAACTGTTAGACAGGCATTATGGGTAGGTTAAAGGTTGGACTAGATGAACGTATGTCTTTATACAACCTCCAGTACTATGTTACTATGTAACTGTTCGATAGGCATTATGGGTAGGGTATAAAGGTTGGACTAGATGGACGTATGTTTTTATACAACCTTCAATACTATGTTAATATGTAACTGTTCGATAGGCATTATGGCTAGGGTATAAAGGTTGGACTAGATGGATGTATGTCTTTATACAACCTCCAATACTATGTTACTATGTAACTGTTAGACAGGCATTATGGGTAGGGTATAAAGATTGGACTAGATGGATGTATTTCTTTATTCAACCTCCAATACTATGTAACTGTTATAGGCATATGTGGTAGGGTATAAGTTGGACTAGATGGACGTATGTCTTTATACAACCTCCAATACTATGTTGCTATTAACTGTTAGACGACATTATGGTTAGGATATAAGGTTTGACTAATGAAGGTATGTCTTTATACAACCTCCAATCCTGTGTTACTAGGTAACTGTTAGACAGACATATATGGTAGGGTATAAAAGTTAGACTACTAGATGGACGTATGTCTTTATACAACCTCCAATACTATGTTACTATGTAACTGTATACAGACATTATGGGTAGGGTAAAGGTTGGACTAGATGAGGTATTGTCTTATAACAACCTCCATACTGTGTTACTATGTAACTGTTAGACATACATTATGGGTAGGGTATAAAGTTAGACTGATGGAATTGGAGGTTGTATAAAGACATACCTTCATCTAGTCCAACCTTTATACCCTACCCATAATGTCTGTATAACAGTTACATAGTAACATAGTATTGGAGGTTGTATAAAGACATACGTACGTCCATCTAGTCTAACTTTTATACCCTACCCTATTCTGTCTAACAGTTTACAGTGTAACACAGTATTGGAGGGTGTATAAGAGACTACCTTCTCAATTAAGTCCACACCATTATCTATACAACTAAACCGCATAATGTCTGTCTCAACAGGTTAGACTAGCAACATGTATTATAGAGGTTGTATAAAGACATACGTCCTCTAGTCAACCATTTTATTATACCCTACCCATGCATGCTATCAACGGTGGATCAGAGAGTCATGTCCATTGGAGGTTGAATAAAGAAATACATCCATCTATCCAATCTTTATACCCTACCCATAATGCCTGCTAACAGTTTACATAGTAACATAGTATTGGAGGTTGTAGTATAGACATACATCCATCTAGTCCAACCTTTATACCCTAGCCATATTGCCTACAACAGTTCATATTACATAGTATTGAAGGTTGTATAAAACATACGTCCATCTAGTCCACCTTTATACCCTACCCATAATGCCTATCGAACAGTTACATAGTAACATAGTCTGGAGGTTGTATAAGACTAGTTCATCTAGTCCAACCTATACCCTACCCATAATGCCTGTCTAACAGTTTACATAGTAACATATATGGAGGTTGTATAAGACAATACTTTCAACTAGTCCAACCTTTATACCCTACCCATAATGCCTGTCTAACAGTTACATAGTAAACATAGTTTGGAGGTTGTTTAAAAGACATACGTTCATCTAGTCCAACCTTTAAACCCTACCCATAATCCAGTCTAACAGTTACATAGCAACTAGTATTGGAGGTTGTTAAAGACATATGTTCATCTAGTCCAACCTTTATAACCCTACCATAATGCCTGTCTAACAGTTACTATAACATAGTATTGGAGGTTGTATAAAGACATACACCATCTAGTCCAACTTTTATACCCTACCTATAATGTCCTGTCTACAGTTACATAGTAACATAGTATTGGAGGTTGTATAAAAGACATACATCCATCTAGTCCAACCTTTATACCCTACCCATAATGTCTGTATAACGTTACATAGTAACATAGTATTGGAGGTTGTATAAGACATACATCCATCTAGTCCAACCTTTACACCCTTACCCATAATGTCTGTTCTACAGTTACATATATACATAGTATTTGGAGGTTTAATAAAGACATCATCCTCTACTCCAACCTATACACCCTACCCATAAGGTCTGTCTAACGTTACATAGTCATACGTATTGGGTTGTATAAAGACATACATCCATCTAGTCCACACTTTATACCCTACCTATAATGTCTGTCACCCAGTTACATAGAAACATAGTATTGGGAGGTTGTATAAAGACATACATTCATCTAGTCAACTTTTATACCCCACCCATAATGTCCTGTCAACATTACATATAAATAGTATTGGAGCTTATATTGAAGACATACACAAACCAGAGCCCCACGGCATAAACTCCTATGGGGACACAAAGGAAGCGGGCAGCCGGTCTTCAGTAAAACATCATAAATCTCTTTATAACGGAATCTTAAAAATCATCAAACCATCACAGTTAAAGTTGCAAACAAACGGACTAACGGACAAAAAAACTGTGAACCTTCCACGTCCACCCGACGCGTTTCGTGGCCAATAATGGACATACGTCCCATCTTACAAAGTCCCACCTGGATGTTCAAGCAGTCTGTCACCCATCATTTTTTTTATTGAGGTTATACCCCAGCACAGTATTGAGTATTGTTCATATAAATAACATTTCCGAGCTCTTCCCATTCCACAATCCGTGACGTACCCCTGTAAATGGGGAAAATCGTTGTAAAAAACAAAGTCACATTGCAAGAACACACTGTGTCCCATCAGCCTAATGCAGGCTTCCAGGTGTCCTGCTCAGTGTAATATTGTAATTAACCTCAGATACCTGTGTTTGGCTTTTTATATTAGCTGAGGATGTAGGAAACTAAAACAATGGCCCTTCCCTTCTTTTACACTAGGAATATGCTGAGAAATCTTAGTGGCAGCTTCCTCTTTCCACTGAGCGTGTGCCAGCAATCCACCACCTGGCAGTAACTTCAATGGGCAGAATTGTTCAAAAATCCAACGTTGTTAAGATTTGGAAAGTTTGTTTCGTTTTTTCCATGGTGCAGTGATGAGTATTTCCTATTCCTATTGCAGTTAAATTACCATAGCACCTTCATCCAAAAATAAATGCTGGACCTGTAACTAACACAGCCAGTGATTAAAGGGAACACCTCTCTACTAGGGTATATGCTAGTAAATTTCTTTTTAAGCATAATACTTAAAGGAGAACTAAATCCATTTTTTTATACTACTCCAGAATCTGAAAACAACCCCTCTAAAACAACCAATAAGCTATAAAATGACATTTAGTAAACTCTGTTAAGTAAATCAAAGCCTGTTAAGACTAAATGAAGTATCTGTGTGTATGTACATTGTCAGACCCACACCTCCCTGACCTCAGTCACAACCTTCCTTGCTTTATCTGTCCATAAAAGGATTGGCTAGAGATTATTATGGGTGTGACCAACTGTAACACTTTCTCTGCCATAGCTAGGACTGAGCATGGCAGACAATAATGGTCGTTGACGCAGACTGTGTGACTTAGAATGCTGTGAGGTTAAGCAAAAACCATATATTATTTAGGTAAATTTCCCAGCACCCATATCAAAATGAGAGTAAGCAACTGATTACTGGTTTTTATAAGGTGTTCTGCCCTTCTGTTTCAGTGTTGTTCTGTGGCTTTAGTTGTCCTTTAATTCAAATTATATTGTGAGTGACTGACAGTCTTACTTACAGACCGCAGACTGTTTTTTCTTCTTTGAGCCCTCGAAACATCACAGACAGTGAGTGAGTGAAGTTCAACTTCAAGTCATAGCAGTCAACTCCTCCTTTGCTCCCTCTCACTCCACTACTCCACAGACTGACTGGGCCACCTCTGTCTGCGACGCAACGTGTAAAGTGGCGCAGCTCCTCTGAGGCGCCATGTGACACTTGGCGTGCTGCCTGCTATCTGCCTATCACGCAAGGGGAGCTGGCAGCAAAAACAAGGAAGGTCCACCCGAGCACGGTACTCTTGGATCATCAGAACTTAAAAGCAGAGCTTCTCGAGTCGGTCACAGCACGCGCATAATCCATTTAACGGCCACGGCAGCCGACAGCAAAGGGTACTTTTTCCCCCTCTCCCTTTCATGTGCCGCCTTTGTTCTTAGGAGCCAGGGTGCTGCCTGAGTCACATGACTCAATGGTGCCCTCATTTATCTATCTATCTACTGTACTTATCTATCTATCTGTCTATTTATCTATCTATCTTTTGTATCTATCAATCTACTGTATCTATCTATCTATTTATCTATCTATCTACTACTGTATCTATCCATCTGTCTGTTCTATCTATTATCTATCTGTCCATTCTATCTATCTATCATCTATCTATCTATCTATCTATCTATCTATCTATCTATCTATCTATCTATCAATCATAAATCATCTATCTATCATCTATTCTATTTTATCTATCTATCTACTGTATCTACTATCTAGCCATCTATCTTCTACTGTATCTATCTATCCATCTGTCTATTCTATCTATTATCTTATCGTCCATCTGTCCATTCTACTTCTATCTATCTATCTTCTATCTATCTATCCTATCTATCTATCTATCTTCTATCTATCTATCTATCTATCTACTTTATCTATCTATCTGTCTATTCTTATCTATCGATACATCCATCCATCCATCCATCCATCTATCATATCTTATCATCTATCTTCTCATCTATCTATCTTCTATCTATCTATCTATCTATCTAATCTATCTATCTACTATCTATCTTCTATCTATTATCTATTAATCCTATCTATCTATCTATCTACTCTATCTATCTATCTATCTATCTATCTATCTATCTATCTATCTATCTATCTATCCATCTGTCTATTCTATCTATTATCTATCTATCCATCTGTCCATTCTATCTATCTATCTATCTATCTATCTATCTATCTATCTATCTATCTATCTATCCATCTATCTATTTATTTATCTATCTACTGTATTTATCTATCTATCTATCCATCTGTCTATTCTATCTATTATCTATCTATCCATCTGTCCATTCTATCTAATCTATCTATCTATCTATCTATCTATCTATCTCTATCTATCTATCTACTCTACTATCTCTGAATCTAAATGTATAGGAGGCAGTAACTATCACTTACCCTTTGCTTTTAGTGATTTATTTATTTTTGGAAATAATAGTTGAATGCTATCTACATCTCTCTCTATCTCTCATCTATCTATCTATCCATCTATCATCTATCTATCTATCTATCCATCTGTCATCTATCTATCTATGTATCTATCTATCTGTCTGTCTGTCTGACTGACTACTACCTATCTATCTATTATCTATCATCTATCTATTTATTTGTGTCTGGCTATTTAGCTATCTCTGAATCTAAATGTATAGGGGGGCACTAACTATCACTACCCTTGCTTTTAGTGATTTATTTATTTTTTGGAATAGTAGGAATAGTAATAATAGTTGGTGATATAGGGGGCGGGTCACCGATACATGTGGGTGGGGTTTGGGTGGAGCAAGGTTAGTGCCTAGATGTACCTTTTTCTGTCTTTGGAATGTTGGAGAGTATGTGACCTCTCACTTATTTATCTGCTGTTTAAACGTACAGCACATAGACCTCTCTGACTAATGCAGGAAGCCCCATCCCCCATTTTGTTATATGGCATTCCCCATGGAGTTCCAAAGAGCATGTTCAGGGGATGAACACAGTGTATCTGTTTCCCAGAATTTGGCTATAATCCAGATGGTTTGGGTTGACTGATTTACAGCAGGCATGTGCAGAATGTGATGCCCCCTTGGGTGCTGAGAAATGTTGATCACTATAAAGACCGACACACTCACAAGTTAAGTTCAATGGTGTCATTTACAAAAGCACACAGCTGGAAAAGTGACGGATGGATCTGCCATGCTCCGTTTTCAAGTTACATGTACGGTCCTAACTTCATCTAATGAGCACAACAAGGAGACAAGTATGCCAGTTAACCTGAAATTGCTGAGATTGATTGGTGCTGGCTCTGCTCCTCCTTTCCCCCCCCCCAGACTCCTCTGCTTTTTAGTAATACCTACGCTGTAGGACAAATATTTATTTGGCACCAGTCCTATAGGCTTGAAAAGGATTTACATGCCACACCCAGGGATATAATTTTATTATTAGACTTTCATATTCTTTAAAAACTGTATGTACTTAGTATAAAATGACTTGTTAAAGTTGCAGGTAGCTCCAGGGATGCCCTCCATAGAAGCAAACTGAAACATTTCTAAGGGCGCCCCCTGATACACTTTTAAAGGCTTTAGTTAAAAAAAATCTCCTTCCCAGCATACTGCATTAAGCACCAGTTCCACCAATCAGTGATAAGTCAGCCCTCCAGTCCACCAATCATGTTAAGAAGTCAGCCCTCCAGTCCACCAGTCATGTTAGTCCAGACCACACGCCCACCTCCACAGCCAAGCCTTATGTTTCCCTGATAAAGCCATGCCTGCTTCACTGCTACCACCCATCTACCAATAGATGGGATTTAAGTTGTTTCAAGTGTTTAAAACCCTAGAACACCCCTGGGTGGCTCTGTGTTTTCACCTGTATCCGGGAACACTGCTGTGTGAATAAACCATAACCGAATCCACGCCAGTAGCTGTCCGTTGTTGTTATACTACAACATTTAGATGTCAAGGATTGCTGAGATTTGAACAATAGCGCTGTCGGAGACCTACGGCCAACACAGTTTCTTTCTTACGGCATTTCTCTCTTGTATTATTCACAGCACTGTAGATAAACAACCATAATAACGCTTGTCATGAACCCAACAAGGGATAATTTTCCACTCCAATTATTCCACTTTAACACCTGGAACTTTTAATTATCATCTTTATACATCTGAAAACAGTAGCTGATTTAGGAAAACCATGGAAACATATGGAGGCAAGCTGTGTACCCATCAGATGAAACACATGCAGCCCCATATCCACATTCATTTTATTATCTATCAGCAGCATGTAGGGTGCAGATAAAATGTCCTGAACATGAGGATGTAGATTGGTTTTGCAGTTTAAGGGAAGATAAGAAATCTAAGGTTCCCTAAGTACCTGGAGTGGGCACTGCCGGCTGAACTCTGAGCCATGGTAAATTTAGGGAAATTTAGGATTTCATCTTCTCCGCATGCCTATTCTGTTTTACTAAGCACACCCTGTGGGAGATGGGAAGATACTATATAAAACACTGGCTTGAGACACATTTTGTCTGGTTTTGTTATATTTTTCTATGACTCTAAATGTTAAATCTTCATACTTTAGATGATCATACATTTTTTTTTTAAATAGCGCTTTTAAAAGCCTCATCATTAGAATATATCTTTATATTAGGGTTGATTTTATATATTTTATTTATTTTAAAACATAACTAGCCCTTTGAGAACTACCTGACACATATCCCTTTAAAGGTGGTGGGGTGTGAATCATCACCAGGTACAGTGAGAATTGCTGGTGGGGGGTGTGAATCACCAGGTACAGTGATGATTGCTGGTGTGGGGGGGGGTGAATTACCAGGTACGTGATGAATTGCTGGTGGGGGGTGTGAATCACCAGGTACATTGATGAATTGCTGGTGGGGGGTGTGAATCACCAGGTCATGATGAATTGCTGGTGTGGGGTGGGGTGAATCACCGGTACAGTGATAAATTGCTGGTGGGGGGTGGGAGTGAATCACCAGGTACAGTGATGAATTGCTGGTGGGGGGTGGGGTGAATCACCAGGTACAGTGATGAATTGCTGGTGGTGGGGTGGGGTGAATCACCAGTACAGTGATGATTGCTGTTGTGGGGGGGTGGGGTGAATCAACCAGGTACAGTGATGAATTGCTGGTGTGGGGGTGGGGTGGAATCACCAGGTACAGTGATGAATTGCTGGTGGGGGGGGTGAATCACCAGTACAGTGATGAATTGCTGTGGGGGGTGGAACAACCAGGTACAGTGAGATTGCTTGGTGTGGGGTGGTTGAATCACCAGGTATAGTGATGAAAAGTTCCCAGACAAGTAGACCATGGGTGAGAATGTTGAGATTGTGAGAAAAAAACTGCTGATAGAGAAACAGAAGGAGTTAACTGCTTCCCATTATGTAAGCATTGAAAAGTAAATCACAGACCCCTGCACAAATCTAAAGGCTGATACACACAGCCAATCCCAGCCTTGACCAAAATATTGGTTGCGGCATAGATTGGGTGAAGTATGACATTACACTGATGACTCAATAAAGCCGAGACCGGTCTTAGGCGGCTCTCTGGTTTTTGCCTTTAGCTCATGGAATGCCGGTAAACCCTCTTAGTAGATTTTGCATTTCCTAAGGGAAAAATTATCTGGAGATTACCCAAATGTCTCCATTCCTTATTAGATAATAATAGCTCTTGAAGAGTTTGTTTGCAATTCCAATAAATGGAATGCTTGCCCAAGTCCGACTTGAGGACTAGGTCACTTGGTCACTTGGTTCCCGGTACGTTATTCCCCATATATTGGGTGGGGCTGGAGTGACCACCGGCGGTCTTGGTTCACATTGGTGCCAATGACAAAGTTATAGTTGAGGTGAGGTCCTTAAAAATGATTTTCCGAGAATTAGGGGCCCATTTAAAAGCAAGGACCTCCGGTGTTGTATTTCAGAATACTACGCACCACGTGCTACGCTAGGAGGCAACGGGAGTCTCAGGAGTATAAATGCGTGGCTAAGAGAGTGGTGTAAGGAGATGGGTCTTTGGGTTTTTATCGAGAACTTGGGCTGACTTTTCTGTTGCTACAGGCTCTTTAGTAGTGACGGATTGCACCTCAATGGTGGTGGTGCAACTGTTTTGGGGAGAAAGATGGCTAGGGGGTTGAGGAGATTTTAAACTAGGTATGGGGGGGGGAGGGAACGTTTACTTCAGCAGGGGTATATCGGAGAGGTTGGGGGTGGGATCTGGGGCTAGTAACCACACGGAGGGAGGAGACAGGAGAGGGGGGAGCATAGAGGCTAAGGAGGCATTGTACGCCGCCATTATGGAAGGTGTACTTCAAGGGTTGATGATATCTAAATGTATGTTTACAATGCAGAGATCTGGCTGGAAAACCGCGACTTAAACTGAATAGCGTTAGATGGGGAAAGGTATGGATGTGAATTGGTAGAGGGCGTAGATTTGTGGCATGGCTTAGGGGATGATTCACACGACGGACAGTAAATATTGAAAGGACTCCTTATTGTAGACACTGGACACGGGGGGAGTTAATAAGAACAGGAGGAGGAGTTGTATGTGTTTAAACAGGAATTGAAGCCAACTTTGAAGAAAGAGGAATAGATGGGAGTAGCACGATGCGCAAAACACATTATGGTGGAACTGTGTTACGAAGTCGCAGAAGGTATCGGTAAATTAATGTTGGTGATTTGTGTTATAAGTCGCCAATGCCCGGGAAGGGTGGAAATGATCTCCCATATCAGTTTGGCTAGAGGCTGCGTGGTGATGTGGCAATGTTCTGGTTATGGGTTCCACTTGAATTGGTATGGAACACCCTGTCAGAGGGGCGTCAAAGTGCGCTGCCTCAGGTATAATTTCTTACATTTCCTAATGAGCATTCTTTCTTTTACAGATGGTAGAAAGTTCTCCTACTAGAAAGAATGGCTGTTGATCTGTGATATGTCGGTAATACCCAGAGCCATTTTGGAGATGAATGTAATGGGAACTTCAGGGATAGTGACCTGATATGTGTCATTTAATTAGGTTGCCGAAACTAAGTGTTGCTGCTTACAAAACTTTTAACACTTTAGAAAGCTACTTTTTGCTTTTAAAGGAATCGCTCCTGCTCATAGAGCTGGGGGGAACTGTTTTCGAGTCGATACACTGGTAGAAGATACTGGAAGATGGGAACCACTTTTAAAGGTATTAAACTATAACATTTTCCAAATTGGTACCGCTTTAGGCAACAATTGTAAAAAAATTAGGTCCACTCCTGCAGGCTTATGCTCAGGTAAAAAGGGAAATGAAAGAAAAGCACAGGGCTTTTAAAATTTTGTAAGCAGAAGGCACAGAACAGGCTACAGGGACTTTTTCAAAGTTGTAATAAAGAGTGCAAGAAAGCATTAAACTAGCTAAAATAGAAATGAAATACGATTGCCGACAAAGCAAGTCCCAAACCGCCAAAATGTTTTTTAAGTATATAACTGGTAAAAAGATGAATGACTGCGAATGTTGGACCATTTAAATTAATGGGGATGAGGTGGTTGTAGAGGGATGCCGAAAGGCTAATCGCTAAACCGTTTTTTTTACATCGGTTTTTTCTGGTTTGAGAATCCTTGTCCTTCCGTAAGGGATGGTAATGTATGCGGGAAGAAATGAAGAGTATTCACATGGACTAACAGATTATCTGGTACGGAACATTAGACAAAGTTAATATCAATAAAGCGCCAGGACCAGAGGGTTGGCATCCTCTGATTTTAAAAGACGGCTAGTTCATTTTCATCCTAGACCATTGTTTCTCCATCTTTTCAGATTCGCTTGTTGTCTGGGGATGTGCCGCTGGATGGAAAAAAGCCAATGTAATACCAATATTCAAAAAAGTAGTCGTTCCAGCTTGTAACTATAGACCTGTAAGCCCTAACATTAGTGGTAGGAAAGTGATGGAAACATTGGTTAAGGATCTATCCTGGACTTGTCTCCAGAGATCATCTTATTAGTATTAGTCCAGCATGGATTTATAGAAATAGATCATGCCAGACATTTATTGGTTTTATGAAGAAGTGTGTAAGGAAGTGGATTCAGGCACACAGTGGATGTGGTATATTTGGATTTTTTTGCAAAAGCTTTTAAACTGAGGACTGTTGCTTCGAGAAACATTTGTTCATGGATAGAGACTGGTTATGTGGACCACGCAAACAGAGAGTGGTGGTGTAATGGAGCTACATCTATGGGGGCTAAAAATGTCTAAAAGCTCAGGGTTCTGTACTGGGGGCCACTTCTGTTTAATCTTTATAAATTACTTGAAAGGGGCATTGAGAGCAAGGTCTCTGTGGTTTGCTGATGACACAACTATGCAGAGATTGGAAACTTCAAATGATGTGGCAAGTGCTGCAGCAGACCTAAGATAGAATGTATCAAAATGGGCAGAGAATGGCAATGAGATTCAATGTTGATAAATGTAAGGTGATGCTTTGGGATTAATAATCCCTGTGCCACCTACACCATAAATAACCCTGTGTTAGTGCATTAGTAATGGAACCAGATTTGGGGGTTTCTGGGTAGATAACAGACTTAAGCTATAGCAACAATTGCCCAGTCAACGGCTAGAGCTAGAAGATATTGTGTCTTGTATAAAAAGGGGATGATTCAGAGAGAAAAATATTATTCTCCCTCTTACAAGGCACTGGTAGGCCCTCATTTGGAATATGCGGTGCAGTTTTGGAATCCCATATACAAAAGGGACATCTGGAAATTGAGCAGATTCAGAGAAGGGCAACTAAATTAATAAGGGGAATGGAGGGGCTTGACATATGCAGGCAGATTAGACAAGTTAGTGGGCTTTACATTAGATAAGCAACGTTGCGTGGGGACATGATACCTTATACAAATATATTACTGGGCCATACATGAACTGGTCTGGTGCATTGTTTTACTATACAGAAGTTCATATCATAGGACAAGTGGACAATCTTTAAGGTGTGGAGAAAAGAAGTTTCTCTTCATTAAGGAAAAGGTTTTCTTTACAGTGAGAACGGTGAACCTGTGGAATGTCCTTCCAGCAAGATTGGTAATGGCAGTTCATTAAATAGCTTTAAAAAAGGCCTCGATACTTACGTTTCTAAAACACTAAATCTTGAGAATTTCCTGGTATTAATGCATATAGATCTGGTTGATCATTGATACTTTCTGATGGTGTGGAGTCTGCTGGTGTGGAAGGAATTTTTTACCCGGGGCTTTTTACTGTTTTTTTTTGCCTTCCTCTGGAATTAAAAAAAAAAGGGGGGGGGTGAATAGGTTGGACTTGAATGACGTATGTCTTATTCAACCTTAACTTACTATGTTACTTTTTAGACAAACTAATCAGCTCGGCTCTCTCTCTATCCTGATAACTATCCATTGTCATCACGCTTCTATACTGAACAGGATGAAATCTGTGTTAGGTAAACTTTTGGGGTAAACTCAACTGTGGAAATATATCTGACATCCTGTTATGTAACTCATACAAAGTATTAGGTATTCAAAAAAGGTCAAAAGTTTTCTCAATCA
Organism: Hymenochirus boettgeri; assembly: GCA_019447015.1. Classification (NCBI taxonomy): domain Eukaryota; kingdom Metazoa; phylum Chordata; class Amphibia; order Anura; family Pipidae; genus Hymenochirus; species Hymenochirus boettgeri. The sequence goes on from CM033474.1 coordinate 35,780,308, forward strand.
TATAGTCTGCTCCGTCTCTCCTCCTCCGACCCCAATGGTCCTCCAATGGGCCACACTTGGGTTAACATATTTAAAATTGTTTTTAGAGTAGGTCATTCCTTATAAATTTGGGATTCCACATTATCCATTAAGGTGTTAAGATTGTTTAAAGTGGTTTGGTTGGTGAGTATGATTGCCTTTTGCATAGAACGTATCGGGCAGCTATACACATGTTCGGATTATTATAATACCCTAGTATATTTATATGGTTATTTATTTTACTGGTTATCATACGGTTATTTTATTACTAGGGTATTATAATCAAACTTTGTTAGCTGCCCCTAGGCCCAGGATTTGAACCCTGGTCTCCCCTTCAAGGCGGTGCTTTTAACCAGTACAAACTATCCAGACATTGGAGACCAGGGTTTGAATCCTGGCTTGGGCAGTTATACAATGTTTTGGATTATTATATACACTAGTAATATAATCTTATGTTGGTTATTACATTACTAGGTTACATAATGGTTATTATATTTCTAGTTATTAATAGGTTATTATATAACTAGGGTATTATCTGGCTATTATTTACAAGGTTATTAGATGGTTATTATATTACTAGGTTATTTAATGTTTATTATATTACTAGGGTATTATAAATATCCTAAACATTGTATAAGCGAACGCCTGGTCTCCCATGTTAAAGGCAGTGCCTTTAACCAGTAACTATCATTACATTCTAAAGGGTTATCAAACGGCCCGTAAATTTCGATAATTAATTGAATTTTACAGTCGAAAGTCCCGGAAACTCAAAAGTCCGAGAAATCGGTCCAGTATAGTTCGAGAAGTCTGAGTGTCTGTTCGAACTCATAAAGTTCGGACTTGAACTCTCGCTCAAGTTTCGAGTTCTAGTCCATACCATAGTCGTAAGGCAAACACGAAACCTTGCTGACCATCCCCACTTCCAAATCATTAATAAATAGATTAAAATAGAAGCGACCCCAATACAAACCTGTGGCAACCCCCTCTTAGCATTTTTAGTCCATAATGATGAGCCCCATTAACACTACTCTCTGCATCCTTCAGTAACCAATTCTCTATCCATGTAAAACTGTGCCTCCCCAGAATATCGTTTAGGTTTGTTGTATCGCTAAATAAAGCCCATATGCGCCTTTATAAATTGTTTTTTTTCCTGTATAATCATCTGTCCTTGTGTGATGCTTGTGTGACCATCCCTATCATGGAAACACAGAACATCCAAACCAATGGATCTCTCAGCAGCATATCTGTACGTAAATGAGCTCCAACCAAGCTCCCAGCAAGTAAATCAGTGAAGCAACAGGGCTATCTCATTCCAAGTCGTCAATCTTCCACAGCAATTAACCGCCTGAGAAAGTCATTCATGTGACTAAGAAACAAAAAGAGATTTGGTAGTTTCTTCTCCAGGGGGCGAAATGTCTTTAGCTGTATAAATGCAGCAGCAGCAAAGCAGCAAGTCTTGGCAGAGAGATATGGGGGAACCAGTGAAATCTTATATGTGGTTTCAATGGGACAGACTATTTTCGCATTTTTGGAGTCACCTGATTACAAAGATGTCTAATCAAAATGAACTTGTTTCTTTATATTACTCTCTAGCAAGTAAAAACTAATCTTAGGGTCACACTACAGCTGTGGTCTCTCTGGCTATATATACCCAAGGTTGCCATAACGCACGCACCACAAACCCACAATTCCACCCGCCTCCTTCTCTGTCACATTAATTTTTCAATCCATGTATGATAATACACATCAAGAAGGGGAGCGTGATCCGGATCATGGAACTATTGGCTTCCAGAAGGAAATGATCTTAATCTCTGGTGTCCCATCCTATTTGGGCATAGTTATAAAGGTGCAAAGTTTCCAATTTCTGATAAAGCAAGCACCTTTAAGGCTGGGTATCACACGAAGCACTTATGTCCCGTCTGTCGTTCACTGCAAAAATATTTTTGGCGACCTATATCTTCTCGTGTGCACCCAGCCTAACACTTGTAAAATGTTTTGTATTGACAACCACTCGGTGTCTTTAAACTGCGGTGTAAAATTACCACAATCCATAATACCGATAACCGATAGGCTGTCTTACACACTTACCAGTATTTTATGGGCAATGCAAATTTTTCTAGAGGCGGCACCTGTGCTCTTAATGTTGGATTTTATAGATATATTTTATGCATTGGACAGTTGTAATTTTGTATTCAAAGTAATTGTGTAATTTTGAACTACATTGACTGCTGAAATTTTATCAAATATTAATTTTATGTACAAAATAAACAAAAATGGAATTTGATAACTGGTCAAATATTTCCACTAACAGGATTCTGGGGCACACCTCCTGGCTCTTTAAAGTCCAATCATAACAGTCAATCTCATCTTCCCAAGTGAAATCTTGCAAAATAAAAAAATTGCTGGGGAAAAAAAAGGTAGTGTAACTTTAAAAGATGCCTCTGAGGTTTTTTGTTGCTACCTTTCTTGGGAAGGGGTGGGGAGGTTGTGCTGAGTCAGGCCCGCTTTTCCGAAAATCCGTCCCATAACCTGGAAAGCGCCGCAACGGGTTGCCCGAATTTTCACGATACACATCACTCGCATGAACGCACGCGCCACGACACATGGCACGCATGCGACTGTTGACCTCAAATCTGATGCGGAAGAGAGAAGTGGGGGTGCCCTCGTGTCGTGACACAAGACGCGGGGGGGGGGGATCGCTAATCTTCACACATGTCCAGGGGTGGGGGTTCCACCGACCTGAGTAGAGAGTGATAGAGCCCTGGCCATTGAGCATTCTCGCCCTCCTAATGCGTCGTGGCAATAAAGTTAGTTTTTATGGTCATTACAAAAAAATGCAAAAACACATACCCCCAACCTCACATCAGGTCACACACCACTTTGCCTACACTTCCATTCCTGTTGCAGCCATAACTCAAAGGGTACATAAAGTAAAAAAAACTAACCTTTATTATTATCCTCAATAAAGTTAGTTTATATGTCATACATGCAAAAACACATACCCCCAACCTAACACGAGTACAACATCTACTGACGCACCGTTCCATTTCATGGAGCCCTACTTAAAGGATAATTTAAGTTTGACTAATCATCAACAAAGTTTGTTTTTTTAACCCCCAACCTGACACAGGTACACACACCTACTGAATCTAACTTATTCCATTACTGTGGCAGCCATACTTTAAGGGTAACTAAAGTTAAAAAAAAACACATTTTTATATCAATTATCAACAAAGTTTGGGTTTTTTTAGCTTCCACCTGACCCAGGTTTCACACACCTACTGACCTCCCTTTCAATTTCCATGCAGCATGCTTAAAGGGTAACTATAGTGAAAAAACTAATTTTGGACCAATAATGCCCCCATATTTTTTTTTGTTTAACCTCCCAATGTACCACAGGTACAAAACATCCCCAACTGACCTACCACTCATTACTTCGCAGCCATACTTAAAGGGAAATCCTAAAGTTAAAAGGCTAATTTTGACCAATCCTTAAAAAAAGTCTGTTGTTAGAACCCCCACCCCTGCACATGTACACTACCTACTGGCCTATAGAACCTTTCCCATTTCTGTGGAAGCCATATTTCAAGGGTAACTAGAGAGAGTCAAAAAATATGATCAATAATCAAAACCGTTTTGGTTTTTTTTTAACTCTCAACCTGACAATGAGCTACTCTTCATACATTCATTGTGGCAACCATATTTAAAAGGTGAGGATAGTCACACAAACACTGTTAACTATCATCAAAAAATTATTTTTTATCCCGAACCTGCACAAGTCACACCAACGGACATAACCATTCATTCCTTGACATAGCTATTTCAGGGTAAGTTTTTTTAGTAAAAATAACAATGTCCTCAACATTGCCATTAGTACAGTTTTAAAAATCTGCAGCACAACCACACACCTCCCTCTAAAATGTACCTTTTTTCAAGCCAAATTCAAAGTTTATACTTAAACTACCCTTTCTAGTTGTTAGGTACATTTTTACATGATGTGTAGTTTTTGGGGAGATTTTGATGGGACAGAAAGTTGTTTGTGGGGGGAAAAAATATGAACTCTACGTAACATTGATCCGAGGAGGCGAAAAAACCAAACCTTTTGAAGGGGAAAAAATTCCTGTCCTGACTCCAAATGGTACATCGAAAAAAATCTGTCATCGATATTTTGTATTTTATTTTTTGGTATTTTTAAATTTTCTGTCTTTTGTTTTTATTGGGGGTGGCGGGGTGGGAAAAGGGAATTATTATTTTAACATTTTAAAATATGCCTCTTGTCTAGTAGTTCTTCTTTAAAGTTATCTTATCCTATCCAGCACTCTTGATTTTGGCAAAAGATGTGGCAACCTCTCATATCTTCTGATGCTTCATCTTGTCTCATGTTTATCCTTATCCTCTTTCCTGCTTTCCTTCATCTGAGTCCCTCTTCTAATCTTTTGTGTCCCTTTTCTTCTTTTCCTTTCACATGTCTCTGGAAAATTTAATTAAAATTACCGTATTGGCAAAATCAGCAAATTAAGATATTTATCCAGTTGAAAAAAAAAAACTCACAAATTATGCCAAATATGTAAGTAACCCACAAAATATTTAAATTCCTAATTCCTAGAGACCAATATTCAATCATTTAATAATTTGTACTAGGTGCACAATCATAATGAAGGTTTATTTCAGGTGAATTCCTGCTTTTAAAATCCTCCGTGGCTTGTATAGACGTAAAAAAGTAAACATTAACCCTATAGTGTATAAATGTGTGAGTTGGTATTTTACCTGTACCCTATACTGTTGTTTTGAGCAAGACACACAGCTTTATGTACCTAGAAGGATGAAGAGAAAATTTCTAACTAAAACTATAAAACCAGCCATTTTCAATTTTTACTTCAATGTTCATTAATTTAAGCATTTTTTCATCAATCCGTATATATTTATTATCCCTCTATTGGGATCATTTTCTGTAACTCTGCTATATCCAATTTGGGTGGAGGATTCCGTTGCAGCTCCTTATAAAAAATTTTTTGCATTAAAAGGATCTGTTCAAGAAGTTTCTGAATTTCATTAGAACCTTGAAAAAAATTAATTCTGTATCCACTTTAATTGCAAGACTAACATGGTATAATTTAATTTTAAAAAGCAAACCAGCTAAACTCCAATACAAATAACGATGCTCTATGCTATACTCATAATGTGTTTCTTAAAGGGTTATTTAAGAAATAGAACATGTAATGGCAAAAGCCTAATTTTTTTTTTAAAAAAAGAATCCATTTAAGGTTTAAGAAATCTAATCTAATTGTATTTTATAACAAAATAATTCCATGTAAATTTGTGATATAAAATGCCCAGTGTGAAGAGCTGTTTCCCCTTAAATAATATTGCTAATGTTAAGACTATAACATGTATTCTCGCTACACATAAATTACATACAACTATGGTAATATTTGGGAGATATTACATTTATGATCTTTGGCTACTGTTCCGGCTTAACCCTGTGATCTAAAAGCAAGTTCCATCGGAACCTGTCAGAACTACACACCGGGGAGCGAGCCGAGCGGGTAAAGTTTCTTTACCTCTTTCCCTCGCTGGCTCCCTGTTTGTTCTAGTGAATAACAGCTCCTTTACCTCCTGTGCTCCAATAGAACCTGAATCGATATTATGAAGTTACCCTTAACCAAGATAATTTTAACTAAATCCAAACTTTGGAAAACAGCTTCTTCTAGCAATCAGAAAAACCCCAGTGTAAAAGAAAGGTGCTAACTTTTAAGCGGTGATTTCAATACACATTGGAACATCGCCATCGCCTATAAATGCTCTTGTGTGGTCTAGCCCTTAAAAGTGTAATGCAAGCAGCTGATTTCATTAGCCATTCGCATTTGTTTAATGCTGGAACTTAGCTTTGGCATGCAGGTCAATTTCCTGAGGCTGTGGCCCCACGTAAGTGCAAGAGAGGACGGCACATTCGCAATAATGCGCGATCAGCTCGCTTCTCTGTTCATGGTGTTTCGCTTCCACAATTGGGACCCTAGCAGAGAGCATGCAATACAGACCAAAATGGGATCGCTGGCACTCCATAGCAACCACTGAAACCGCATCGTATTATAGGGGGCTGGTTCCCATAAGGTTCTACACACGTGTGAACAAACACGGATCCCAACCCCAAGCAACAATGTTTATGACGTTTCGTTTTGCCAATAATCGCTCGGCATGGCACTTTATGGCAGAAACTGACGGTCCGTCTCGGAGATCCTGCCGGTCTGATTCGGCAACAATTCCCGACCAAAACGGTGGTTTTGGGTGCTAAAGTGCCCATACACGGGCCGTTATCCCAGAAACGACGTTCGTAACACATCGTGCGTGCGGGTGGGACCCTGGATCGCCACCTTGTAACAAACATATAGGCTATTACATGCCTGAACTCCCCAGCTCTCTACTCCCACTCACCACTAGCTACTCCCACCTAGCTACTAGGAAAGTGTTTAATCCGTGACTCTCTGTCCCAACCCAGAAAGGCTGCATTTTGACTATTGAGGATGTAATAGATTCCTACATCATAGTGGTTAAGAGGTGGGACGGTTGGAAATCACAAACCGTGCTGACAATGTAATCACGTACAATTACTTGGCATGCAAGGGAAATTGTCAGCTTCAGATTTTGGGGAAACAACAGAACCTAAATGAGCTCATAGAGGTAAAGAAAAAGCCCCCTGAGTGAACCTTCCATGTGATAAGGATGTGAGAGGCCAGTTACTTTCTAACTTAAACTTTCCAACTTAAACTTTGTTTTTTTTGTATTTAGTATGTTTGTATCTTAACATTATGTGTCCGTTTTGTTAAAATATCTCTACTAATATGTTATATATATATATTATATATATATATATATAAGAGCCAATTCCTGTTCTTTCTATTTCTTTCTTCTCTTCCCCGTTTTATTCTTATTCTTCCTCTTTTTTGGGACCGTATTCCCTCCCACATTCTTTTTGAGCTAGAGGCATGAAATTCGGTACAGATTCGGGGCATATACAGAAGTGTGAATCTTCTAGCTAAGGAATCCGTGGACGCGTTACGGTATTTGGGCGAATTTCGGGACTTTTGGGGTTTCCCTAGACTATAATGGTAACAATCCTCAAATTAGGATAATTTCAAAAACAGTTTGTTGCAATGGGTCATACATACACTGGTGAGACCCCCAACCCTCCACATCAGACACAGGTACAAACCGACCTACTGACCTACTTTCCATTCCTTGGAAGCCATACTTAAAGGGTAACTAAAGTCAAAAACCTAATTTTTCATCCAAACATCAATAAAAGATCAGTTACCGTATATCTCGAGTTTAAGTCCAATTTTTAAGTTTAAAGTTAGCTTGAAACCCTAACCTCACCTCAGTTTGGTGCAAAAAACCAGCTATTTTTCTCAGTAACAGTGCAAATGACAGCTTGAAACCAACTCTCAGGCGACCAACTTTGGGGTCAAAGAGTCCTTTACTATATGGGGTCAAGGGCCCTTTACTATATGGGGTCAGATGGCCCTTTACTATATGGGGTCAGAGTGCCCTTTACTATATGGGTGTCAGAAGGGCCCTTTACTATATTGGTAATCAGAATGACGTAATATGGTTAAGCTTAATTAAAAGTTTACTGACCCTTGCCCACTCCACAACACAGCATGCTGGGAGTTGGTAAGTTTCCAAACTTCTGGTGGCCAAGGAATTGGAGTTACTGGTACTCAGATTTGGCTATTCTGTATGGGATTCCCATGTATGGGACTTCTGCTTTCGCATTTATAGGCACCTAATTTCTACCCTCCGCTTATACGCGAGTCCTCAATTTTTAAATTTTTTCAGGTAAAAATAGGGTACCCCCATACCACCCTCGCTTATCTCGGATCTACTTATACTCGAGTATTACGTAGATGGTTTATTGATGCAAACACATTTTGACGCAATCATTAAAAAAATTGGAGTCTTTATCCCCCAACCTCACAACGAGTCAGACCACCAACTGACCTAACCATTTCATTCATGTGACCGCTATAATTTAAAGGGTAAGTAAAAAACTCACATTGCCATTATTGATTTTAAATCTGCAGCACAAACACACACACTCCCCTTACAAAATGGCGGCTTTCAAGCCAAATTCAAAGTTTTATACTTAAACTTCCCTTTCTAAGTTTCATAACTACTTTTACTTTTCATAAATTACTGTAGTTATTGCACTAAAACCTTACTATACAGTAATGAGTTTATTACCATCACTACAGAATGTGCTTATTATCATAACCACAATTATTAGTAATTTATTAATAAAAAGATTATTGTAAGTGATAATAAACACATTACGGTATGATGAAATAAACACATTACTGTAGTGGTAAATAAACACATTACGGTAGTGATGATGATACACAACGTTACTGTAGTGATGATTATAAACACGTTACTGTAGTGATGTATAAACAAGTGCTGTAGTGATGATGATAAAACATTACTGTGTTATGATATAACTTGAAACACATTACCAGTTGGTCACACGCGGGGTTTCTTCTACTTCAACTCCTGTAGTGGATCCAATCACCTTGCGTTCCGGAACCTATCCCAATAAAGATTGAAGGCAAAAATAAAAAAATGGGAGGGACTGCCACAGCTACAGATAAACCTCTTATTCGCTCTTATTTGCCGAACTGACATACTTCACAGAGGGAACAAACACAGTACCCTGACGCGTTCCGGACGAACACCCCGTCCACTACATTCATCAAGGGGTGTTTCGCACGTGAACGCGTCAGGGTACTGTGTTTGTCTCCCTCTGTGATATGCTCAGTTCGGCAAATAAGCGCTAAGTTTTATTCTGTAGCTGTTGGCAGTCCATCCCATTTTTTTCCAGTTATGATCTACACATTACTGTAGTGATGATGATAACACATTACGTAGTTATGGTTATAAACCATTACTGTAATGTGATAATAAAACACATCACTGTAGTGATGATGATAACACATTACTGTAGTTGTAATATAAACACATATACTGTATTATGATGATAAACACTACTGAGTGATGGATGAAAAACAGATTACTGTGTGATATATAAACACATTACTGTAGTGAATGATGATAACACATTAACTGTAGTGATGATTATAAACCATTACTGAGTGATGATTGAAAAACAGATTACTGTAGTATTGATAATAAACACATTATGCAGTGATGATATATACCATGCCTGTAAGTGATGATGATAAACACATTACTGTAAAGTGATGATGATAAACACATTAATGCAGTGTGAGATAAACACATTACTTGTAGTGATGATTATTAATGCAGTGATGATAATAAACACATTACTGTAGTGATTATAATAAACACCTTATGTCGGGGTTGATAATAAACACATTACTGTAGTTATGCATGATATAAACCATTACTTAATAATAATAAACCATTCTGTAGTTATGATCATAAACACATGACTGTAAGTTATGATAAAACACATTACTGTAAGTGATTAAATAAACATTATTACTGTAAGGATGATAATAACACATTACTGTAGTGATATAAACACTTACTGGAGTGATATAATAAAACACATTAACTGGTAGTGGATGATGATAAACACATTACCTGTAGTTTTAAATAATAAACACTTCTGTAGTGATATTAAATAAACACATTTACTGTACATTATGTAGTAATAATAAACACATTACTGTAATGATATAATAAACACATAAACTGTAGTGGATGATAATAACACATTACTGTTTGATATAAAAACACTTACTGTAGTTGTAATAAATAACATTACGGTATTGATAATAATAACACATTACTGTAGTGATAATAATAAACCCTTACGTCTTGGGATGATAATAAACACATTACTGTAGTTGTAATAAAACAAATTAAATCATTCTGTTATTGATCATCAATAACACATTACTTAGTGATTATAATAAACACATTCTATAGTGATGATCGACACATTACGTATTCTGATAATAAACACATATGTAGTTTCTGATAATAAACACATTACTGTCGTTATTATATAAACACATTACTGTAGTGAATGATGAATAAACACATTACTTTGTGATGAATGATACACCATTACTGGTAGTTGTGATATAAACCCATACTGTAGTGTGATATAAACACATTACTGTAGTGATGATAATAAACACATAACTTAGTTGTTAATAAACACATTACTGGAGTGATGATGATTAACACATTACTGTATTGATGATGATTAACACGTTTACTTTAGGTGGATGATTAAAACAGATACTTTAGTGATGCTAATAAACCCTTACTGTAAGTGATGATAATAAACACCTTACTGTAGTGGATGATATAACACATTACTGGAGTTATAATAATAAACACATTACTGTATGCATAAGATAAAGATTACACGTTACTGTAGTGATGATGATACCAACGGTCTGTAGTGATGATTGATTAACACGTACTTATGATGCATGGAAATAGATTACTGGAGTGTGATAATAACCATTACTGTATTTATAATAATAAACCCATTACTGTAGTGAGATGATGAAACCACATTACTGTAGTGATGATGAAAACACGTGACTGTAGTGTGATGTAAACACGTTTTACTGTAGTGATGCATGTATAAACAAGTTGCTGTAGTGATGATGAATAAATACAGAACTGTAGTTTATGAATATAAACCATTACTGTAGTGATGATGATAACACATTACTACTGTAGTTATGGTGATAAACACATTACTGGTAGTTGTGCTAATAAACACATTACTGTAAAGTATGATGGCTGATAAACACATTACTGTAGTTGTAATCATAAACACATTACTAGTGATTATGATAAACACATTACTGTAGTGATGAGAAAAACAGATTACTGTAAGTTGATGAGAATAAAACACATTACTGTGTGATGATAAAACAAATTACTGTAGTGATGAGGATAAACACATTACTGTATTGATGATGATAACCATTAATGCAGTGATGATTGATAAACACATTACTGTAGTGATGATGAGAATTAATGCAGTGATGATAATAAACCCATTACTGTAGTGATTATAATAAACACCTTACTGTAGTAATGATAATAAACACCTTACTGTAGTTATGATAATAAACACATTAACTCGTAAGTCATGAATGAATAAACACTTAAATGCAGTAATGATGATAAACACATTACCGTATTATGACTGATGATTAATGCTTGATGATAATAAACCACTTACTGTAGTGATTATATAAAACACCTTACTGTAGTAATGAAATAAATCACATATTCAGTGATGGATGATAAACACATTACTGTAGTGATTATGATAAAAACATTACTGTAGTGATGATGATCAACCCGTTACTGTAGTGATATGATAAACCACAGTTGCTGTAGTGATGATGATAACCCCATTCATGCAGTGACGATGATAAACCATTAATGCAGTGATGAATTATAAACACATTACTGTAGTGTGATGATGATTAATGCAGTATATAATAAACACATACTGTAGTGATTATAATAAACAACCTTACTGTAGTCATGATATAACACATTAATGCAGTTATGATGATAACAACATTACTGTAAGTTGTATAATAAACACATTACTGTAGTGATGCTTGATACACACATTCTGTCGTTATAATCTACACATTACTGTAGTTAGGATATAAACACAAACACATTATGTAGTTATGATAATAAGCTCCCATGACTTAGTTATTATCATTACACACGATGACTGTGTTATGATATAAACCATTGCTGTAGTGATGATGATAAACCATTGCGTAGTGATGATGATCAACACTTATGGCAGTGATGATGTAAACACATTAATGCAGTGATGAATGATAAACACATTAAATGCATTGATGATTATAAACACATTGCTGCAGTGATGAATGAAAACACATTAATGCAGTGATGATAATAAACAACATTACTGCAGTGATGATAATTAACACACTGCTGCAGGTGATGATGATAAACACATTAATGCATGTAATAAGAAACACTTAATGCAGTGATGATGAATAAACACATACTAGGATGATGAAAACACATAATGCAGTGATGATGATAAACACATTACTGTAATGCAGTGATGATGAATAACACATTACTGTAGTGATGATGATAAACACCAAAACACATTACTGTATGTAATGATGATAACACATTAATGCAGTGATGATGATAAACACATTTGCTGTAGTGATGATGATAACACGTGCTGTAGTGATTATGCTAAACCATTAGCTGAGGGATGTATGATAAATAAATTGCTGTAGTTATGATATAAACAATTACTGTAGTGATGATGATAAACACATAACTGTAGTGATGACGATCCACACCTTACTGTAGTTGTAAAGAATAAACACATTACTGTATTGATGAATGAAAACAGATACTGTAGTGGATGATAATAAACACATTACTGTAGTGATGATTAACACATTACTGTAGTGATGATGATAACACTAATGTTAGTGAGAATTATAAAACATTAATGCCGTGATGATGTAAACACATTACTGTAAGTGAGATAATAAAACACCTTACTGTAGTAATGATAATAAAACACATAATGCAGTGATGATGATAACCCTTACTGTAGTGATGATGATAAACACATTGCTGTAGTTGCAATAATCAACACATTACTGTATGATGATGATAAACACATTACTGTAATGATGATGAAAAACACATTAACGTAGTGAATGATATAAACACTTACTGTAGTGATTATGAAAAACACATTACTGTAATGTATTATATAAACACATTCCTGTAGTCATGACATGCAAAAACACATTACTGTAGTTGATGATATAAACACATTAACTGTAGTGATGATCTAAAACATTACTGTAGTTAAATAAAGACTTACTGTGTTGATAATCACACATTATTGTAGTTTATGATATACACTACTGTAGTTATGATAAAAACACAGTACTTTAGTTCTGATAATAAACACATGACTGTAGTTATGATAATAAACACAGGGGGCTGTAGTTATGATGAATAAACACATTACTGTAGTATGATATAACATTGCTTAGTGAATGATATAAACACATTGCTGTAGTGTGAGATAAACACATAATGTCAGTGATTGATGATAAACCATTACTGTAGTAATGATGATACCCCTAAGCAGTGATGATGATCACACATTAATGCAGTGATGATGATAAACCATTGCCTGTATGGATGATGTAAACACATTAATGCATTGATGATTTAAAATGCATTACTGTAAGTAATGATGATAAAAACACTTAAATGCGTGAATGATAATAAACCATTACTGTAGTGATGATAATAAAAAAACACATTGCTTGTATTGATGATGATACACTTATGCAGTGATAATAATAAACCATTAATGCAGTGATGATGATAAACACATTAATGTAGTGCTGATGATAACCACATTACTTCAGTGGATGTGATAAACACATTCTGTAATAATGATGATACAACACATTAATGCAGTGATTTATAAACACATTGCTGAGTGATGATAATAACACACATTAATGCAGTGAATTATAATAACACCTTACTGTAGTTATGATGATAAACAAATTGCTGTAGTGATTATCATAAACACATTATGTAGGTTATGATAATAAACACATACTGTAGTTATGATGATAACACATTCTGTAGTTATGATGCATAAACACATTGCTGTAGTTGGATGATATAACACATTACTGTACGTGATGATAAGAAACACTACTGTGAGTGAAATAATAACCATTTAATGTAGTGATGATAAACATTGCTGTGTGATGATATTAAACACATTACTGGAGTGATGATAATAACAATACATTTACTGTAGTGGATGATAATAAACACATTACTGTAGTGATGATGATAACACATTAAGAGTGATTAATAATAAAAAAAACACCTTAATGGTGATGATGATAAACACATTCTGTAGTGATGATAATAAACACATTACTGTAGTGATGATAATAAACACAATTAAAATGTAAGTGATAATAATACAACACCTTAATGCAGTGATGAGATAAACACATTACTGTAGTTTATAAGATAAACACATTACTGTATTGTGATGAAATAAACACATTAATGTAGTGATATCATACACACGTTATGTAGTGATGATGTATAACACGTTTACGTAGTGATTTTGATAACACATTGCTTGTGTGTATGATGATAAACCATTACTGTAGTGATGATGAAAACACATTATGAGTGATATAAAAACACGTTACTGTAAGTGATGAATGATAAACCCATTACTGTAGTTATGATATAAACACCTTGCTGTAGTGAGGGATGATAACACATTACTGTAGTGATGTAAAAACACAAATTACTGTAGTGATGATGAATAAACACTTACTGTAGTGATTTATGACATAAACCACATTACTGTAGTGATGATATAAACACATTACTGTAGTGATGATGATAACACATTACTGTAGTGATGATTAATCAACACATTACTGTAGTGATGATATAACACATACGTAGTGATGATGATAAACACATTTACGGTATGATGATAATAACACATTGCTGTAGTGAGGATATAAACACATTGCTGTAGTGATGAATGATCAACACCAAAAACAAAAAATTCTGTAGTGATGATATAAACACATTATGCATGATGATGATAAACACATTACTGTAGTGATGAGATAAACACATTACTGTTGATGATGATAAACACATTACATGTAGTGAATGATAATACACACATTACTGTAGTGAATGAAATAATAAACACATTGCTGTATGATGATGAATAAACACATTAATTCATTGCTGATAATAAACACATTACTGTAGTGGATGATACTAAACACATTCCTGTAGTGATAATAATAAACACTAATGTAGTGATTATAACCACATTGCTGTAGTGATGATATTAAACACCTTCCTGTAGTGATGATAATACACACCTTACTGTAGTGATATGATAAACAATTAATCTGCAGTTATGATGATAAACACATTACTGGAGTGATGATGATAACACATTTAATGTAGTATAATAATAAACACATTAATGCAATGATTATGATAAACACTTACTGTAGTGATGATCATAAACACATTACTGTAGTGATGATGATCAACACATTACTAGTAGTGATGATGATAACCACATTAATGCAGTGATGATAATAACAACCTTCGGGTCGTGATGATGATAACACATTAATCAGGTGATTATGATAAACACCTTAATGCAGTGATGATAATAAACAATTACTGTAGTATGATGATACACCCATTAATGCAGTGATGATAATAAAACATTAACTGTAGTGATGATATAAACACATACTGTATGATGATAATAACACCTTGCTGTATTGAGGATGATAACACATTACTGTAGTTATGAGGATAAACACTTAATGCAGTGATGATATAAACACATACTGTAGTGATGATGATAACACATTAATGCAGTGATGAAATAAAAACACATTACTGTATTGATGATAATAAACACATTACTGTAGTGATGAAATCAACCATTACTGAGTGATTAATAAAACACATTACTGTAGTGGATTATAATAACACATTGCTGTAGTGATGATGATAACACATTAATTCATTGATGATAATACACACATGCTGTAGTACCTCACACCCACCAGGTCCTGAGGGGTAACCTGGGGGGAAGAAATGTGCTGCACCTTAATCTCACTGACCCTAGCCTTAAAGGTTTGCTTGCCTTTCCATTTGTTGGAATTGAACTCCAGCTTTGCATCAATATTTGCTGGTCTCAATTCTAATATTGTTTGTTATTTGTTTTATTTTTATTTAAAATCAGAAAACCCAGGGCCAAATATATTACCCTGCGGGTTATCGTAGAAGTCCAGCTACGTCGACATTTAGCGGCCATGGTGGCCCTGAATGAGGAATATGGAAATCCCCTTCCTAGATTTAATAATAACTCAGGCAGAACCTTTTTGTGTTAAATAAAAGTGGGTACCATACTGAACTGAGACCTTCTTCCTATGGGGATCTGTCTGCTCCTACCCTGCCCCACCCTCAGCTGATCTTTACACCCAAGGCACAATGGCCTTAGTTGTTTCCTGACAATGCGCATCACTTTACATCAGATGTGGACAAACCTGCCACATTCCTTGTTTGTGTAATCCTGACAATTTGATCATTATGTCCACATATAGGAGGATACGGACACCCTGTCCTGCCATTTTAATGGGTCAGATAAATGAAGAAACATTACATTGAAACGCAGCAGCAATGGACCTTGTATTAATCCATTACCAGTGGGAGGCGTATTATACCATATACAAGTGGAGCTGTAAATTAATACCATATACCAGTGTCAGCTGGTAATTAATACCATATCCCAGTGGGAGTTGTATTAATACAACTACCAGTGGGGCTGTTATTAATACAATATACCAGGGGAGCTGTATTAATACATATACCGTGGGACTTGTATAAATACCATATACCGTGGGAAGCTGTAGTAATCAAATACCGTTGGGCTGTATAATACCTCTCCAGTGGGAGCTGTAATTAAACCATATACCAGTTGGGAGCTGTATTAATACCATAGACCAGTGGGAAACAATGGATTATAATCGCTATCATATTAACTCAGTAATGCCCCGGGATTATTGAGGATGATGCACCTCATAATGTGTATATGATATTCACATGACATTCCATAACTGTGTCATTAGAGGCTTTTCTGGCATTTTTCTTTTTGCTGTTTAGTTACCTTTTGTTCATAGTGGCTCCCTCTTGGTGTTCATGTCTCTTATGCCCACAGTCCTTTTACGTCATTGTTTATAATAATAATTCTACTAGTGCATAAGGAACCCACATGTTTTTATGAGGCTTAGACGTCGTGGCCCTACATATGAACGATTTGGTAATCCCGTCCGGGAACATTCGTGTTGTAGGGGCTGTTCCCGACCGATCAGAGTGCCGACAAACAACCACTAGTCGGAAAATGACTGACATTTCCGTTGGTCGGTATCGTCTCCCTTACTTGAAATTAAGGGAGCCAATACGATCGTGTGGTGTATGGCCGATCCCTATACCTATACCCCATACCACCCAACCGCTATGGGGATCGGTCGGTCTGTGTGTGCTGTTCCCACAGCTGTGGTGCCAACAGATACCTGTGATCTGTCGGCACACATGCTGTGGGATTGCCAGTGTGTATGGCCAGCTTAGCCCGCCCCCGAACTGTGTTTCTGTTGGTTTATATAATTGATTACAATTCACGGCATGACTTTTTTGTGTCATTCTCATTATTTTGATGCTTTAACATACCGGCCCCACACCCTCAAAACCTGACATTGTTACAGTAGCTTACTCCTGTTTTCTACAACCTATTCTACTTACATTTCACTGCTTCTCTTCTCCTCCCCGGTCCTCGCCTCCTCTGTAAGCTCAGATCACTTGTACAAGGAGGCGTGCTGGAATCCAGAGTCAGTTTTTTGGCTATGACATCATACAATGGTAGTGCCTGCTGCAATCCAGAGAAGCCAGCTGTGTGGATGAACCGCTTCTTGGCAGTCGGAAGATGGGTAAGTTTGTAGATTTCAGGGACAGAAAGTAAAACTGTCAATTTAAATAATGAATTTCCTATTTGTGTGATGAATCCTGTTTCAAGTCCAAAAATCAAGTTTTAATGGGAGTTTAAAAATTGAGGGTTACGCCTAATTTAGGATAGAACATAAGCAATGGTAACTACTGTGATAAGGAAATGGTCTAGGGAACACATCTCAGTGGCCAAAACACAAGTAAAAACCGTCCAGCTACCGGAACTTCCTACGCTTTCCTGTTTTGGCATTCCCCTCATATTTTTGGGACTTCTATAAATGTAGAAAATTTTGGAACGGTTTCAAGAAACAGTTCTTATTTCTGCAAATTCCAATTTAACGGTGGATTTGGAACATTCCCCATCCAACATGTTTCAAGTCGGGTCCATGTCTACAGCCAGATGTTATAAAAATTTTTAGTAGAACAGAAAAAGGTAAATTAACAGCCAGGCAAACTTAAAGGGCATGTTCAGTCCAAAACACCCTTTTATATAAATGCAGAGGACAACCCCCCAACCCCAGATATGCCTAAATTGTCCCTGAAAGTGATTACCTAACTCCAGTCCCTCACGACCTAGGCGTAGCCCCCTGCTCCTGGTTTCCAGTTGGTTTTCCGACAAAACAGGAGCAAGGGCCTCTGTGCTGACAGCCGCTCTACTTCCGTCAAATTCGAGGCATTGGGCATCACATCACGCTTTATGACAGCCTCGACCAGGAATTAGAGTCTGCTGTCGGCACACGATCATAGGAGGAGGCGGCAAGGGACCGAGTCAGGTAAGTCCCTTCAGGTGCATTTGGCATTGATTATGAGACACGGGGTTTGGGAGGGGGTTTTTCTCGTTTATACAAAAGGTTTTTCTTGCTGAGATGCCCTTTACAGGGTATCTATACTCTTAAATCACAATTTTAGATAAGAAAGATTTCACTGCCTCAAAAAGATTTTAGATTTTAAACTAATCGGTAATTCTGAAATCATCATTTGCCTGTTGCACTTTCTCATTTACACATAGCAGGAGATTCAATAAACGTTTTCATTTAAAATGGTGCTAATGTTGCCCCAACCATCAGATCTTATTTAACATTTGAAGCAAACATCTGATTGGTTGGGGCAAAATTAGCACCATTTTAAATGATAAGACCTTTTTTTGAATACCCTGTCACGTATATTATGCCTTTCTTAACCGATTATAAAATTGTATTTTAAAAAATTTTATCTATCTGTATATGGCTTGCATTTATCCCCCTTGTTTGTATACTCTGTATTGTATAATTACAGCTCTGCGTCCCAAGGGGCGCTTTAATAATAAAATTATACATACTACATCTTATATAACACTTCACCACAATTACGAGAATCAGAGAACAGAAGAATTGGGAGATGTGTTAAAGCAGAGCAGTGTCCCTGTGAGGCTTGTGCAGAACTGATAAGTGTCTGCAGACACACAAGAAGGCGTGATAAAGGAGGGTGGGGAGAATAGAAGCACTCAACTAACATTATTATTTAATGACAAAGCAAACACAGGTAAATATGTTAGTACCACAATTTTTACTACTATCTCTCTAATTGTAGTTTCAAAAATGAAATTGTTTGATTGAATATAGTGACCCTTTAAAGGTATATACATCTGGTAAAAAATGCCCTTAGTTGGAAACTTTACCGTATATACTCGAGTATAAAAGCCGACCCGAGTATAAGCCGAAGTACCTTTTTCCCCGAAACATTAGGAAAACATAATTGACTCGGTATAAGTTTGATGGTAGAAATTATAACCACTAATGCCTCTTGTATAGTTTTTGGTTGCTGAAGTTGTAATTTTCTAAACATCTGTAGTGGCAAGTTAAAAAAGAAAAATCCCCCTTAGCCAACTGCTTTAATTTAAGGCACTCCTGCATGTTTTGGAAACTACAACTCTCAGCATGCTTTGCTGGAGTTTGTAGTTTCTAACATCTGTATTGCAGTTAAAAAAAAAATAAAGTAGCCCAACTCTTTTCCTAATCCTGCAACCCCCAAAGAAAAAAAGAAGAAGGCTTTATCTTACTGGGCTCACAGACGGACAGCCTTTCCCTGCTCCTCCTTGCAGCTAGACAAGGATTGGCTGACTTTCACATTTCAGCTTCTTGTTGCTGTATTTTGTGGTCGACTGGTATCCTTCTCGTACAGTCCCTTCTCAGGGTAAATGACTGCACAACACTGCTCCGACTACCATGATGAATAGTTCACTTGGGCTTAAGTGCTAAAATCGGTGCCATTGGATTTTAAAATTCGCACGGGCACACCCGCTGTGGGTGAGTTACACTCGCGCATGGATTACATTCGGTTCATGCACTTGGGAGTTACGCTGCGCGGAGGATTTCAACTTTTGGGCGGTCAGGCCACAGCTGGCGAGTTACGCTCAGCAGCATCTCCTTATTAGTGCCAGTATCTCCTTGCCTTCACTTTTATGTGCCCTAGTATAAGCCAGCCAAGCCTTTTAGGCTGATTTTTAAACCTCAAAAACTCGGCTTATACTCGAGTATTAATTTTTAATGTTATTTTTTTTATATCATTTTTATTATTAAATATTTTTTTTTTTATTTTTTAAATATTTATTTTTATTGTTGTTCATTTTATATCTATTCGTATGTCTTTATACAACCTCCAATACTATGTTACTATGTAACTGTTCGATAGGCATTATGGGTAGGGTATAAAGGTTGGACTAGATGGACGTATGCCTATCGAACAGTAATGCCTATCGAACAGTTGGAGGTTGTATGTAGAGAGTGGCGGCCTGCAGCAAACTTCCATGGATCATCTCACAAGTTAATAATGGGGTAAAAAGTTTCTTTATTCACATATATATGAACACAGGGTGGTTTATGTCTGATGCATTTCATGCCCGGCATGGCATCATCTCCGACACAAGCCACCATGTGTATAGTATATAAATATATATATGTGTGAATAAAGAAACTCTATATCTTAGCTCGCCACTCTCTACTTTGCTGTTCTAAGACGTGGACCTTGCGAGGGGGGCGGAGCTAGGTAGCACACGGACCACCCATCGTGACCGGTGAGTCCATTCTTGCCTGCTTTTTGACACTTTGCTAATTGATGGTCTTCACACCAGAAATATTCACATGCTGGAGTGCGTGGGTGCGGGTGTGTGTCCACCCAGCCCACCCCATTGCAGCGTGTAAGTAACTTTGTTTCAAGCCGAATTGCTTCAATTTACACACAATTTAATCAATGCTTCTGTTATACATCATTATGGCCTCAAGAAATGGACTTTAAAATTTGTCTTTAGACATGTTGTTTTCATGCTAATTGTTAATTGACTCACTGTGTCTTACGTGAGTTGGTCGGCACACTCTAATTATCTCTTTATCTTTGCCTCGTATTAACAAATTAACCTTGCTTTGTATATGAATTCAATAACTTTTATCTAACACATCAGTATACACAGCATCAGACGTTTGCGCCTTACACTTTTCAATCTGTTCACAGCACTTACTCATAGGCTCACAACCTCCATGCAGAGCTTTGGAAACTTCAAATGATGTGCAAGTGCTGCAAGCAGACCTAGATAGATTATCAAAATGGGCAGCAGAATGGCAGATGAGATTCAATGTTGATAAATGTAAGGTGATGCATTATGTATGTCTTTATACAACCTCCAATACTATGTTACTATGTAACTGTTCGACAGACATTATAGGTAGGGTATAAAAGTTGGACTAGATGGATGTATGTCTTTATACAACCTCCAATACTATGTTACTATGTAACTGTTAGACAGACATTATGGGTAGGGTGTATAGGTTGGAGTAGATGGATGTATGTCTTTATACAACCTCCAATACTATGTTACTATGTAACTGTTAGACAGTAGGGGGTATAAAGGTTGGACTAGATGAACAGTATGTCTTATACAACCTCAGTACTATGTTGTATGATGTAACTGTTTACGTTTGCATTATGGTAGGGTTGTTGGACTAGATGAACGTTGCTGTTAAACCCCTCCATACATCTTTACTAGTAACTGTTAGACGAAAGCATTATTGGTTAGGGTAAAAAGGTTGGACTAGTTGAACTATGTCTTTATACAACCTCCATTACTATTTTACTATGTAACTGTTAGACAGGCATTATGGGTAGGTTAAAGGTTGGACTAGTGAACGTATGTCTTATACACCTCCAGTACTATGTTACTATGTAACTGTTCGATAGGCATTATGGGTAGGGTATAAAGTTGGACTAGATGGACGTATGTTTTTTATACAACCTTCAATACTATGTTAATATGTACCTGTTCGATAGGCATTATGGCTAGGGTATAAAGGTTGGACTAGTGGATGTATGTCTTTATACATACACACCCCAATACTATGTTACTATGTAACTGTTAGACGGCATTATGGGTAGGGTATATAAAGATTGGACTAGATGATGTATTTCTTTATTCAACCTCCAATACGATGTAACTGTTATAGGCATATTGGTAGGTATAAGTTGGACTAGATGACGTATGTCTTTTTAACAACCTCCAATACTATGTTGCTATTAACTGTTAGACGACATTATGGTTAGGATATAAGGTTTGACTAGATGAGGTATGTCTTTATACAACCTCCAATCCTGTGTTTACTAGGTACTGTTAGACAGACATTTGGTAGGGTATAAAAGTTAGATAGATGGACGTATGTCTTTATACAACCTCCAATACTATGTTACTATGTAACTGTAATACAGACATTATGGGTAGGGTAAAAGGTTGGACTAGATGAAGGTATTGTCTTTAATAACAACCTCCATACTGTGTTACTATGTAACTGTTAGACAACATTATGGGTAGGGTATAAAGTTAGACTAGATGGACGTATGTCTTATACAACCTCCCATACTATGTTACTTGTACTGTTCGATAGGCATTATGGGTAGGTATAAGGTTGGACTAGATGGACGTATGCCTATCGAACAGTATGCCTATCTAACAGTTGGGAGGTTGTATTTAGAGATGGCGGCCTGCAGCAAACTTCCATGGATCTCTCACCAGTTAATAATATGGGGTAAAAAGTTTCTTTATTCACATATATATGAACACAGGGTGGTTTATGTCTGATGCATTTCATGCCCGGCATGGCATCATCTCCGACACACCACCATGTGTTAGTATATATACTATCTATATGTGTGAATAAAGAAACTCTATTCTTAGCTCGCCACCTCTACTTTGCTGTTCTAAGACGTGGACCTTGCGAGGGGGCGGAGCTAGGTAGCACACGGACCCACCATCGTGACCGGAGTCCATTCTTGCCTGCTTTTTGACACTTTTGCTAATTGATGGTCTTCACACCAGAAATATTCACATGCTGGAGTGCGTGGGTGCGGGTGTGTCCACCCACCCACCCCTTGCGCGTGTAATAACTTTGGTTTCAAGCCGATTGCTTCAATTTACACACAATTTAAATCAATGCTTCTGTTATACATCATTATGGCCTCAAGAAATGGACTTTATTAAAATTTGTCTTTAGACATGTTGTTTTCATGCTAATTGTTTAATTGACTCACTGTGTCTTACGTGAGTTGGTCGGCACACTCTAATTATCTCTTTATCTTTGCCTCGTATTAACAATTAACGCTTGCTTTGTATGAATTCATAACTTTTATCTAACACATCAGTATACACAGCATCAGACTTTGCGCCTTACACTTTTCATCTGTTCACACACTTACTCATAGGCTCACAACCTCCATGCAGAGCTTTGGAAACTTCAAGATGTGTGCAAGTGCTGCAAGCAGACCTAGATAGATTCAAAAGGGCAGCAGAATGGCAGATGAGATCAATGTTGATAATGTAAGGGATGCATTGGGATTAATAATCCCTGTGCCACCTACACCATAAATAACTCTGTGTTAGTGCATCTGTAATGGAAAAAGATTGGGGGTTCTGTAGATAACAGACTTAGCTATAGCAAACAATGCCAGGTAGCAACACTAGAGCTAGCAAGATATTGTCTTGTATAAAAAGGGGAATAGATTCAAGAGAGAAAAAATATTATTCTCCCTTTACAAGGCACTGGTAAGGCCTCATTTGGAATAGGCGGTTGCAGTTTTGGAATCCCATATACAAAAGGGACATCGTGGAAATTGAGGCAGTTCAGAGAAGGGCAACTAAATTAATAAGGGGAATGGAGGGGCTTGAATATCAGGCAGATTAGACAAGTTAGGGCTGTTTACATTAGAGAAGCAACGTTTTGCGTGGGGACATGATTACCTTATACAAATATTAATGGGCCATACAATGAACTCCTGGTGCATTGTTTCTAATAGGTCATATCAGAGGACAAGTGGACATCCTTTAAGATTAAATATGTTCCGAAATCCAAAGGATCTGTCCAAATCCAGATGGACCTCCGGATTTAAGACTTCGGAAGGTATTTTCGATATTCTCAAGGTACGGGCTATTTTTGAGAATTATCGAAAATACCGGAATGTTCGAAAATTATTGAAAATGTGATTGGAGACTCAAAAATGGTGTCTGATCGTATTTTTGATTTCGATCGTATTCGTTTCCGGTTTCGGATTTTTTCGGATCTTCAGGATTTTCCCGAGATCCGAAATCCAAAAACAAACAAAACTACTAAGTTTCGGCCATCTCTAATTAGTAAGGTTTCTTTAGGCTGGGTTACACAACAGCAGATGTTTCTAGCCGCCAACCGATAGTCCGTGGTCGGCTGGAAACATCTGATGGTGTGGGGGCGGCCGTGACCGAGCTCGGTTGCCCGTTTTTTCGAATAGGACGAGACGGCTCATCCGTCTGTTGGTCCATCAGTCATTTGTCTTGGCCGAGCGAACACTCGGTCGGATAAATAATAGCCCAGTGTGTACCCAGCCTTACAGTGAGAACGAGGAAACTGTGGAATTGTCTTCCAGCAGATGTGGTCAGTGCATTGAATAGCTTTAAAAGTGGGCTGGATACGATTCTAAAACTTAATGACTATAATAATATACTGTATTTTCTGGTTGATCCAGGGATACATTTTGATTTGGAGTTGGGAAGAAAATTTTTTCACCCTTTTTGACTGGGATTTTTTTTTTTTTTTGCCTTCTCCGGATAAACTGTTAGGTATGGTTAAAGAGCAGATGTAAGTTGGACTAGATGGACGGATGTCTTATTCAACCTCCATGTTACTATGTTACTATACAAACCTAAGTTTTACAATATCATTTATTACTTCAATGGTATTGTAATGGCAATCGTAAATCTACAATCAAAATTGTAATTGAACGTCCACGGCTGAAATGTCCAATCATGGCAGCGTTGTTAAAGTTATTGGTATCAAACTGCGCCTTTATAAATATGGCCCTTGTACACAGATCGTATGCTTGTGAGGTTCTCATTCATCCAGGTCCTGGTATATCTGTTGTATTCAATTAGATCAACTGGACTTGAATTTTAGTTCTTGAAGACGTTTCGCTAGTCATCCTACTGATGTTATAGGAACGCCCTATAAGACACCTTACTCTGGGCGTTCCTATAACACCTCTTAGCCACTACCCAATCACCGCCTTAACACCTGGCTGTGATATGCTAATTGGGATTTTCCAGGGTACATAATTGCCACAGATTCTTGTACAAGTCCATTTCTGAATTGAGAAGACCCAGTCGATGACTAGCGAAACGTCTTCAAGACTAAACTTCAGGTCCAGTTGATCTAATTGATATAACAGATACCTATCAGTAAGGATTTTGTATATTCTCCCTGTGGGTTTCCTCCGGGTCCTTGGGTTTTCCCCATAACTATATATTTACAGGTTTTATGGTGAGATAGTTTGTAAAAGCATTGTAAGCTTGTTGGCAACGTAAATTGATTAAATAATCACTATGGGGTTTGGGGGTGGGGGAGGTAAGTATAATTTTGTGTAAGAGGTGGACGTTTCCCATCGACTGACCTTCCTCTACACATAGCTAAAACTAGGATTAAGAGCTGCCCCTGGCTGATCCTAATATTCTGTATCTGGAATTCACGAATGATGTCACTTCATGGACCAATTACTGTTTCTTCCCTCCAAAAAGACCTTTTGTTTAACCCAAACTAAACTGTAGCCAAAGAGTTAATGACCCCATACAAAACCTGTGTATATGCAAGCAAGGTGGCCCTCGGTGTGCACGTCTGCAGCCTGTCTACAGGCAAACCAGAATTAATGCCTTATATGCATTATGTAGATTGCCATGGACCGGTGGAAACTATTTGCATGCAAATAAGCCATATTTATCTGATCACAGTGCCACAACAGCTGAATTAATTGGATACCAGGAATTAGAGGTGCCCGTAATTAACTGTATAGTGGAGCCTCTTCCTCCACTGACGGACTCAAACAATGGCAACTTGGCTTTAGTATCTATAAGTTTAGATTGACTGAGGTCTAATTTTGATTTTTTGTTCTATTAGTCGATTGTACACAACAATTCTCACAACTATGAAAATGAAATAGACCCAATAGTTTATAATAACCCAGATGATTCCCAGACGTGAGAGCAGGATAGTCAGTGCAGGCCATGAGGTTCTGTGTGGATTTACACTTATCACAATAAGGATTCATGTTGAATCTCCCTGTATATTTTGTCCATTTCATAATGTAAAAAATCAGTGTTTATTTTGACTGAGAATTTCTGTCGATCTCCTTTATAGGAAACTGGTGAAATCCTTTGAATCTCTGTAATGATAATCCTCCCTGTTAGCACAAACTGGGGCCATATTTAAACTGGCCGATATAGCGCCGGAAAATTACCGCCCACACATTGCCACGGAAAAAATCCCGATATCGCCATATTTATAATAATATTTCGCGGCCGCGATGTGCGTCAGTAAATTACCATCTTAGCGTCAATACTGCACTTAGCGCATTGCGCTAAGTACAATATCACCACGAATCCCGGAGCAGGGGGCTGGAGGGGATGGCGACCAACCGCTGCAACCCCTTCCCAGCAACCCCTCCCAGCCCCCTCCCCGTACTCTTGCGGGGAGGGGGAGGGAAGAGCCTGCTGGGGGGTGGAGGGACCTCCAGTAGGGGCACTGAAAAGTGCCTTTTGGGTCTAAGGTCCCACACTTGAGGCCGGGACACCCCTCCCCAGCTCTATCAGGGCCTTTGCGGCACTTACAAGTGCCCTTGTGGCTCTGACCAAGAGCCCTTTGGGCTTAGGGGTCCCCTAGCTCGAACCCGGGACCCCCCTCCCAGGCCCTTATAAGAGCGTTTCGGCACTTACAAGTGCCTTTGGTGCTCAAACCGGGACCCTAGTGAGCGCGCTCTTTAAAGAGCTCTTTGGTGAAACATCGGCTCTGCCTCAGCCCAAGCCGATGTTTGCCAGCTGCTTTCTTTCTTCCATCCTCTACTGCGATGGCATCTGAGAGTCCGAGAGGTTCTATAGCAAAGTCCTGTCCATACATCCCGTGGATGCCATATATGTGCTATATTCGCATATACTCTCTGCTGTGTATAATGGCGGAATAAGAGGTGGTCCGTGCATGGAGGATTCCCGGTACATGTGGTTTGGGCTCTTTGGATTTACTGACTCTTAATATGTTAACGGCTCTTCAGATACCGTAGTGGTTGTTGGGGACGCCCCCGCTAACACTCAGCATGGCTGACTGGTTCATATTTTTAATGTTTTCTAATTTTTTTGTAGATACAACACGGGCACAGGGGGTTACTATTGTGTATTGTGTGAATTATATGGTTTGCATAGGGTACAATTAATAAAGGTTGAACTAATTTTTATTGAATTAGGTGGTGTGATTAGCCAGTTGCACATTTAATGGGAATCTGTAGTACCAAGGGTGTCTTTACCTTGGGGTTTTGTGTTATTAGTTGGGGTTGTGTTCCGTTTTCACTCGCACTATTGTGCGTGGCTACACCTGTTTAAAGAGTGGTGCACACAGTACAACCTTTATATCTATCAGTAGAAATTACTGTTAGGAACATTCCAAGGACGTGATGCATTCTGGGACCGTTACAGAACCTGAAAATGTCAGCTCACTAATTTCAACAGCAGGAATAGCAAGGGTTATGAACTCAACTGATTTTTCTAAATGGGAGAGAATATTAGAATAACTAGGTATGCAATTGCAAACTAAGAATTTTAAATAATTTTTCCACTGGCTTTTCCCTTTAAAAAAAAGAGGAGATTGAGATAAAGACATGGTGATAGACATCAGATTTTAAGAATTTTGTGAGGAGTTTAAGATCAGTTAACCCCACATTACCACATAAGAGTTTAAATAAACAATATTTAGTCCTCACAGATGTTCAATGTTCGATGGCTTTTGTTTTATCCTTGTAGGCAGCACCTTTCAAACGGGATGTAAATTGTCTTTGCTAATACAATGTTGGATGCTGCTTGGGTATCTGCAAGAACCAGTTCTTAGATATCAACGCTCCTGATGTCTTGCTGTGTCAGATCCATTGTGTTCTGCTGTGAAGTTTCATGGACTCAATCTGCAAAAGACAATAAACAAAGTGAATGATGTAAATTACAGACATCATGTCTCTAAAGAGTTTGTTCAAAGCTAAAAACCACTATATGTTATTTATGCACAATTTTCTTACAGGAGTAATTAACTCTTCAAATTGCACATTGTAGTACTGTCTGTAGCTTTACATTTAATATAAAGTTTAGCAATGAAATTATAATAAACCGTAACGCTATTTGTCCGTATTTTTCTCACAATGTGTATGTGTATTGGTGGTAAGTTCATTGACCCCATCCCATAATATCATTTTAGGTGATATTAACACATTGCTGGGCGTTAAGACCCCAACAAAGCCGAATGGTTGAAAATCTGCATCCAATTTGTCTTGAACTAGACCATCAGATTGTGGGGTTTGCTGCTTAGTAACCTTGCATAAAGTTTGCAGATTAATTCATGTTAATCGTTGCTCTACTGGTTAAAGATTGCAGCAATTTCCATGCTAAATATTGCGAAAAATTGTACATTTTCCGATCATTTATCGACATTAGACCAAAATACGATCGTAATAATGATTGGGAAAGTTGGGTTTTTAAGTCGCTTCGGTTAAATGATCATAGTATTTTCTGAAGTTCTGATTAAATGTAAATGTAACCTCACAATAGATGAATTGAATGTGAAACATTAAGTATGGGACATCTGCATACAATAACATGTACATCTGTCTATCAAGTATCGGTCTGTTTAAACGATCGCAATAGCCTTTTGTTGTGTAGGCCACCTTAAATAATCTTCTAGCTTAGATATTCTGATTGGATAACATTGTAATAGACCTTCATCCAATCTTCTTTTTATTGATATAAATGTTTCTTCTAGGCAGAGGCATTCTGATTGGATAACATTCTAAAGCTGGGTTACACACGATTAGATATTTCGGTCCGATCGCCGATAGTTCAGTGTATCGGTCGATCGGACCGAAATATCACATTCGAATGTGCCCATGGTCCGATCGACGCCGTTCGTCCCAAATCGGACAAGACGAACGAACAGGGTGGAAAACCTCGTCCGATCGTGCGGTCCTCTATGGACCGCACGATCGGTCTGCGGTGACTTCGGACGCGCTGCTTTTGCCGCACCGACAGTCCTTTCCTCCTGGCCGACCGTTTCGAAAGTATCGAACGGTCGGTCAGAGGAAAAATCGCTAGGTGTGTACCTAGCTTTATAGACCTTCTCTTCATCCAATCTTCTCTTTGTTTATTAAATGTCTCTTACAGAAAGGAAAGGGGAAATATTTGAATATCGAAGATAACATCTAAGCTTCATTACAGAAATAAATGTAAACATGTAAGATAAAATTGTACTAATCTTCCATTCATTTTCAATCCGCACTGCAGCTCTTAAAAAAAAACAAATAAGGCCACACAAAGCCGTTTGGACCTACCCTCCATATCCTTTTAATCACGCACAATATGACCAAAAGTCAAAATTGTACACTGTCTGTCAATAATGGTTTAAATGAATTGGTTAGAAGCACTATATGGTATAGAAAGAGTGTTGTTTTATATTTTTCCAAGTTTAACATTTATTACGTTATTTGTTGTTTACTATTAGAGGTCTTCTTAGTTCTTCCTGTCTTCTCTTGTATCGCTTGCTTTTATGTTATTGAGCCCCTGTAGTTCAGGCTGCGTACATCATGCTGTTATTGTTTTATAAAGCACTAATGCCACCTTGTTAGAAAGGACTGGACACAGTCATTTAAAAAACCTGCACAAAGTGCTCGCCGCCGCGCCGCCACATTATACCTGAGCCAGATAGATGTTTTGTTAACCCTTTGTGGGCTGTAAGTAATGAGCAGTGCAGATCTGAGGAGAGACGCGGATGAAGAGGCGCCTTTCCTGTTGGAATTAAGAGGAATAAACTAAATCCAATGATTCACATACTGAAAGAGATTTAAACACGCCGCACACTGAACAGATCAAGACAATGAGTCCAATCCTTAGATGATCCTGCATGAAAGATTCTTCCAATCCCCACAGCAGACACATAAAGACAGAGACAACGGGGAAAGTTAATCAAGATAAATTTTCCTAGTTGTTGGCTACAGTGAAAAAGTAAACTCAATGTATATCTCTACTGATCAACAAGAATCGCTAGGTCAAGGGCAAGGCCATACGGCCCCTATTGCAGGTCTGACTACCAGCAAACAGGTAGTATAAACATTGCATGTTACAAATGCACCACTATTTTTTTATGCTTGTCCTTGGCCATGGTCATAAATGTACAACGCGGCCATACCATACCACCGGTGTTATTTCATTATTATTTAGGAATGATAAGTGTTATTTACCACTGGTAGTGTTTACTTCGCTCCTTATTTAAAGGGTACCTGTGCTCTCATTGCAAGTGTATTCTAGTACAAAGAACTTTGAACAAGCCTGAGTATGTCTTTAGCTTTTCTGGATCTTTAGTTTATAGGCTTTTAAATTTACACTTATTAGTCTCCCCTGTCTCTCTGAGTCTGTGCAGGCACATGATGAGCTGTGTAGAAAGCCCCAATCCCCAAAATTAATATTTCCTGAAGCTTGTTACAGCCTGCAACCAACATAAACTATACCCCTAAATACTAACTATCCTTTCCTCTACCATCCTTTGGGAGAAATAAAATGTAACTTTAAAAATGGTTAAGAAGTTAATGATACAAGTTTGGAATGCTTTAAACCTTAGACTTAGGGCAGAGAGTGCTGGTGATGTCACATCACAGTGCTAGCAGGAAAAACACCCTTTAAACTGCTGTAACTTTGGACAGACAGCAACTAGAGGCATGATCCTGGAGTCTTTTAAAAATAGGAGTTGGCTCTTTTTATTGAAGCCACTTGTAATAGAGACTACAGTTCCCGTGTTTAGAATACCCCTGCTTTAATAATATTTAGTATTCTCTGTTTCATAAGTGATGGGTTGTGGGCCCACCAGGGATTCCCAATGAATCCAAGGGTCCAGTCCAACCCCACAATTTTCCCAAAAGCACCTCTTGTGTCTCTTTTAAATCTTGTCCTGCACAAACCGGCCTTAGGTCTCGGTCATACCAGTGTAAAATAGTATGGGGGACAAATAATCTTTATTTCATTTATTTAGGTGTATGAGGTGGTACTTCCAGGACTATTCGTTCACATCCCGACAGAAAAATAAGAGGGCAATGATACATACCCTACAAATTGGTGAATAGGATGAGATGGAGACCCAGAGGTGGATGTGAGAGGAGATTACCCTACATGAACCTGGACACCTTCTAACTCGTGTAAATGTCCTTTGATAAAGTATAATACAAAAAGTAAAGGTTGAATTTTTAATTATACTTGTTTAGAAAAAACAGTTAATTGTAAAATATCCTCTATACTTTACTGCATGTGCATGATCAGCGTGACAATAATACCCATATCACCATGTTTTTTATCCTTTCATTTATTTATTATTTATTAAATGGGCCACGGGAATTTAAACTAGAGAAAAAGTATGTTGCAGCATAAAACATCTTTCTCGTGCTACATCTGATATCCACCACCTGGGGCCATCCTAACGGTTTACTGAGGGAACAGCTCAAATATCCTGCAACAGATGTGCGGGAGTTGTAGTCAAGGAACGCCGGAACACAACAGGTTTCCCCACCATCCCTGAATCCCTCCAATGAGTTTTCAAATCAAAGTGTCTTTTGAGTTTGCCAGATCTGTAGAGCCGAGTGTGAATTTAGTTTGCATAGTTTGGAATCTCTGAATAACTGGAACGTAGAGACCCAGTACTCTTTACATTAATGGGAAAAGGTGTAGAGAAGATGTGTTTTTTTTTGCTTTAGGTCACCAGATAAATCACAGTACGGCACATCTGAACCACATAGACGGCTGCCACCAAAACATCTGCCTTTGGTCAGCAAAATGGCTAAATGGGATCACAGATAATCCTAAGGGGGTTACAAGCCAATTGGAAAGGGAAAAACTAAAATATCAAAATGTATTAGAAAGGGAAATTTTATTTAATTTAAGGGCATTTAATGGATTCATTGGCTCCAGGCCACCTGTGCAACACCAATCAGGTCTCACCACAGTAATACACTAAAATCTGATTGGGTTTTGGTTGGTTTGTTTTTTTGGCAATAATTGGTTTCTATTGCATAAACCTCTGTGTTCACATTTGGTGGATTAGGGAGAATTGTACCTGACTAACCTCTATTTCTCATAATACAAAGCAATGACTTCATCACACTGGATGACATATAATAAACCCATCAAACTGGTTTGAAATGACTTTTGATGGCTGGAACTCCTATTACCATTAGAGGGGATGTTCTCTAGCACCAAGTCTTAAACCTCACTGAACTGTCTTCCTTTGCCTTCTTAAGGGACTGAAAACCATCATCTTTCCTATCGGCCTGCATGAACCGACAAAGCAGATCACACAGGGCGTAACTACCAGGGAGCACCACAAGGGTCCCCATTGTTTAATTATTCCTATGATAGATATAGACTTCTCCCCGAAAACCACTAGAAGAGCACGGATAGGGGCCCCATCATAGTTTTTGCTGGGGCCAGTGATTCCTAGTTACGACACTGAGATCAAACAGAATGTATTAATGTGTTTAACACATACAGTGGGGCAAGGGCAGAATTTACTGTGGGACCTGACCCAGTCACCAACACCAAGGCCTGTTCTTTCTCCACACAATGTTATCTGTATGTTTCCTAATGCACAGACCTTGCCGACTAGGCACACAAAATGTCAACTAGTCAATAGCACAGATGTATGAAAAGGAAGCGGTAAGGTTGGGGGTCTCTTACTTCTCTTACGATTAGCAGCTGTGCGTCTTAGTGCAACAAACAAGCAGGAAATGTAATAAAAGTTTCTTATTGTTAAAAAGGTGGTAATTTGCCCCCAACCAATCAGATGTTATTTGCCATTTGGAAGCTAACATCTGATTGGTTGGGCAAAATTAGTACCCCATTTTAACGATAAGAACTATTTCATCTCCCTGAAGATATTTACTAGTATGATTAAAAAAGAAATCTATATTAAAAAGGTGACCCACCATTCCCAAATAAAATGACCAATTTCTACCATGACCTGTACAATGGTTCAGCCACCGGCAACCATATGGCTCACACAAGGAGGACTCCACCGTATTACATTTTGTATGTAAAACCAGGATCCACTCTGGAACCACAATCATTACCTGCAGCAAAACTATGATGAGGCCCCTGTCCATGCCATATACACATAGGATGGATCCGGGTTCGACGCGGAACCCTTCGATTCTGAAGATTGTCCGAATCCGGGACTTCGGAAGACATTTTTGAAGATTTTCCAATGTACACAGCTATTTCAATAATTTTGATCGAAACCATTTCTAGTTTCCATCCTATTTACAAAAATCGAATGTTCAGGCTATTTTCACTATTTTCAAAAATAGCCTCGAACGGTCAAAACTACGATTGGAAACTTGAAAATGGTCTCCGATAGCATTTTCGAGAGTTTTCGAACACTCTAGATATTTTCGAAAATTATCGAAATTCCGGTTTTTCAGATTTTAGGATCTTCTGTATTTTTTCCGAGGTTTCAGGAATCCGAAAACAAATGAGACTAGTGAGTTTCGCCCATCTCTAATGCACAGTGGTTTTCTGGGAGGAGGCTATAATCCGTCATACGGAAATAAGAAGATGGGACCCCCCTGTGGGTTGCAGGGCTGCTCCTGGTAGTTACACCCCTGCTTACCTGGCTCCCCAGTGATCCTGAAGGAAAATACACACCATTGTCCCACCAATCCTTCGTCTTCCTTCTGCAGTTTTCCTGATGTTACAGCATGGCAAACGACTATCTGGGCTACAGAAGCTGCCTCTCTTTAAGGTGTGGCCATAAACGCTTGTTTTAGTGCGGTAATCGCAAATAGTGATACTGTGCTCTTTATAAATATGGCCCTGTGTGGGGATAATAAATAGCATTATAAGCCAGCAAGTGTAAACGGTCCTCCTCTTCAGGAAGGCTGGTTACCAGGTAAATATTGTGATTCACGATTGGTCTTATATTTAAATATATGTATAACACGTTTAATAATATTTAAAGGATCGACTGTGTTTTCTTTGCCCGTGTTCACTGGATTGTGCACCTCCAAGTAGCAGTAGGAATGGGCATAGAACTCGAACTCGAACCAGAGTTCGAGCCGAACTGTTCGAGTTCGAACAGACCCGGACTTTCGATATTTCCCGGACTTTCGTGATTTATCGAATGTTCGACCGTTCGAATCCGCGGTAAATGTACATGGTATCTAGGCGCGAACATCGAATCTGCGAGTAAAGTCTCCATTAAAGCCTATGGCGAGCATCGCATCTGCGAGTAAAATGTCCATGTTACCATCGAACGTTCGACGCGAAAGCTCGAAAGTAGCGCGCGTGAGGTAAAATCGATTTTTCGAAAGTCCTGGATATTAGGAACATGCTCCCCAGACCATTTCCCAGGTCCCGAGCCCATTTACATTAAGTTACCATTAATATTTAGTTGTATTTGACTCGAACTTTTCGAACTATTTGCCTCCCATAGACTTTAATATGGGTCCGTTTTCGAACTTTCGAACTTCGAACTTAACAATAGTTCGAAAGTTCGAAACCGGACCGAACTTTCAATAGTTCGACCATCTCTAGTATGCAGCTTGGACAATAACATACTGAATATGTGTGTGCGGGGGATCTTCCCAGATTCTGAAGAAGCCACGTGGATGTGAATTGATATCGTGGGTTTTTTGGTAAACGTATGGCTGTGCATTTACTACAGTTTGGTCATACAATCCCAAGCAGAAATATAACGGCTATGGTATTGTCTAGGCATCATAGCAATTCCAAAATGCAGTCTTAATTGTACAACAATATTGTAATTTTAACACATCATTAAAGTTGCAGTTTCACGAATAGTGATACCGCACCTTTATAAAAATGCCCCAATGGGAATCTTTAAACAACCACCCCATATTATCTTTCATGGTGGTTTCCTCTAACACTGGACACAGAGCTTGTGCATGGAATTCCACTAGACAGCATCACAGACCAATGACTGGGCAGAGCAGAACTTCCTTCTGTAGGGAAGCAGCATGCAGATCCAAGGTAATGACATAAATAATTGGAAATGTTTTGGCAAATTTAATGCAGCAATTCATGGTGCTGCTTTATTGTCTATGTCCCCAAAGGTTACGATTTTTTAGATTCATTCCCTTTAATGATCTCCCAATCCTACAGAATCATTTCTGTGAATGTCTTAAACCATTGTGCTATTGAATTATACCAGTATACAGTATATCTGCAAATGCCACAGAACACAATGAAACCTCACGGAATCTTTATGCAAAATGTTCAAAGCTTTTATCTTAGTGCATCAAGTTATCAGCGTGGAAACATCTGCAAACCACCTGTGTTCTGTGGTTAATTCCATGAAATGAATTCTCAGTACCACACTAAAGCCAAGTTTAAACTAATCAAATATCAACACACACTGAATATACAGCATTACGATCATACAGCACTACTGACTGTGACAGAACTGACCATACAGACTACTGACTGTACAGAACTGACCATACAGCACTACCTGACTGTACAGAACTGACCAATACAGCACCTGACCATACAGCACTACTGACCATATAGAAATGACCATACAGCACTACTGACGTACCAGAACTGACCATACAGCACTACTGACTGTACAGACTGACCATACAACACTACTGACTGTACAGAACTGATCATACGCCACTACTGACCATAGAACTGACCATACAGCACTACTGACTGTAAAGAACTGACCATACCAGCACTACTGACCATACAGAACTGACATACAGCACTACTGACTGTACAGAAAACTGACCATACAGTAGCACTACTGACTGTACAGACTGACCATACAGCACTACTGACCATACAAACTGACCATACAGCACTACTGACTGTACAAAACTGACCATCCCGACACTAGCTGACCTGCAGAACTGACCATACAGCATTACTGCTGTACAGAACTGACCATACTGCACTACTGACTGTACAGAACTGATCATACAAGCACTACTGACTGTACGAACGAGCATCTGCACTACTGACTGACAGAACTGACCATACCTTCACTACTGACTGTACAGACACTGACCATGACAGCACTACTGACCATACAGAACTGACCAACATACAGCATTACTGACTGTACAGACCTGACCATACTGCACTACTGACTGTACCAGAACTGATCATACAGAACTACTGACAGTACAGAACTGACCATACTGCACTACTGACTGTACAGAACTGAACATACTGCACTACTGACCACTGTACCGAACTGGACCATACTGCACTACTGACTGTAACAGAACTGACCATACTGCACTACTGACTGACTGTACAGAACTGAACCATACACACTACTGACTGTACAGAACTGACCATACAGCACTAACTTGACTGTACAGAACTGACCATAGTGACTTACACTACTGACTGTACAGAACTGACCATAACAGCACTACTGACTGTACAGAACTGACCATACAGCCTACGCTGTACAGAACTGACCATACTGCACTACTGACTGTACAGAACTGATCATACAGCACTACTGACTGTACAGAACTGACCATACAGCACTACTGACTGTACATAACTGACCAACAGCACTACTGCTGACTGTACAGAACTGACCATACTGCACTACTGACTGTACAAACTGACCATACTGCACTACTGACTGTACAGAACTTGACATACAGCACTACTGACTGTACGAACTGACATACTGCCACTACTGACTGTACGAACTGACGATACAGCACTACTGTACTGTACAGAACTGACCATACCCTACTGACTTACAAAACTAATCATAAGACACTACTGTACTGTACAGAACGACCATCAGCACTCTGACTTACGAACTGACCATACTGCACTACTGACGTACAGAACTGACCATACAGCACTACGACTTACAGAACACCATACAGCACTACTGACTGTACGAACTGACCATACTGCACTACTGACTGACAGACTGATCATACTACTGAGCATTTTAGGGGCCACTTTGTGATTATTGTAATCAAAAGCAATTTCCCATCTATAGAATAATAGCAGTGAATACTATAAACTAGAATTTTACACTCCAAAAAGACTTGTCATTGATAAAAGTAACGCAACATGAAATCACTATAAGTGATTTAAAAATTAATAAAAAATCTTACACAATTAGTCAAAGTCTTAAACACCAAGCTAGTTCATGTCGAATCCCATTTATAGTGTGGCCCAGTGGCATGATAGACATGACCAATGTAGTGCTCCTTTGTAGGTAATTTTGTGTATTTCTTTAAAACTTCCTGTCCCTCTGAGACTTTTTGAATGTATCACTTTCGGTGCCTTGGAGTTTTCAGATCAAACAAATGAGGAATGAATGGCGGAACCTTGTGTGCTATTAAGTAAAGGAGAAGATAGATAACAGTGGATTTCCTACTTTAATAGTATATATATTATATGATATATAGTAATATTTCCTGCCTTTGAGAATCGTGTCTGAACATGGCCGTTTGCTTTAATATCAGGAAAAGTTGAAGTTTGTTGTTGTAAGTTAGGTAAGTTTAGTTCTTATTTAGTTAAGTATTAGAATAAAACACCAACACATACCAACAATTGTCTGAGTCCTAACACTGTAAACTGTGAGCTGAGCTACATGGTGCCCAGTTAATCCTACATCTACCCAAAAGATTATTCCCTACTATATGATGATGATGAGTAACAGAGATTCACCACCAATCCCTAAGTCACTCTGGCATGTGTTCACTCCTAAACCATGCAGAACATATTGAGGGTTTTTAAAGAACATGACATACATAGACATGACCAACTGGTTTAGAACATCAGTCACTTACTGCAAAATTTCATCCTTTACGACGGAGATCAAAACATTCAATTTGGTTTTACAGCACTTGAAGCATATCAAGAGTTAAACACATCAGAACAGAACCTTGGAGCTAATCTATTGTTTAGAAACAAGTTGGACTTGGAAATCAACAAGGCAACATAATAAAGAACAGAGTAAATAGAATTGTGGGTGACCGTCTGGCTCATCTAGACACAAAATGATCTCCCCACCTTCCCCACGTTTTCTGACCTACAGCAAGTCAAAGGGTTTGGTGCCATGAGAATTCGCAGGAGATTTGCGGTTGCCAAAATGAACCCTGTTGCCAAGGGGGACAATGACACGTTCAATATCAAACACTGTGAATGTAATTGGATGAGAGTTTGATATAAACCCTGCACATCACGGACTGTGGGTTCACAGATTTTTTTTCTAGAACTTTCTTCACATATTAAGGAGAACTGTTTGACTGTGATCGCAAATGTATGGCAAACGTTTGTAAAACATACTGTAATAGTAAAATAGTAAATCTATGATTGCGGTCGTAGATTACGCTCGCTATTGTAGATTTAAGATAGCGAACGCAAATTAACGATCACCATAATGATCGTTATAGCCACTGTACCGCTAAAAAGCCTACCACGCCTTTATTAATATGATATGGCCCTTGTTCCAAATCATCCCAAGGGATTGAGATGAAGGTTCAGCTCCACGGACACCAGTCAAGCTCTTGTTCCTGCTTCAATAAATCATTTCTATAGGGAACTTTCGGACTTAAAGGGACTGTCCACCCCTCTTTTGAAAAATTAATATGTGGTAGATTAGCCCCCAAAACCTAGAGATCGTTTAAGTCTCAAGCTGTAATTCGGCTCCCACACAGAGATATTATACTTACATGCTCCCTCGCTCCATCCCCACCGCTTCCGGGTTCTTCTCCCAGTCTCCACTGTGGCTGTTTCTGTTCTTTTTCTGTTCCGAGCACCCGCAGTGGAGACTGTCTCCGGGAATGGCAGTCATGTGATTGGCCGTGACGTCACAGTCCGGCCGACACTGACTGCCTTACCCGGAAGTGCAGAGCCGCGGCGGTGGAGCGAAGAGGAGCATGAAGTATAATATCTCTGTGTGGGGAGCCGAATTACAGCTTGATACTTAAACGAACTCTAGGTTTTGGGGGCTAATCTCCACGTATTAAATTTTTCAATAGAGGGGTGGACAGTCCCTTAAATAGAATATGAAATTTCACTAAATTGGAACCACAACATTAATAACAATAACTTCAGTATCTTAATACTGTATTAAGAAATTCCTTCATTGGATTAGGGAGAATAAGAAACAGAAACAGCCACAGACCTCTTATCCACCAAACTTTACAGGTGGCAATACGGGTAGGGAGGTAGTGTTTTCTGTCTTGTTTTTATCTTCTAGACAGATAGATGGTTAAGTGTGTTTATTATTTTCTAGGATATTTTCGTTGCTCTAGAATCTGACGGTCAATGATTTTTTGTGGTCAATGCATTCGTTGGTCTGCCATTTTTTGGAATTAATATGTGGTTGCAAATCTAGACATTGCACAACACACTCCATAACTCTGCTCTTATTTTGTGAGCATCTGTGTATTGCTTTTTGTATAATATGAAGCTATAGGATTTATATGTGGCCCTGGAATGTAGGTACCATTATTTACTAACATACCCAATCTCCTGATCTTTATAAATAGGCCCAGTGTTTCTGGCTAACTGAACGATGCACATAATATCAGTTGGTGCTCATGCGCCACAAAAAGAGTCGGCAGCGGCAGTGGTGATATAGGGGCCATCCCCATCCTCTACTATTGGTGTGTTCTGAGCACTGCCTAACACAGCGCACACCAATATAGCCTAGTGTGCCTAGTCCTCAATATTTACATTCTTCTCTAATCCAGTAACCTAGGCACTCCCACACTTTATTTTCACTCAATCTCCTGTCTTCCTGTCTATTTTGGGAGCTGCTCCAATCCAATTCCTAGGTTCGTCTCTGATGTCCTTGGAATTTCAAGATGAACGATCTGCTGGTGATGACCTTAGACTAAACATTTGTTTGGAGCAGAACCAATGGGAGTTTCTCTGATTTATTATCAACTTCGTTTCCAAATAAAGTTTGCAGAGTTTCACAATAATCTGACAAACATCTGTTTTGCTGTTGTTAACCTTAAAAATATCTGCTTTGTGGGGAGGAAAGATATTTTCTATGCTTGCTTACCTAAAGTAATTTAATCTCAAATAAAAAAACCTAATATCAGGCCCGCCTTTTACATAATGCAGTAAGGAGCTGAAGCAGAAGAAGCAGAGTAAAGGTCAGGGAGGGCAAAATGAGTCTGTGTGTTCCTGGTAAAGGTGACCACACATGTGACTGATGACCTTTCTGATGGAATCATCCCAATGTCAGCCTGTGTATCCTTCCACAACAACCAATCCCACGTCTGATAGCACCCTTCTGTAGGGCATGCAATTCCATGGGGCTACTCAGCTCTGCTCATTTGAGATGTTAAAACCAATATAATTAGGTTATTCACATAACGTTCTTATCGTTAAAATGGTGCTAATTTTTGTCCCAACCATCAGATGTTAGCTTTCAAATGTTAAATAAGATCTGATTGGTTGGGGCAAAATTAGCACCATTTTAATAATAAGAATTTTTTACTGAATATCTGCTAAATCTGAGGTTTTAATAATTTTCCAAACAATTTTCAGAATATTATGTGGCAAGAACAGCCTAACCCAATTTTTGTTTGTCCTTTACTGTTTTGGCTGTGCGCATCACCGGAGAACGTTTCCCCCCCCCCCCCAAATCAAGTACCCCCACCTGCGCTTTCTGTCTTTCAGTAACTTCAGTGCGTGTTTGTATATTGGTGCTTACATCATTACTAACCAGTAACATCTAAATGCACAGACAGAACACACAGCATACAGACATCTTATGTAGGCTATTTGTTTGGGCTTGTATGTGGTGAGGGTGCTGATACATATATTTGGATCTGGATGACCGTAACTAGAGGTGCTGTGGCACTGTACACAACTTTGAGCTACAGGTCCGTGACCTAAGACTCCCACTGTCGCCCCCCTGGTATAATGCAAGCCGTGCGTCGCACAGGTCGCCCATGCCAAGGCTTGCCCTGATGGCATCACTACAACTCACTGGGCTCCCAAGCAAAACTATTATAGACCCCCTCCCTGCGTTCATCTACAGCAGTGTAGGCCCCCTGCAGGGTGTTGCTCACATGACATTTATTTAAACCCGCAGTATAGCAAGTTTTGTATGAC
Organism: Hymenochirus boettgeri; assembly: GCA_019447015.1. Lineage (NCBI taxonomy): Eukaryota > Metazoa > Chordata > Amphibia > Anura > Pipidae > Hymenochirus > Hymenochirus boettgeri. The sequence goes on from CM033474.1 coordinate 35,821,655, forward strand.
CACACCCTCTAAATATACTGCCGTGATCGTGAACTACAAACCTTCTTCGTATAATATCATGCAGTAGTAAATACCGCATGTATATGCATCATTTATGATTTATAGTTGTGCAATACTTACCCTTTTCATCTGATTTTCCTAGAGCTGTTTCCAACCCTGATCTCCTGCCATCACATTCCACCTCCCCTGCTGCTGTTGTGAGCTGGTTTCAAGCTTGCACAGTGAAAGGGTTTCAATACAGCCCCTGAGCCATTGGGGGTGACTTCACTGTCGCAAACATGACTGACTGTCCGCCATGCGGGAGAAACCAGATCAGAGTTGGTAAATGTAGGAGCATCGATGAAATGGTAAATAATTTTTTTTATTTTCAGGGCGACCTTTATGAGTACAAAGGAACAAATAAAATAAACGTCGGTGCAATAGCCTGCTCTAATCAGGAAATGTAATTACACATTCCTGCACAGTATTTCACTGAACTCACTGTGAACCGGAGAGAGTGAACGCACCATAACAAATCATTTTAACCTGTAAACCAGCCAATTGTTCACCGTTAGATTAGAACCACAGTAATCACGTTTAGTGGCACCCAAGCAATGAACCGTATACAGACAAGGACAGAGGTTCTGTACACCAATAGCCTCAGCGTCACAACAAAGTAACCGGAAGGTGTATGGAAAGGACAGCCATCTGGCCAGAAGCAGATACAAAGCGTTAAGAGGCCACGAACCCAATTACTTCTTAAAGGTAAATATGTTTAATCCACAGGTGGTACCAAGCTCAGCGCGGCAGTCAAAAGCAGATCCTGTCTGGTATTTCGATTACAGGGGCTGCCAGAGCAAGTTAATTATCATATAAAGGAAACGTACACTGGGAAATTAGATTGTTTAAATTGCCCATTACTGGAAACTATAATTCTTCCCACTATCACTGTGCTGTTTTTTTGTTGATCTGTCCTATTTCTTTAGGTATCCATCGAAACATCTTACATTTCAGCTGTCAATCAAGTCCCTTAGTATAATAAACTCTTATGTTATATATAGTTATGCTGTAGCTGGAATGGTGATAGTTTGGTACCTGAATTGCATTTGGGAAATTCCCTTCTCCCAATGGTGCTCATAGGGATTACTGAGCATATGCTTGCCTCAAGAGAGTCAGATAGTCTGGCAGGGGGCTGGAGACTGATCTGGAGCAAAACAAGCATTGGGATTGAAGTCATACTGTTGAAAGCGCACCTGTAGGGAAGAAAGGCCCCCTGGTTGGGAGCTGCCACTCCTTCGAACTGGGCACCTGTAGAAAAGAAAGGCTCTCTGGTTTGATGCTGCACCCTGTCGACTGGGCACCTGTAGGAAAGAAAGGTTCCCTGACTGGGTGCACCCTGTTGACTGGGAAGCTGTAGGGATAGAAAAGCCCACGGCTGGGACTGAACCTAGTTTTACGGGACATTTGTAGAAAGAAAGGTTCCCTGACTGGGTGTGCCTAGTCAACTGGATCCTGTAGAAATAAATGGTTCTCCTGGTGTCAAATGTGTCTATTAGCACTAACAGCTCCCAACATTATTTTGCTTGATCGTTTAGTCTGTATAAAGAATTCAACTATAATCCAGGTCAGTACTATGAAATTTCAATTCCATATTTTCCATGTTTCAATTCATCTCTATTAAGAACACACCCAAGAACCCATGAGAATTTTTTCATATTCAGGAATGGACTGCACAGTCCGATCTGGATTTGCAAATACAATCACATTTATCACATCATAGATTTAACGTCTTTGAACTGCCAGTAAACCAGAGCCATTTTCCATTAAAAGGACTGGCCTAAGAAAACCACTGCTTGTACATATTCGCTAAGCAAAAATCTAACATTATTTAGTTATAGTTAGTTATGTTATTGTTATCAGTCAGCAATGAAATTAAAGAAAGAATGTTAAATTGCATGCTGACAATCCGATTCTTTTCAGCAATTTGAAAGGCCAAGGATTAGTTTACTAGAAGAAGATTCTACATCAAAAAAAATCAAGAATGGCTGCAACCTAACAATGAACCTTGAGGAAATAGACAAGCTCAGATTTTTTAATGGGTGGTTTCAGTTTGTATAAGGCAACAGCACTTCTCAAATTTCTCCAATTCTAGCCTATACTTACATTTTATTCTTCGTCTGCAAGGGTGTCTCTCTAATAGGCAATATGAGCAAAATAGTGGGGTTATTATGAGTGAGTGGAGAGTTGGGCACATCGTATTTCACAAAGTTTGGGTGATCTGGGCATTAAGGCACATCATATGTGACGTCTGTGTGATCTTGGCACTTAGTGCATGTATCCGTGTCTATATGTGTGACTCTAGGCATTAAGGCATGTTAATATGTACCTTCTGTGTGAGCTGGGCATATTTTATGTACCTATCTGTGTGAGCTGGGCATAGGGCATCTTTATTTACCTACCTGTGTGAGCTGGGCATAAGGGCATCTTTTTATGTACCTAATCTGTGTGAGCTGGGCATGAGGACAACTTGTAGGTTAGACAGGCCATGCTGAAGGAAACTATTTGACATGGTGGCAGGTTTACAACTCTTTGGAAACATCTATTATTCTACAGGAATTATGGTGTGGATAAATGTCTTTTTTAGGAACTGTAATAAATGCTGCCCATGAAGTTTTAAAAACCAAAAGTTTAACCACGCCCATTCCTGGAAGCCATGCACACCTAACCCTGGTTTGTGGTGGCCCATTTCATGGGCCTAGTGGCAAATAGAGGCGACATTTAAAAGTTTAGCTCAGTGGAAAAACCCAGAGACACCACCCCTTTTCGGGGGATGGCTTACTGTTGGTATTAACACAGATCTCTTTAGTTTTCCCTGTAGGATATTTAAAAGATAACGAGGAATAAAAGTTTAAGCATAAACTTTGATTTGGCTTGAGAGGCTGCTCTATTAATGTAAGTGTCTGTCAATCATACTGCTTATCAGAGCTGATAAGTGTGCATCACAGCTGAATGCAATCAAGAGAGCTTTATCAAGCTGATTAGGTGTGCGTCACAGCTGAGCAATCAGAGAGCTTATCAGCGCTGATTAGGTGTGCGTAACACTGAATGCAATCAAGAGAGCTTATCAGAGCTGATTAGGTGTGCATCACAGCTGATGCAATCAAGAGAGCTTATCGAGCTGATTAGGTGTCGTCACAGCTGAATGCAATCAGAGAGCCTTATCACACTGATTAGGGTGTGCGTCACAGCTGAAATGCATCAAGAGAGCTTATCAGCACTGATTAGGTGAGCGTCACAGCTGATGCAATCAGCACAGCTAATCAGAGCTGATTAGCATGCGTCACAGCTGAATTGCAACAAAGAGCTTATCAGCTCTGATTTTGTGTGAGTCACAAGTATAAACTTTGAATTTGGCTCGAGAGGCTCTCTTTTAATGTGAGTGCTGTGCCAGAGTCAATCAATATCGCTTATCAGAGCTTATTATTGTGCATCACAGCTGAATGCAATCAAGAGAGCTTATCAGAGCTGATTAGGTGTGCGCCCCACTGAATGCATCAAGGAGTTTATCAGCGCTGATTAGGTTTGCGTCACAGCTGAATGCAATCAGCAACCTAATCAGAGCTGATTAGGTTTGTCATCTCAGCTGAATGCAATCAAGAGACAGTTTATCAGCGCATGCGATTGTGGGAAAAATGGTGGATCGCATGCATGACGAAATCGGACACAGGAATCACAACCATTGGAAATTTGCAATTTTTTTAAAGGGATAGTTTCAGTGGAAAATTAATATTTGTTATTTGTTAGTTTGTGTAATGCCTTCTTAGTTATTCTACATATTCTCTCCATTGTGAAAAATCAGTTGGATTTCATACCCCTTGTCTTCCCTGCTGTTGACATTAGTGAGCTGACATTTCAGGTCTAAAGGTCCTTCTACTTCCCAGGATCACCACTTCCTTGGAATGTTCCTACATAATTTCTACTGATTGGCTGTTGGATGGGTCAAACATGCTCAGATCTCTACTGAGCAACTGAATCAACCAGGCACTGGGTCAGGGCAAGACCATAATGGTCTCTACTAGGGTCCCGCAAACGGAGTCAGTATTCGGTTGCATTTATTTATATACAGACAAAATGCTAATTGGCAGTTAAGGTCATTGGGATTAAAAAAACCTGCTTTTTTCTGAAAACATGTATTTGCACTGAACTTCCCCTTTAAATTCCCGTGATTTCCATTATAATGAAATCACATTTGTTTGCAAATAAACACACTAGTGTGGCCTACTCTTAAAAGCCATGTTGGTACGACAATCTTCAAGATGGCTTGAGTTCAGAAAAACAATGTTATTGTATTGTGACATTTCGCCGCTGTCCATAATTTCTATACAAAGTTCTTACCAACCCCCTCTGTCATGAGGAACAGAATCCTTGTTTATCTTTTGTTTAGAGTTTCATTCAACAAATGCCGCCTCATGTTCCTACGGTCCCTTATTGGGACTTAATTCACCAACCCCACACAAAAAGTCAGTATTCACATGCACTAAACCTCAATTCAAATTTAATACTATGGATATGTTATTATTGGGAATCATCAGTTGGCGGTCAGATTGTGGCAGAAGCCTCACCAGTACGTGCTTGTTTTTATTTAAAGGGCATGTCCACCTCAAAGAAAAAGCACCATTTATGCAAAGCCCCCTCAACAAACTTGTTCACTGGCAAGCTCTGCTCTCTCCTGCAGATTCTAGGTCTAGGTCAAAGGTCTGTGATCGATGTCCCGCCAATGGCTGTACTAACAAGCCTCCTCTGCTACTGGTTGTTACAGTTAAAATTATACGTACAACTTCGGGTGGAGGTGTCTTCCTCGCCAGCAAAGGCGAGTGAAGGAACGAAAAAGGGCGTTGCATTTTCTATACATGTTCCAGACGATCTTCGTTAGAGGTACATGTCAATTTTTCTTATCTAAGGTGGACATGTACTTTAAGTCCTATAGCCATGAGTGTGGTTGCTTTTGACGTAACTTACCTTTGGCCCTTTGTGCTCCACTTTATAGTAACACCACGGTTAGTTCCCGTACAAAGTAAGAAGTCGGGGGCTTGTATGAGGAAATCTGCTGTTACACAGGGAGCAACGCCTAGTGACTTTTGCAGACGTCATTTTGTACAGATATGTGCATGTGTTGTACCCAGCTTAGGTTTCGAACTTTTTATTGTGGCATTGCCATTGCATTTTGCAAGGTGCATGGTGGATATTGCATGGCCACTATCTCCCGAAATCAAGCGATATTCAGTGTTTGTGATTGCCTAAACAAAGAACGATAGAGGAAAATCAAAGCTCCCTCACACAAAATCACATGGTTGTATGTATTTTATGTGAGAGAGGAGTTTGGTAAAAAACTAAACATACTGATGATATAAATGACACAAAAACAATACAGTTTATTAAATTATTTTTTTTCCCTGAACCCTCCCCCCAAATAAAAAACAAAAAACAACACAAGAAATCTGAACAATTGGCACAAAAAAAAAAAAAAAAAAGATTGTTCCCATTCCAATACTGTATTTTGAACATATTCTAAATTGGCTTTCTGGAGGATTGGTTAACCTTTCGTGGAGTTTATGCATTCGGACACAAACAGACCACCCCATCGTAGGCTAACCATGCAAGGGGTTCAAAGGGCGGTTTCATAGTAAAAAAGGAAAACAAAACGAAAACGCAAAAACGGCAAATGGGCTCGCACTTCGAACTGCAATCTAATACATACATCCTTCTAAGTTACCTGGTTCGTACAATCTCCAAAGGCGAGGATTAAAGGGTGTACGAAACATCTGTAAAAACAAACGCTCCGTGCGGAGATAGTTGAGGAGGGCCGTTTAATATCCAGCGTGTTGGGTGTTGTTTGTTTGTTTTTGGTTTTTGTTGTTAAATCTTTCAACTTTCCAAAGTTTTCATCTAAATATATATTAGTATTAAGAAACTACAGTTTTTTTTTATACAGCTGCGGACTGGTGGTTAATAAAAATAAAGAAAATAAAATAGACCACAAATATAAAAAAGTTTCTAAACTAAAAGACGTCAGTAAGAAGGTATTTATACTGTCAGGGGTCTGAAAACATAGCAGTGCACAAAACTTTGTGACATGCCTATACCTAAACAAACGTAAAATAATACTGTGTAATTCTTGCTAACAACCATTAATAATGAAGTGTCTAATAATTAGCATTTTGAGTGGGGGAGGCGTAAATATTTTGCCGTTCTTGGGCCGTTGGAACTAAAGAACTTTTAACAAGTATGGTAAGAGGGGGAAAAAGTTGTCTACAAAGCATTATATTGCCTATCAAATGCCATAAACCAATATGAACGTAATCTTCAGGTGAGATAACAAGTACACAATCAACAGATTGGAAATACATCTAGCTCTAACTCTACCACCTTGTCTATGGTGGTATTATTTTCGGATTGAATGGGGATGAAAACAGACTGTACAGATTATATTGCTGTCAACTGTAACAGTTTCCTAGGAGGACGGAAGCCATAGCACAGGGTAATGATAAAAATATTGGTCACCCCGCAACTGGTGAAATATAAAGGCAGTCTAGGCACCTGGTGGTAACATGCTAGCCCTAAAGAAAGTACTGGGCCTGCGGCCTTGATTCTTTGTGTAGGACAAGGAATCTACCTGACCTACGCTGTACTCCTACTGAATAGCGGCCGAGTTGAAGGTGGTGCGATTAGTCCCCTTAGTGACTTACCACAATGCATAGTATTACAGACACCCGAGCCCCTCGATACCAGAAGGCACTGACCGCGCCAGCACGGAGCCTTCAGACAGTAAACACAGAATTAAGCACTGTAACAACTAGGAAAGGCACTGTAGGCGGGGAAGGGTCCTCGGCTAGGCGGCTAGAAACAATAGCCCCGTTATCCATCTATACACCTATGTAACGGCGATTGTGACTCTCTAATCGGTCTCCAGAGGAGAAACGGTTAGCCCTGCAATGGGGACAAGACATGGGAAAGATGTAAAATGTGCCTTCACATGAAAGACGGTACCCTGCAAGGATAATTAATTGAGACCAGCATTAAGTTCATAGTGAGACACCCCCACGCCTACACCCATGGGACTCGGTGTTTTTTTAACTAAAAAAATAGGCCGAGATTATGCATATATTAGCTAGAACCGCCGCTGGCCTGGCGCGACAAAACTCCGCGGTAATATGAGGTGTGTATTAGTCTGAAAGAAAAACAGTTGGGGTAAGTGGCAGATAGTACTCACAAGGGGTTTTCGGATACTAGTAAAAACTGGGAAGGTATTATACATGTCGGAATGGCAAAACGAGACAAGATTAATCATTTCTCCAAGTGACAATATCCGCAACACATAGCTAACGAATCTATAACAAAATATGTTCCCAGCTGCGTGGTATACAGGATGAGAGGGCGTCGGTTGTCAGGGGTATTTTTTTTTTTTTGTTTAAGACCGAGTTTTTTCACGAGGTTGTGTTTAAAACTTGGGGTTGTGCGGTGGTTTTGGCTTCCAGAATGTTTCGATATTAATCACTTATCGGTTGTGTGACATGTAACACTTTTCGTAAGGAAATCGCTGTGAAATTCACGAGTTGGAATCAATTCGGACGGCACGACCGAATTTATGCTTTAGGAGAGCAACATGAAGGTAGTAGGAACTTAGGAATCACAGTATCTATCAAGCTACTGGGTTTCCGGAAAAGAAGCAGTCAGTATACAGACTCATAGAAAACTGTTAAAGATTGCTGCCACGGTTCGAGGGCGAGGGGCAGGCATTGGAATCACTAAGTGGGTTCCTTAGTCCTTTTAGCTGTTAATCTTCAATCCCCAACGCATTCTCCTCTTTCACAGTCACCTCCTATTGTGCTGCTTTTCCTCGCATAGTCCTCATCTGCTCTATCTGCTGTCCCCCACCTCCAACATTTTCCTTCCCTTCCTGTCCATCTCCTCTCATCTCTCTCATCCCCCTTCTTTTTCTCTACTTCTTCTCTGTTCCACCTCTGCCAGTCACTACAGGTCATCTGCGAGGACTTGGGATCCACCTGCTCATTGCTCATGCTTCGTGTCCATTTCTTCCTGCTCTGCGCCATCTCGTTCTTTCTCATCTCTCCTTCTTGCTGTCAGAGAGCTGATTCCTTGTTGAGGTCATCCCTCGATTGAACGTTTCCCTCCCATTTGTCCCTTGCATAGGGCTTTTCCCCAGCCATGTCCGACCATCCATGCTCCAATCCAATGGTGTTTTTTTCTTAATGCTTTCCTACAATTCCCCCATTCCTATGCGCCTTTCTCCTCCAATACACAGATCAAACCCGTACATTGCCTTGCTTTTCTGTTCATCTGTATTCTCGACGACCTATCTCTTTCCTTTCAGTGCTGCCGTCGGCACATTTTCCCCACATATAGGCGCAACTGCCACTAGAATTGGGAGTCTGGTTAGGGCAAGGGGCTCGCAGGGGTGATATGCGGGGGTCCACTTGTCCGCCTGACTTTAACCACCGTGTTCTTGAGCACTAGAAGGGAGGGGATCTCGTGCTTTTAGCATCGCAAAACAGTGGATAGAGTTCCCATATCTGTTTTTCAGACTTTACCCCAACCAATCACCGCCCTCCCCCCCCGGACCCCCCCCCCACCTTTCCTAGTATGAGATTTCGTTCTCTATGGCTCACTCCACCACCTACAGGCCTTCAGGTACTGGCGTGATCGCAGCGTGCCTTGGGGGTTGGTTACATTAAACAACGTTTGTTATAAACATTGTTATAATGTTCGTTGGGCTTCTTGGAAGGTCTAGTTTGACAAATCACTCGGGTATCATGAAGAAATACTTCAAAGTTTTTTAAAACAGGAATTAATGTCACAACCCTACCTGTGTGTTCTGACTTATCTTAGCAGGTGACTGCTCTTCCTGGAAAATTTTTCACACACGAGTCACAGGCATAAGTCCATTCTGTGTTTTTTCATTTCTCCGGTTTTGTGGGTGGGAGTTGATCAGACATCTTTTGAGCTTCTACATTGTGACAGGACGCTCGTAACGTGTACACTTGTGGACCCTGGGTATCCTTCCTCAGCCAACACAACAAAGAAAAAAAAAAAGGAACTCTTGAATAACGACAACAGAATATTATGAAGGCATGGCTAATTTCATGAGTATGTTTTCCGATTTCCCGACCCTGGAACCACTGTATAATTTACTGACGTCCAAAATACTCCTTCCTTCTAAATATTTGTTTTGACAAAAACTAGAAAATGAAATTCGATAGGAATTATAGAATCTTGATCGTTGGAAAATCTATACTATAAGAATTGGTGGTTAGGAACCAACAAAATATTTACTGCAATAAGCAACCATTTATAGAACAAACTTTATTTTTTCCACTAGTGGGAGCACCAATCCCCACGAGGACAGTGTAATAACAGAATTCTCATAAAAAAGGTGAAATGAGTCAGATAGTGCCCAATTAACCCGGTGCCACATACGAAAGAATTAAAAGACTCAATAGTTCACATGGCTTTGAACATTATAGCCCCCTTTGAACTTGGTCTCAATTCTCTCACATGACCAGATCTTTTTTATGTCTTGTATGAAGTGTGGTCCATTTACAGATCTTTAAAACCATCTATTCTATTTCATCATCAGGCGCCTCCCAGCCCTGTCAGTGGTGCCATCTTGCACAGTAAATCATGTGTTACTGAGAGTGGGGAATGAGCTCAAAACCGTCAGTGACGCTAGAAAGCATCAGTTGAGTATAATTCCCTTTAAGCCTTCGCACTGTTGTGGTGAGAACTCTCCCCTGCATCTGTAAATGCACTGTTCACCATATAAGTATTAACTGGTAAGTACGACCTGTGATCTTGAATTAGGTTTTTTCCCATTTTCTAACCAAGGATCAAAATAATCAAAGACTATTTATCATTCTTGTGTAAAATGACTACTGAAAATAAAATTGTCAAAAAGATTACACATATGGGATGTTTAATTTTCGCAGATTAAACATACAATCCGTATCTTTGGTAGCTCTGGGCATGGTGACATTTATTGTGAAAAATCAAATCCTTTATAAATACAAGTGCTAAAAAATTGACATGATGCTCTAGGCCATCAATTTTTTTTTCCTGACTTGCAACAAACCGTGAACCTAAAACCTGTCTTATTGTCCTTGAAATCAATATTATCCATGGTAAAAGAGTAATTATTTTCCATGTACACATCCAAATCCCAACACTCTTTAGAAACAGGAAGATGACTTTTGTGTTGTGCATGTACAGTGCACAGAATACAGGATCAAGTGTATGCACGGCAAATACACGACACTGTGTACTCGCCAGGGTTGGTACCGGCAACGCACCTGTTATTACAAGTGGATTGGTGCCGGCATACCACAGCTGTGTTCGTCACCAGTGACTGGTGGTCACAGCATACTCACACATTGTCTCTCCAGGACTGATTCACGCATGACTCATCACTGGTTCTCACAGGAGGGGTGCACTACATACTCACACTTGTTCGCACAGGGACTTAGTGGGTGCACACCTACTCACACAGTGTTCGTCTGCCAGGGACTGATGCACAGCATACCAACGTGTGTTCTCACCATGGATGTGCACAGCATACTCACAGTGTTCTCGCCAGGGCTTGATGCACAGCAACTCACACGTGTGTTCTCACCAGGGATATGGTGCACACATACCACCACCTGTGTTCTCACCAGGGATTGGTGCCCAGCATACTCACACCTGTTTCTTCACCAGGAGGAGGTGCACAGCATGACTCACACTGTGTTCTTGCCAGGGATTGGTGCACAGGTCATACACACGCTTGTGGTTCCCCGACCGCGGATTGGAGCACCGGCATATCGCTCACTAGGATTGGTGCACATGCATCACACAGCTGTTATAACCAGGGATTGGTGCACGGAAAACTCACAAACCCGTGTTCTCACCAGGGATTGGGTTGCAGCGGGAAAACTCCACCATGTTCCACCAGGGTTGGTACACAAATACTCACACACACCGTGTCTCACCAGGGATTTGTGTCGCTGAATAACTCACAACCGTGTTCTTCTACCAGGGATTGTGCACGGAAGCGAAGATGAACTCACACCATTTTCTCACCAGGGGATTGTTAGCACCGGCAATTACTCCACCATTGTTTTCATCGATAATCACATAGTGTTCTCACGCAGGGATACGATAAGGAATTATTCTCCTTCAAGTCCATGCTCATTTATTTACCTTTTGACGACCTACTTGAGTAATTGCTTTCCACAACTAACACAAGTCCTTGTATTCTGAGTCAGGCTTCCACCCGCCATTTTTGAGAATATGAAGAACATCCTTTTTTTCGTTGCTGCTCAAATATTTACTTATTCACAAATTAACATAATTTACTATATTGCCTGCTCAGGTACCTGCCAGATTATTCAAACAATGCTCGCTGCAAGTGGAGACATCAGTATGGATTTATTGTCCTCCTAATGCGTATCAACCAGCAATGACCGTGGCAATGCTCCCTCTAGGGTCTTTAATGTATTAGGCTGAACAGATGTGCAATTTGGGAGTGACCCCACATGCCAGACGGTCCGATGGACGTCCGTAATGCTGACAATGGATGCCGGGAAAGTCATAACAGAGAAAAAAAAAAAGAAAAAAAAAAAAAAAACACATAACAAAACTGGTCCTTTTAGTTCCTGTGCACCTCTTCATACAAAGCCAAAATCTATAGAAGGCCTGATAAACAGTTCTCCACTCTCCACTCTTACTACAACTTTAATAGTCATCAGTCTGGTGGGATTAACGTTTTAGGCTGGTTACATAGGGGGGATTATTGTCCGTGACCGAGTGACCTACAAGCGTGGCACTTGGTCGGACAATGGAATGTCGGCTTTTGTGGCAACAGTGGGCTGGCGCAGTTTTGCGCGACCATCTGTCAGTTCCCATAGGGAACCGGCACAATCGTCTGTGATTTGCCAAAAGGGCCTATTGCCCGTTCTCTGGATCCAAGAACTAATCGTTGGCGGGTTGGGGGGGGGCCGAAATTAATCTCCCGTTGTGTACCCAGCCTTATAAGCAGATATTCAGCCAAACAATTTACCAGTGCGACCTTTCATTCAGTTGGGAATCGATCTCTGGTCTGATGTTTGTCCCACCACTGATACGCACTTGATCTGGTCAAATATGGTTATGGATCAATGGGAATGAAATATTGCATGGTGCCACCCTGCTGCTTCACATTACAAAGACTACCTGGTAGCCTTTTGCTACGTGTCAGATGTCAATAGTCCCATCAATCTGACCCAACCCAACACAAACAAGGTTCATAGCAACCGAATGCATAATGACTTAGTGGCTATACATATTCGATTTTACTACCTGACTCGAGCCGGCTCCTACAACCTTTGAGCGAATCCTGCGCCGAAGTATTAAAGGGAAACCGGTCGGGAGTCGCTCGGGTCGGTCTACTGAAATTGGGTATATATGTAAGGCTCACTTTTAGGTGAATGAACAAATTCAAACGAGGATAAATCGCCTGTAAGCATATACAAGCAAGATCCAGTGTAAAAATGTTTTTACAAACAAAACATCTATTTAAAGGTAAGGGTCCAGTCAAAAAATAGTTGTTAGATAGAATGTATGAGAGACCTTCCCAAACATAGCTTGTCATTATTATATGTCCAAAGAATTCCCCTGATGTCACTTACCTGACGGCTCCCCCGCTGCCTACAGCACTTCCCCCTCTCTCTATTTCGAGCAAAAAACGGAAGTCAGGAGGGTTTCTTTCTCTGTGCTGACATGCCGCTTCTTCTTTCCCTGTCGTGGCTTCCAGTACGATTGGGTGTCTTCACGTCACCCGCCCTTTACTATCAGCTGCACCAGAATGGGCGGCTGTAGGCGCGAGCAGCAAGGACAGGGACGTCAGGTAAGTGCTACTTCAGGGCATCTTTTGACCTATTATAATGCAAAGTGGGGTTGAGGGGGAGAAGACCACGCAGCACATTTCCTTATTTTTGACTGGACCATCCCTTTAAGGTTACCATATATTAAATCTCCCTCATTAGAATCTTCTATGGTCCCAAAAACAAAACAAGGAACACAATACTATAAACTGGCACACGTCGCAATTTGACAGATACCTGTGCATGATCGCTATCCTGTCAAGTCCAATCGCACAACGCTGGAACTGTCTTTGTTATTCTGATGATTTGATGGAATTCGACGAATACAGAGTGCTGTGTATCAGGGGGCTTAAAAGCTAACTCTCTTATATAAGGGGGAAAAAAAATTGTACTGTATGTAGATCATGTTATTACATTGCAGCCGGCAGACTATTTTACATAATGAAACGGGGCGATGCGCACATAGTACTAGACCTATCGTACGAAGGGGCTGCATTGATATTGGGGGGGTCCGTAACAGCAACATGACACAGCAAAATATGGATCCAACCAGAGAGATGGACAGGAAAGGGCAGCACATGGATAACCATGGCTGTGAAGTACCATTACATTAAAGCGAAAAGTGTTACGCCGATTCTCACATTGGGCTGGATGGGTATTATTAGTGTGGGCTGCTCGGGAACTACACAGGATAGCAGTGAGAGTAGTGTATTCACTTGAGGATCAAATTGGTTCGCGGATTGTCAGCGAAGAGCTACATCAAACACACGGACTTGCTCTGATTCGGTATGGCAACAATTGTTGGTAACTGGAACGCAGTGACTGGTAGGAATAGCAATGTTATGTTGATTGGCACTGGGTAATGGTTAGCTAGGTTCTGTTTTTGTTTGTACAATGTTCACTTTGGCATTGGCTCTTTTTTAACGACAAAACAGTGTCAAGGGTTCTTCTGAACAGAGAGCGGAACTGCTCTGGTAAACACTAGTTACTGGAAGTCTCGCTCACACTTATTCCATGCGGCTTTAGGTTACGGAATAAATCAAGTGGTCTTCCGCTTGCTGTTCTGCGCATTTTTTAAACTCAACATCAAAGCAGTCTGCAATCCTCTGCGTTTAAGGAAAAAGGTTATGGTGGGCGAGGGAGAAGATGTGCCACTTTCTGAACCATTGACGCGGTAAAAGGATCTACTGGTTCGCGGGTAAGCTATGGGTTGGTCTAACATGTTTCGATTCATTCGAATCATTTTTCCTCCTGGATTCAATATCTGTTTTCACTGGAACAACAACCGTTGGTTTGGGAGATGATTACGCTGAAGATGGCACAATATTTTTTTTTTCCTCCGCCTCTGTGCATTTTGACTCAAACCATTTTTTACCACGTCGCAGTGGTAGGTTTACGGTAATCTGTACCATTTTAAGAACGTTCTTCAGCGCTTGGCTGAGGCTTCAAAGCAGGTGTCTTTAATTGCAATTTTAGAAAGGATATAAAGATGTTTTTAGGTTGGCCTGACTGGGAGTAAGATTTGCCATATTGCCTCTTCTGGTTCCACAGACGGCTCTGATGGTGGGTTTATATGTGCACTTTGCTACTTCATGAAGTAAAGCTGTTATTTTTCTGATCATAGTGGCTTGGGGTTAGGGGTTGCAGGTTGCATTTTTTGGTCTCGCGGATGATCTGTGGTGGAAGCAAGCAATTGCTTTTCTGTAAACTTGGTATCATTTCGGGTTTGATTTTGAGAGTCAACTTGACACTAGTAATTTCTGTTTTTGGTCAGAACATTGGTTGGAGTTGACAGTTCATTTTTTTAGATTTGGGGTGGAAGCAACTGGAAGTTGACTAGGTTGCTCTAAACTGAGCTGATACATTTAGATTATGATCTTGGGGTTTACCGTCTTTATTCACCCAGCTGGTGCGGCGGTGCGCAAAAAACAAAATAGCCGAAATACCGGAATCCGGGCTCTGTCTTGCTGTATTTGTGAGCATTGTGAGAGTAACGCGTATATAAGGGGGGGGGTCTGTGTGCTGCTGAAACTAACGGGCTTGATTACTTTCTACTACGTTGTCTGGTCAAAAAAGTTACATGCGGCGCCGGCTGGGCAAACAGCTACTTTGAGAACATTTGAATGTCACTGAAAGATTAATACTTATAAGGAGCAAAAAAAAGATACCCGGAGCCGCCTAGTTTGAAAACAGAACAACTAGCTTGTACTGCACCCCCTATGATTACTGGTTGCTGCAAAGGGCTACCACCGGGGGGGGGGGGACTAAACACCCAACCCGTTCTGCATGGGCTGACAGCTAATTCCTGAACGTCCCTACGATAGGCTTTATTCATACTCCACATGTTCAGTTTGATTGGTTGACTGGAAGTTGCTCTGTGTGTCAGTATTTTGTTTTCCATCTCTGTACGGATCTGTGGTCGAGTTGTGGCTTCTGGGGAAGCGAAAGTGAAGGAGAAGTACACGTGGGGGGCGTCTTCAATCCTGACCGTGTCCCGCCCATGTCACTGGCAGGACACCAATACATTTTTTACTGCTTTGTGGGAAAACAAAAATATATGAACCAGATAGGGAAAAAACTCGCTTCTATCCGGAATTTGGCCCATATTCTGTCTCTAAACACTTTGAATAAAAAGAACAATAGGCTGTAAAATTAGGCAGTTGCCGGGGTCTATGGAACGTAGAAGACTTATTACAGCGGTAGGAACTGATGGCACGAATATCTTTCTCTTACATTGCACTGCACGTGTATGAAAAAGCAAATGGTAAGACATATGCTGTCGTGGTCTGCGAATTGGTTTGGACATATACATTTTAGCTGTGAATGTTTTTAGCTTATTTGTAAACATTTTCTATTTTTCATGTTGTTATACTGCACCGAAATGTGGCTTATTCACCAAGTTTTTACACAAATGCACAGGTGCTGGTGAGGGGGGGCTGAGAGATATTTCTCGGGACTGGGTCTCCGCTATAAACCAACACTCTGTATATTCTTCTCATTGGGCGAAAAAGTGCCGCACAGGCTGCTGGTAACTTTTGGTTTATACCTAGATCGCTAGCAGGTAGTTCTGGTCAATGTTCTAAAGGAAATCTTGATACAAAAAAAGGCGGGGGGGGAAATCCTACAGCAGCATAATAAGGATGACACACAAAAAAGGGGGGAAAATGGGGGGAAAACAAAAATCAATTAACATTGCTTTTAAAAATAAGAGATTTGTCCATCGGCCGCGGGGTCTCTGAGTGCATCACCTAATATCACACCAATACAGACTTAAAAAGGGGGGTTATATAACAAGTCTCACTTATACGCCAGGGAGAGGACCTCAATGTCTAGTGTCACGGCTGCTGAAGACAGTAGGGGGTAGACACCTACCTCCATAAAGAAAACTGAACCCAAGACACTGCCCCCGGGGTGCATGAGGTGCTGCAAGATGCACAAAGCTATGCAGGGACAAGGATAAAGCACGTGGTCTCGCATAGATGCATCTGCCCCATTGGCTGGCCCCGTCGGTGTCTAAATAACAGGGGGAGTCTGTACTGAAAATTTTTGTTGTAAGTATTTTCTTAACTGGCGCGTGTGAACCATTATAAGGTGAGGTGACCAAGTGGGTACGGTCTTCATAAAACTGGGTCGACAAAGGAGGAAGTATTCCTGTAGGCTACGGAACTACTATCATCTAAACGCCTACAATCAAGGTGATCCTCAATACAAAGTATCTTAATCGTTTATAAATACTGCATACATTTTGCGCCGTCAGACCATTAATCGTATTTAACAGTTAAAGAGAGCTAACCACGGATTGGTTGTGCATGGCACCATTTTAAACAATACAACTTTTATTTATAACCCTGTATGTTCTTAAGGAATAGGTCCCTCGAAAAGTGTACCATTCCCTTTATGTCTTGAGTGAGTCTGGTAGGATTAAGGAGCTATGACCTACCTTAGTCCCTGGCTCCTGAGATATCTGATTGACGAACGGGGGGTTAGGGCTTAGTTATGCCTTCCTCCTAGTCTCCAATCATACATTAAGATAGTTTCACTTTTAAACTTTTTTGAACTATTCCCTTTAAAACCAGCTCAAGAAGGCTATATGGCAATGAGGCAATATGGGTGCGTTCGGCCATCCCCTAGAGATACATCTATTTTATTTACTGGTATATCAAGATCCAAGTGTCTTCAACTTTCTCTCTTTGTTTCTGCCTACACTCCATTGACATACTTGGTAGGCATATAGTTATGGAGACGTTACTGGTGTCCGGGCAACAGCCTGACAACCTCCAATACTATGTTACTATGTAACTGTTAGACAGACATTATAGGTAGGGTATAAAAGTTGGACTAGATGGATGTATGTCTTTATACAACCTCCAATACTATGTTACTATGTAACTGTTAGACAGGCATTATGGGTAGGGTATAAAGGTTGGACTAGATGGACGTATGTCTCCCAGTCCCACTTTCTAAGTTCCTAGCAACATAAGTATGGAGGTTGTATAAAGACATATGTTCATCGTCCATCCAACCTTTATACCCTACCCATAATGCCTGTCTAACAGTTACATAGTAAATAGTATTGGAGGTTGTATAAAGACATACATCCATCTAGTCCAACTTTTATACCCTACCTATAATGTTCTGTCTAACAGTTACATAGTAACATAGTATTGGAGGTTGTATAAAGCATACACATCCATCTAGTCCAACCTTTATACCCTACCCATAATGTCTGTATAACAGTTACATAGTAAAACTATATTGGAGGTTGTATAGACATACATCCATCTAGTCCAACCTTTACACCCTACCCATATGTCTGTCTACAGTTACTAGTAACATAGTATTGGAGGTTGTATAAAGACATACATCCATCTACTCCAACCTATACACCCTACCCATAATGTCTGTCTAACGTTACATAGTAACATAGTATTGGAGGTTGTTAAAGACATACTCCATCTAGTCCACTTTTACCCTACCTATAATGTCTGTCGAACAGTTACATAGTAACATAGTATTGGAGGTTGTATAAAGACTACATTCATCTAGTCCAACTTTTATACCCCACCCATAATGTCGTCTAACATTACATAGTAACATAGTATTGGAGCTTATATTGAAGACATAACACAAAACAGAGCCCCACGGCATAACATCTCTATGGGGACAGAAAGGAAGCGGGCAGCCGGTCTTCAGTAAAACATCATAAATCTCTTTATTACGGAATCTTTAAAATCATCAAACCATCACAGTTAAAGTTGCAAACAAACGGACTAACGGACAAAAAACATGTGAACCTTCCAGGCTCCACCCGACGCGTTTCGTGGCCAATAGATGGACATACTTCCATCTTACAAAGTCCCACCTGGATAGTTCAAGCAGTCTGTCACCCATCATTTTTTTTATTGAGGTTAATACCCCAGAACAGTATTGAGTATTGTTCATATAAATAACATTTCCAGGCTCTTCCCATTCCACAATCCGTGTGACGTCCCCCTGTGAAATGGGGAAAATCGTTGTTAAAACAAAAGTCACATTGCAAAGAACACACTGTGTCCCATCAGCCTAATGCAGGCTCCAGGTGTCCTGCTCAGTGTAATATTGTAAATTAACCTCAGATACTGTTGTTTGGCTTTTTATATTAGCTGAGGATGTAGGAAACTAAAACAATGGCCCTTCCCTTCTTTTACAACTAGGAATAATGCTGAGAAATCTTAGTGGACAGCTCCTCTTTCCACTGAGTGGTGTGCCAGCAATCCACCACCTGGCAGTAACTTCAATGGGCAGAATTGTTCCAAAATCCAACGTTTTAAGATTGGAAAGTTTTGTTCGTTTTTCCATGTTGCAGTGATGAGTATTTCCTATTCTCTAATTGCAGTTAAATTACCATAGCACCTTCATCCAAAAATAAATGCTGGGACCTGTAGACAACACAGCCAGTGATTAAAGGGAACACCTCTCTACTAGGGTATATGGCTAGTAAATTTGCTTTGTAAGCATAATACTTAAAGGGAACTAATTCCATTTTTTATACTCAGAATCTGAAACAACCCCTCTAAAACAACCCAATAAGCTATAAAATGACATTTTGTAAACTCTGTTAAAGTAAATCAAGCCTGTTAAGAACTAAATGAGTATCTGTGTGTTGTACATTGTCAGACCACACCTCCTGACCTCAGTCACCAAGCTTCCTTGCTTATCTGTCCATAAAAGGATTGGCTAGAGATTATTAATGGTGTACCAACTGTAACAATTTCCGCCATGCAGCTAGGACTGAGCATGGGCAGAACATAATGGTCGTTGACGCAACTGTGTGGACATTAGAATGCTGTGATGTTAAGCAAAAACCATATATTTTTAGGTAATTTCCGCACCCCTATCAAAATGAGAGGTAAGACATCTGATTACGGTTTTATATAAGGTGTTCTGCCTTCTGGTTCAGTGTTGTTCTTGGCTTTAGTTGTCCTTTAATTCAATATATATTGTGAGTGACTGACATTCTTACTTACAGACGCAGACTGTTTTTTTCTCGTGAGCACTCGAAACATCACAGACAGTGAGTGAGTAGTTCAACTTCAAGTCATAGCAGTCAACTCCTCCTTTGCTCCCTCTCACTCCACTACTCCACAGACTGACTGGGCCCCCTTCTGCGAGCACGTGTAAAGTGGCGCAGCTCCTCCTGAGTCGCCATGTACACTTGCGTGCTGCCTGCTATCTGCCTATCACGCAAGGGAGCTGCGAGCAAAACAAGGAAGGTCCCACCCGAAGCACGACTCATGGATCATCAGAACTTAAAAGCAAGCTTCTCGAGTCGGTCACAGCACGCGCATAATCCATTTAACGGCCACGGCAGCCGACAGCAAAGGGTACTTTTCCCCTCTCCTCCCTTTCATTGTGCCGCCTTTGTTCTTAGGATCCAGGGTGCTCCTGATGTCACATGACTCAATGGTGCCCTCATTTATCTATCTATCTACTACTTATCTATCATATCTGTCTATTTATCATCTATCTTTTTGTATCTATCTAACTACTGTATCTATCTATCTATTTATCTATCTATCTACTGACTTATCTATCCATCTGTCTGTTCTATCTATTATCTATCTGTCACTATCTATCTATCATCTATCTATCTATCTATCTATCTATCTATCTATCTCATCATCTATCTATCATCATCATAAATCAATCTATCTCTCATCTATCTATTATCTATCTATCTACTGTACTATCTATCTAGCCATCTATCTCTACTGTATCTATCTATCCATCTGTCTATTCTATCTATTATCTTATCTTCCTTCTGTCCATTCTATCTATCTAGCTATCTATCTATCTATCTATCTATCTATCCTATCTATCTTCTTCTTCTATCTATCTATCTATCTACTTATCTATCTATCTGTCTATTCTAATCGATACATCCATCCATCCATCCATCCACTATCTAGTTTCATCATCTATCTATCTATCTATCTATCTATCTATCTACTATCTATCTATCTATCTATCTTCTATCTCTATCTATCTTCTATCTATTAATCTATATCTATCTAATCTATCATCTATCTATCTATCTATCTATCTATCTATCTATCTATCTATCATCTATCTATCTATCTCCATCTGTTATTCTATCTATTATCTATCTATCCAATCTGTCCATTCTATCTATCTATCTATCTATCTATCGATTATCTATCTATCTATCTATCTATCCATCTATCTTTATTTATCTATTCTACTGTATATATCTATCTATCTATTCCATCTGTCTATTCTATCTATTATCTATCTATCCATCTTCCATTCTATCTATCTATCTATCTATCTATCTATCTATCTATCTATCTATCTATCTATCTATCTATCTTCTATTCTCTGATCTAAATGTATAGGAGGCAGTAACTATCACTACCCTTTGCTTTTAGTGATTTATTTATTTTTGGAATAATAGTTGAAGTGCTATCTCTACATCTCTCCTATCTCTCATCTATCTATCTATCCATCTATCATCTACTATCTATCTATCCATCTGTCATCTATCTACTATGTATCTATCTATCTGTCTTTCTGTCTGACTGATCTACTACCTATCTATCTTTATCTATCATCTATCTATTTATTTGTGTCTGGCTATTTAGCTATCTCTGAATCTAAATGTATAGGGGGGCACTCTAACTCATACCCTTGCTTTAGTGATTTATTTATTTTTTGGAATAGTAGGAATAGTATAATGTTGTGATAATAGGGGGCGGGTCACAGATATGTGGGTGGGGTTTGGGTGGAGCAAGGTTAGTGCCTAGATGTACCTTTTCTGTCTTTGGAATGTTGGAGAGTATGTGAACCTCTCACTTATTTATTATCTGCTTGTTTAACGTACGCATCATAACCTCTCTGACTAATGCAGGACCCAACCCCCCATTTTGTTAATATGGCATTCCCCATGAGTTCCAAAGAGCATGTTCAGGGGATGAACACAGTGTATCTGTTCCAGAATTTGCTATAATCCAGATGGTTTGGGTTGTACTGATTTACAGCAGCATGTGCGAATGTGATGCCCCCTGGGTGCTGAGAAATGTTTATCACTATAAAGACCGACACACTCAAAGTTAATTCAAATGGTGTCATTTACAAAAGCAGCACAGCTGGAAAATGAACGGATGGATCTGCCATGCTCCGTTTTCAAGTACATTTACGGTCCTAACTTCATCTAATGAGCACAACAAGGAGACAGTATGCCAGTTACCTGAATTGCATGAGATTGATGGTGCTGGCTGCTCCTTCCTTCTCCCCCCCCCAGACTCCTCTGCTTTTTAGTAATACCTACCGCTGTTAGGACAATATTTATTTGGCACCAGTCCTATAGGCTTGAAAAGGATTTACATGCCACAGCACCCAGGGAATAATTTTATTATTAGACTTTCTATTTTTTAAAAACTGTATGTCTTAGTATAAAATGACTTGTTAAAGTTGCAGGTAGCTCCAGGGATGCCCCTACCATGAAGCAAACTGAAACATTTTGCTAAGGTGCGCACCCTGCAAACTTTTAAAGGCTTTTAGTTAAAAAAATCTCCTTCCAGCATACTGCATTAAAGCACCATTCCACCAATCAGTGATAAGTCAGCCCTCCAGTCCACCAATCAGTGTTAAAAGTCAGCCCTCCAGTCCACCATTCATGTTTAGTCAGACCACCACGCCCACCTCCACAAGCCAAGCCTATGTTCCCTGATAAAGCCTGCCTGCTTCAACGTGCTACCACCCATCTACCAATAGATGGGATTTAAGTTGTTTCAAGTGTTTAAAACCCTAGGAACACCCCTGGGTGGCTCTGTTGTTTTCACCTGTATCCGGGAACACTGCTGTGTGAATAAACCCATATACAAACCGAATCCGCCGTAGCTGTCCTGTTGTTTGTTATACTACAACATTTAGATGTCAAGGATGCTGAGATTTGAACAATAGCGCATGTCGGAGACCTACGGCCAACACAGTTTCTTCTTACGGCATTTCATCTCTGTATTATTCTCCAGGCACTGTAGATAAACAAACCATAATAACGGCTTGTCAAACCCAACAAGGGATATTTTCCACTACCCAATTATTCACTTTAACACCTGGAAATTTTAATTATCATCTTTATACATCTGAAAACAGTAGCTGATTGGAAAACCATGGAAACATATGGAGGCAAGCGTGTGTACCCATCAGGATGAACACATGCAGCCCATATCCACATTCATTTTATTATCTATCAGCAGCATGTAGGGTGCAGATAAAATGTCCTGAACATGGATGTAGATTGGTTTTTGCAGTTTAGGGAAGATAAGAAATCTAAGGTTCCCTAGAGTAACCTGGAGTGGGCATGCCGGCTGAACTCTGAGCCATGTAAATTTAGGGAAATTTAGGATTTATCTTCTCCGTTATCCTATTCTGTTTTTAATAGCAACACACCTGTGGGAGATGGGAGATTCTATATAAAACACTGGCTGTGAGACCTTTTTGTCGGTTTTTGTTATATTTTTCTATTGACTCTAGTAATGTTAAATCTTCATACTTTAGATGATCATAACATTTTTTTTTTAAATAGCGCTTTTAAGCCTCATCATTAGAATATCTTTATATTAGGGTTGATTTTATATATTATTTATTATTTTTTAAAGCATAACTAGCCCTTGAGACATACCTGACAACATATCCCTTTAAAGGGTGGTGGGGTGTGAATCAACCAGGTACAGTGATGAATTGCTGGTGGGGGGTGTGGAATCACCGGTACAGTGATGAATTGCTGGTGTGGGGGGGGGGTGAATTACCAGGTAATGATGAATTGCTGGTGGGGGGTGTGAATCACCAGGTACAGTTGATGAATTGCTGTGGGGGGTGTGAATCACCAGGTACATTGATTAATTGCTGGTGTGGGGTGGGGTGAATCACCAGGTACAGTGATAAAATGCTGGTGGGGGGTGGGAGTGTAATCACCAGGTACAGTGATGAATTGGCTGGTGGGGGGTGGGGTGAATCACCAGGTACAGTGATGAATTGCTGGTGTGGGGGTGGGGTGAATCACCAGGTACAGTGATGAATTGCTGGTGGGGGGGTGGGGTGAATCACCAGGTACAGTGATGAATTGCTGTGTGGGGGTGGGGTGAATCACCAGGTACAGTGATGAATTGCTGGTGGGGGTGTGAATCCCATGTACAGTGATGAATTGCTGTGTGGGGGGTGATGAATCACCAGGTACATGATGATTGCTGTTTGGGGTGGGTTAATCACAGGTATTGATGAAAAGTTCCCAGACAAGTAGACATGGGTGAGAATGTTGAGATTGTGAGAAAAAAACTGCTGAGCAGAGAACAAAAGGAGTAACTGCTTCCCCATTATGTAAGCATTGAAAAGGAAATCACAGACCCCTGCACAAATCTAAAGGCTGATACACACAGGCCAATCCCAGCCCTTGACCAAATATTGGTTGCGGCATAGATTGGGTGAAGTATTGACATTACACTGATGAATAATAAAGCCGAGACCGTCTTAGCGGGCCTCTCTGGTTTTTGCCTTTAGCTCATGAGATGCCGGTAACCCCTCTTAGTAGATTTTGCATTTCCTAAGGGAAAAATTATCTGGAGATTACCCAGATTCTCCATTCCTTATTACGATAATAAGTAGAGCTCTTGAAGAGTTTGTTTGCAATCCAATAAATGGAATGCTTGCCCATAGTCCACTTGAGGACTAGGTCACTTGGTCCACTTGGTTCCCGGTACAGTTTTCCCCATATATTGGGTGGGGCTGGGAGTGACCCCGGCGGTCTTGGTTCACATTGGTGCCAATGACAAAGTTCGAGGTGTGAGGTGAGGTCCTTAAAAATGATTCCCGAGAATTAGGGGCCAGTTAAAAGCAAGGACCTCCGGGTTGTGATTTCAAAATACTACAGTCACCACGTGCTACGCTAGGAGGCAACGGGAGCTCAGGAGTATAAATGCGTGGCTAAGAGATGGTGTAAAGGAGATGGGGTTTGGGTTTTTAGAGAACTGGGGCTGACTTTCTGTTGGCTACAGGCTCTTTAGTAGTGACGGATTGCACCTCAAGGGTGGTGGTGCAACTGTTTTGGGGGAGAAGATGGCTAGGGGGTTGGAGGAGATTTTAAACTAGGTATGGGGGGGGAGGACTACGTATTGTAAACTACACAGGGGTATATAGATGAAGTTAGGGTGGATTTAATAATCCCTGTGCCACCTACACCATAAATAACTCGCTGTGTTAAGTGCATGCTGTAATGGAACAGATTTGGGTTTTCTGGTAGATAACAGACTTAGCTATAGCAAAACAATGCCAGGTATCAACTTCGAAGCTAGCAAGATATTGTCTTGTAATAAAAAGGGGAATAAGATTAAGAGAGAAAATATTATCTCCCTCTTTACAAGGCACGGTAAGGCCTCATTGGAAATGCGTGTGCAGTTTTGGAATCCCCATACAAAAGGAACATCGTGGAAATTGAGCAGTTCAAGAAGGGCAACTAAATTAATAAGGGGAATGGAGGGCTTGAATATGCAGCAGATTAGACAGTTAGGGCTGTTACATTAGAGAAGCAACGTTTGCGTGGGGACATGATTACTTTTTTATCAAAATTAAGGGCCATACAATGAACTCTCTGGTGCATGTTTACAATAGTCATATCAAGGACAAGTGGAACATCCTTTAAGTTAGAATATGTTCCGAAATCCAAAGAGACTGTCCAAATCCAGATGGATCCTCCGGATTTAAGGACTTCGGAAGGTATTTTCGATAATCCTCAAAGGTACTGGCTATTTTTGGAGAATTATCAAAATAGCCGAGAATGTCGAAAATTATTGAAAATGTGATTGGAGACTCAAAAGTGTGTCGGATCGTATTTTTGATTTCGATCGTATTCGTTCCGGTTTCGGATTTTCGGATCTTCAGAGATTTTCCCGAGATCCGGAATCCAAAAACAAAACAAAACTACAATTTTCGGCATCTCTAATTAGAAAGGTTTCTTTAGGCTGGTACACAACAGCAGATTTTCTAGAAATTACGGACGCACCGGTTTTTGAGTGGGGGGGGGGGGGAGGGGGGCAGGTAAACGGCTGAAAGCCTCGAGGATACAAACTGGAGTGCGTGTCTCAACACATAGGGTAGGAGATGCCATGGCGGGAGTGGAACGCGCTGGCAGGGGGCGAGTCTTCGCGGTGGCCCGTGTAGTATAGGGCGTACGTGCGATGCAACGCCACAGGGTGCGAGATCAGCTGTGGGCCATGCAGTCTTCTGGACCAGCGACAGCATACCCGTGCCACTACAAGTTGAGGTCGCGAAGATCATGTGGAAGGTCTGTCCATGTAAAGTCAAGGCGCTTGAGATCCGGGGAAGAAGTGACGAGTCGGGGTGAAGTACGATCGTGAGGAAACTAATGGAGATTAAAGGATAGCGGTGTGAGCTGAAGGATAAGGGGAGACATGTAGGAGCGGGGAAACGAGATCGGGACCTGGGTGGAAAGGGTGAGGAGGCGGGAGACAGGACTGGTGGGCTGATAATCTTTTGACCGGGCTCTCGCGTAAGCACTCAGGTGAGACAAGCTGTACTTTAGAACAAGAGTCACAGCCTAAGACTTGTTAATCAATGTTTCTATCATTAACTGCTAGTGGATATTAAAAATAGTAATATATAAGGGAACGGTTGCATTTTGGGTGGCGATATGAACGACATTTCACCCCAGTGCTTGACGTGGGATTTTTTGCTCCCTGATATGTTAGGGGGTGGAGGCAACAGCTAGGTTGGACGCAATGGGCGTTGGCTACTTACTCTGGTTAGACCTATGTTCATTTGGTGCAAACCTACTTTGTACAATTATAAGTTTATTACTTCAATGGTATTGTATGGGCAATCGATAAATCTAACAATCAAAATTGTAATTGAACGTCCACGGCTGTAAATGTCCAATCATGGCAGCGATTGTTAAGTTATGGTATCAAAACTGCGCCTTTATAAATATGGCCCTTGTACACATATCAGTATGCTTGTGAAGGTTCTCATTCATCCAGGTCATGGTATATCTGTTGATTCAATTAGAATCAACTGGACTTGAAGTTTAGTTCTTGAAGACGTTTCGCTAATGTCATCCGACTGATTTATAGGAACGCCCTATAAGACACCTTACTCTGGGCGTTCCTATAACACCTCTTAGCCACTACCAATCCAATCACGCCTTAACACCTGCTGTGATATGCTAATTGGGATTTTCCAGGGTATAATTGCCACAGATTCTTGTACAAGTTCATTCTGAAATTGAGAAAGCCAGTCGAATGACTAGCGAAACGTCTTCAGAACTAACTTCATGTCCAGTTGATCTAATTGAATATACAGAACATATCTAGTAAGGATTTTGTATATTCTCCCTGTGGGTTTCCTCCGGGTCCTTTGGTTTTCCCCCATAACTTATATTTACAGGTTGTATGGGTGAGATAAAGTTTGTAAAGAGTTGTAAGCTTGTTTGGGCACTTAATTAGATTAAATAATCACTATGGGTTTTTGGGGGTGGGGGAGGTAAGTTCGAATTTTGTTGTAAGAGGTGGCGTTTTCCCATCGACTGCCCTTCCTCTAGCACATAGCTAAACTAGGATTAACAGCTGCCGCCTGGCTGATCCTAATATTCTTATCTGGAATTCACGAATGAATGTCACTCATGGACAATTACTTTTTTCTTCTCCCTCAAAAAGTCCCTTTTGTATTAACCCAAAACTAAACTGTAGCCAAAGTTAATGACCCCATACAAAACCTGTGTATATGCAAAGCAAGGTGGCACCTCGGTGTGCAACGTCTGGCAGCTGTCTACAGGCAAACCAGAATTAATGCCTTATATCCTTATGTAGATTGCCATGGACCGGTGGAAACTATTTTGCATGCAAATAAGCCATATTTTCTGATCACAGTGCCACAACGAGCTGAATTAATTGGATACCAGGGAATTAGAGGTGCCCGTAATTAACTGTATGTGGAGCCTCTTCCTCCACTGACTGGACTTCAAACAATGGACAACTTGTGCTTTAGTATCTATAAGTTTAGATGTGACTGAGGTCTCAATTTGGATTTTTGTTCTATTAGTCGATTGTACACAACAATTCTCACAACTATGAAAATGAAATGACCCAATAGTTATAATAACCCATAGATGATTCCAGACGTGAGGCAGTATAGTCAGTGCAGGTCCATGAGGTTCTGTGGGATTTACACTTACACAAAAGGATTCATGTTGAATCTCCCTGTATATTTTGTCCATTTCAAATGTAAATAAAAAATCATGTTTATTTGTGACTGAGAATTTCTGTCGATCTCCTTTATAGGAAACTGGGTGAAATCCTTTGAATCTCTGTAATGATAATCCTCCCTGTTAGCACAAACTGGGGCCAATTTATAACTGGCCGATAATAGCGCCGGAAAATACCGCCACACATTGCCACGGAAAAAATACCGATATCGCCATATTTATAATAATATTTCGCGGCCCGCGATGTGCGTCAGTAAATTTAACCATCTTAGCGCAATACTGCACTTAGCGCATTGCGCTAAGTACAATATCACCACGAATCCCGAGCAGGGGGCTGAGAGGGATGCGACCCAACCGCTCAACCCACCCCTTCCCACAGCCCCCTCCCACCCCCTGCCCCGTACTCTTGCGGGGAGGGGGAGGGAAGAGCCTGCTGGGGGGTGGAGGGACCCTCCAGTAGGGGCACTGAAAAGTGCCTTTTGGGTCTTAAGGGTGCCCCACAGGCTTGAGCCGGGACACCCTCCCCAGCTCTATCAGGGCCTTTGGCGGCACTTACAAGTGCCCTTGTGGCTCTGACCAAGAGCCCTTTGGGCTTAGGGGTCCCCTATCTCGAACACCGGGACCCCCCCCAGGCCCTTATAAGAGCGTTTGCGGCACTTACAAGTGCCTTTGGTGCTCAAACCGGGACCCTAGTGAGCGCGCTCTTTAAAGAGCTCTTTGGTGGAAACATCGGTCGGCCTCCAGCCAAGCCGATGTTTGCCAGCTGCTTCTTTCTTCATCCATCTACTGCGATGGCATCTGAGAGTCCGGAGAGGTTCTATAGCATAAGTCCTGTCCATACATCCCGTTGGATGCCATATATGTGCTATATCGCATAGACTCTCTGGCTGTGTAATAATGGCGGAATAAGAGGTGGTCCGTGCATGGAGGATTACCGGTACAGTGGTTTGGGCTCTTGATTTACACTGACTCTTAATATTGGTAACGGCTCTTCAGGATACCGTAGTGTTAGTTGGGGGACGCCCCGCTAACACTCAGCATGGCTGGACTGGTTCATATTTTTAAGTGTTTCTAATGTTTTTGTAGGATACAACACAGGGCACAGGGGGGTTACTATTTGTGTATTGTGTGAATTAATATGTTTTTGCATAGGGTACAATTAATAAAGGTTGAACTAATTTTTATTGAATTACGGTGGTGTGATTAGCCAGTTGCAACATTTATGGGATCTGTAGTACCAGGTGTCTTTACCTTTGGGGTTTTGTGTTATTATTTGTGGTTTGTTCCGTTTTCACCGCACTATGTGCGTGGCTACACCTGTTTTAAGAGTGGTGCACACAGTACACCTTTATATCTATCAGTAGAAATTACTGTTAGGAACATTCCAGGACTGTGATGCTGGGACCGTACAGACCTGAAATGTCAGCTCACTAATTTCAACAGCAGGAATAGCAGGGGTATGAAATCAACTGATTTTTCTAAATGGGAGAGAATATGTAGAATACTAGGTATGCAATTGCAAACTAAGAATTTAAAATAATATTTTCCACTGAGGCTTTCCCCTTTAAAAAGAGGAAGATGAGATAAAGACAGATGGTGATAGACAGTCAGATTTTAAGAAGTTTGTGGAGGAGTTTAAGATCAGTTAACCCCCACATTACCACATAGAGTTTAAAGAACAATTTTGTCCTCACAGATGTTCTATGTATATGGCTTTTGTTTTATCCTTGTAGGCAGCACTTTCAAACGGGATGTAAATTGTCTTTGCTAATTACAATGTTTGATGCTGCTTGGGTATCTGCAAGAACCAGTTCTTAGATATCAAGCTTCCTGATGTTCTTGCTGTGTCAGATCCATTGTGTTCTGCTGTGAAGTTTCATGGACTCATCTGCAAAAGACAATAACAAAGTGAATGTGTAATTACAGCATCATGTCTCTAAAGAGTTTGTGTCAAAAGCTAAAAACCACTATATGTTATTTAGGCACAATTTTCTTACAGGAGTAATTAACTCTTCAAATTGCACATTGGTACTGTCTGTAGCTTTACATTTAATATAAATTTGCACTGAAATATATAAATCTAACGCTATTGTCCGTATTTTTCTCACAATGTGTATGTGTATTTGGTGGTAAGGTCATTGACCCCATCCCATAATATATTTTAGGTGATATTAACACATTGCTGCTTGCGTTAAGACCCCCCAACAAAGCCCAATGGTTTGAAAAATCTGCATCCAATTTGTCTTGAACTAGACCATCAGATTGTGGGGTTGCTGCTTAGGAAACCTTGCATAAAGTTTGCAGATTAATTCATGTTAATCGGTTGCTCTACTGGTTAAAGATATGCAGCAATTTCCATGCTAAATATTGCGAAAAATTGTACATTTTTCCCGATCATTTATTATGCGACATTAGACCAAAATCGATCGTAATAATGATGGGAAAGTTGGGTTTTTAAGTCGCTCGGTTTAAATGATCATAGTATTTTCTGAAGTTCTGATTAATGTAATGTAACCTCACAATAGATGAATTGAATGTGAAACATTAGTATGGGACATCTGCATACAATTAACATTGTACATCTGTCTATCAAGTATCGGTCTGTTTACGATCGCAATAGCCTTTGTTGTGTATGGCCACCTTAAATAAGTCTTCTAGCTTAGATATTCTGATTGAAACATTGTAATAGACCTTCATCCAATCTCTTTTTATTGATATAAATGTTTCTTCTTCTCTAGCGAGGCATTCTGATTGGATAACATTCTAAAGCTGGGTACACACGATTAGATATTTCGGTCCGTCGACCGATAGTTCATTGTATCGGTCGATCGACCGAAATTATCACATTCGAATGTGCCCATGTTCCGATCGAGCCGTTCGTCCAAATCGGACGAAGGACGAACGGACAGGTGGAAAACCTCGTCCGATCGTGCGGTCCTCTATGGACCGCACGATCGGGTCGCGGTGACTTCGGACGCGGCTGCTTTTGCCGCACCGACAGTCCTTCCTCCTGGCCGACCGTTCGAAAGTATCGAACGGTCGGTCAGAGGAAAAATCGCTAGGTGTGTACCTAGCTTAATAGACCTTCTCTTCATCCAATCTTCTCTTTGTTTATTTAAATGTCTCTTACAGAAAGGAAAGGGGAAATATTTGAATATCGAAGATAACATCTAAGCTTCATTACAGAAATAAATGTAAACATGTAAATAAAATGTACTACTCTTCCATTCATTTTCAATCCGCACTGCACGCTCTTAAAAAAAAAAAAAGGCCACACAAAGCCAGTTTTGGACCTGACCCTCCATATCCTTTAAATCACGCACAATATGACCAAAAGTCAAATTGTACACTGTCTGTCAATAATGGTTTAAATGAATGTGTAGAAGCACTATATGGTATAGAAAGTTTGTTGTTATATTTTCCAAGTTTAACATTTATTACGTTATTTGTTGTTTACTATTAGAGGTCTTCTTAGGTCTTCCTGTCTTCTCTTGTATCGCTTGCTTTTATGTTATTGAGCCCCTGTAGTTCAGGCTGCGTACATCATGCTGTTATTGTTTATAAAGCACTAATGCACGCTTTTAGAAAGGACTGGACACAGTCATTTAAAAAACCTGCACAAAGTGCTCGCCGCCACCTTACCTGAGCCAGATAGATGTTTGTTAACCCTTTGTGGGCTGTAAGTAATGAGCAGTGCAGATCTGAGGAGATGACGCGGATGAAGGCGCCTTTCCTGTTGGAATTAAAGAAGGAATAAACTAAATCCAATGATTCACATACATGAAAGAGATTTAAACACGCCGACAAGCTGAAACAGATCAAGACAATGAGTCCAAATCCTTAGATGATCCTGCATGAAAGATTCTTCCAATCCCCACAGCAGACACATAAAGACAGAAGACACGGGGAAAGTTAATCAAGATAAAATTTTTCTAGTTGTTGGCTACAGTGAAAAAGTAAACTCAATGTATATCTCTACTGAGTCAACCGAATCGCTAGGTCAAGGGCAAGGCCATAACGGTCCCTATTGCAGGTCTGACTACCAGCAAACAGGTATATAAACATTGCATGTTACAAATGCACCACTATTTTTTTATGCTTGTCCTTGGCCATGGTCATAAATGTTACAACAGCGCCATACCATACCACCGGTGGTATTTCATTATTATTTAGGAATGATAAGTGTTATTTACCAACTGGTAGTGTTTACTTAGCGCTCCTTATTTAAAGGGTACCTGTGCTCTCAGTGCAAGTGTTTCTAGTAAAAGAACTTTGAAACAAGCCTAGGATGTCTTTAGCTTTTCTGGATCTTTAGTTATAGGCTTGTAAATTTACACTTATTATCTCCCCTGTCTCTCTGAGTCTGTGACAGGCACATGAGGCGGTGTAGAAAGCCCCATCCCCCAAAATTAATATTTCCTGAAGCTTGTTACGACCTGCAACCATACTATACTATACCCTAAATACTAACTATCCTTTCCTCTACCTCCTTTGGAGAAAATAATGGTAACTTTAAAAATGTAAGAAGTATAATGTACAAGTTTGGAATGCTTAAACCTGAGACTTAGGGCAGAGAAATGGTGCTGGTGATGTCACAGATCACAGTGCTAGCAGGAAAAACACCCTTTAAACTGCTGTAACTTTTGGAAGACAGCAACTAGAGCATGATCCTGGAGTCTTTTTAAAAGTAGGAGTGTGCTCTTTTTATTGAAGGCCACTTGTATAGAGACTACAGTTCCCGTTTTGAATACCCTGCTTTATAATATATTAGTATTCTCTGTTTTCATAAGTGAATGGTTGTGGGCCCACCAGGGATTCCCAATGATCCAAGGGTCCAGTCCAACCCCACAATTTCCCAAAGCACCTGCTGTGTCTCTTTTAAATCTTGTCCTGCACAAACCAGGCCGTTAGGTCTCGGGTCATACCAGTGTAAAATAGTATGGGGACAAATAATCTTTATTTTCATTTATTTAGGTAGTATGAGTGGTACTGTCCAGGACTATCGTTCAACATCCCGACAGTAGAATAAGAGGCAATGATACATACCCTACAAATTGGTGAATAGGATGAGATGGAGACCCACAGAGGTGGATGTGAGAGGAGATTACCCTACATGAACCTGGACACCTTCTACTCTGTATATGTCCTTTGATAAAGTAAATACAAAAAGTAAAGGTTGAATTTTTAATTATACTTGTTTAGAAAAAAACAAGTTAATTGTAAAATATATCCTCTATACTTTACCTGCATGTGCATGATCAGCGTGACAATAATACCCATATCACCATGTTTTTTATCCTTTTCATTATTTTATTATTTATTAAATGGAGCCACCGGGAATTTAACTAGAGAAAAAGTATTTGCAGCATAAAACATCTTTTTCTCGTGCTACATCTGAGTTCCACCACCTGGGGCCATCCTACGGTTACTGAGGGAACACTCAAATATCCTGCAACAGATGTGCTGGGTTGTAGTCAAGGAACGCCGGAACACAACAGGTTTCCCCACATCCCTGAATCCCCTCCAATGAGTTGCAAATCAAAGTGTCTGGTTTGAGTTTGCCAGATCTGTAGAGCCGATGGTGTAATTTAGTTTGCATAGTTTGGAATCTGCTGAATAACTGGAACGTAGAGACCCAGTACTCTTTACATAATGGGAAAAGGTGTAGAGAAGATGTGTTTTTCTTTAGTCACCAGATAAATCACAGTACGGCACATCTGAACCACATAGACGGCTGCCACCAAAAACATCTGCCTTTGGTCAGCAAAATGGCTAAAATGGGATCACAGATATCCTAAAGGGAGGTTTACAAGCCAATGGAAGGGAAAAACATAAAATATCAAAATGTATTAGAAAGGGAAATTTTATTTAATTTAAGGCATTTGGATTCATTGCTCCAGGCCACCTGTAGCACCCAATCAGGTCTCACCACAGTAATACACTAAAATCTGATTGGGTTTTTGTTTGGTTGTTTTGTTTTTGCAAATAATTGTTTTTCTATTGCATAAACCTCTGTGTTCACATTTGGTGGATTAGGTGGAGAATTGTAACTGACTAACCTCTATTTCTCATAATACAAAGCAATGACTTCATCACACTGGATGACAAATATAAAAACCATCAAACTGGTTTGAAATGACTTTTGAATGGCTGGAACTCCTATTACCATTGAGGGGATGTTCTCTAGCACCAAGTCTTAAACCTCACTGAACTGTCTTCCTTTGCCTTCTTAAGGGACTGATAACCATCATCTTTCCTATGGCTGCATGACAGACAAAGCAGATCACACAGGGGCGTAACTACCAGGGAGACACCACACGGGGCCCCATTGTTTAATTATTCCTATGATAGATATAGACTCTCTCCCCAAAACCACTAGAAGAAGCACGGATAGGGGCCCCATCATAGTTTTGCTGGGGGGCCAGTGATTCCTAGTTACGACACTGAGATCAAACAAGAATGTATTAATGTGTTTAACCAGTACAGTGGGCAAGGGCAAGAATTTACTGTGGGACCTGACCCAGTCACCAACACCCAAGGCGCTGTTCTTTCTCCACACAATTTTATCTGTATGTTTCCTAATGCACAGACCTTGCCACTAAGGCACACAAAATGTCAACTAGTCAATAGCACATGATGGTATGAAAGGAAGCTGTAAGAGTTGGGTCTCTTAATTCTCTTTACGTTTAGCAGCTGTGCGTCTTAGTGCAACAAACAGCAGGGAAATGTATAAAAGTTCTTTATTGTTAAAAAGGTGGCTATTTTGCCCCCAACCAATCAGATGTTATTTGCCATTTGGAAGCTAACATCTGATTGGTTGGGCAAAATTATACCATTTTTAACGATAAGAAACTATTACATCTCCCTGAAGATATTTACTAGTTATGCATTAAAAAAGAAATCTATATTGAAAAAGGTGACCCACCATTCCCAAATAGAAATGACCAATTTCTACCATGACCTGTACAATGGTCAGCCACCGGCAACCATATGGCTCAACACAGGAGGACTCCACCGTATTACATTTTGTATGTAAAACCAGGATCCACTCTGGAACCACAATCATTACCTGCCAGCAAAACTATGATGAGGCCCCTGTCCATGCCATATACACAGTAGGGATGGTATCCGGGTTCGACGCGAACCCTTCGATTCTGAAGATCTGTCCGAATCCGGACTTTCGGAAGACATTTTTGAAGATTTTTCGAATGTACAGAGCTATTTCAATAATTTGATCGAAACCATTTTCTAGTTTCCAATCCTATTTACAAAAATCGAATGTTCGAGGCTATTTTCACTATTTTCAAAAATAGCCTCGAACGGTCAAAACTACGATTGGAAACTTGAAAATGGTCTCCGATAGCATTTTTCGAGAGTTTTCGAACACTCTAAGAATTTTCGAAAATTATCGAAAATTCCGGTTTCAGATTTTAGGATCTTCTGTATTTTTCCGAGGTTTCAGAATCCGAAAACATAATGAGACTAGTGAGTTTCGGCCATCTCTAATGCACAGTGGTTTTCTGGGAGGAGGCTATATATCCGTCATACGGAAAATAAGAAGATGGGACCCCCCTGTGGTTGCAGGGCTGCTCCTGGTAGTTACACCCCTGCTTACCTGGCTCCCCAGTGATCCTGAAGGAAATACACACCATTGTCCACCAATCCTTCGTCTTCCTTCTGCAGTTTTCCTGATGTTAGCAGCATGGCAAACGACTTACTGGGCTACAGAAGCTGCCTCTTTTAGGTTGGGGCCATAACGCTTGTTAGTGCGGTATCGCAAATTATGATACTGTGCCTTTATAAATATGGCCCTGTGTGGATAATAAATAGCATATAAAGCCAGCAGAGGTGTAAACAGGTCTCCTCCTTCAGGAAGGCTGGTTACCAGGTAAATATTGTGATTCTACGATTGGTCTTATATTTAAATATATGTATACACTTTTAATAATATTTTAAAGGATCGACTGTGTGTTTCTTTGCCCTGTGTTCACTGGATTTGTGCACCTCCAAGATGCAGTAGGAATGCATAGAACTCGAACTCGAACCAGAGTTCGAGCCGAACTGTTCGAGTTCGAACAACCCGGACTTTCGATATTTCCTCGGACTTTCGATGATTTATCGAATGTTCGACCGTTCGAATCCGCGAGTAAATGTACATGGTATCTAGGCGGCGAACATCGAATCTGCGAGTAAAGTCTCCATAAAGCCTATGGTCGAGCATCGACATCTGCGATAAAATGTCCATGTTACCTCGAACGTTCGACGCGAAAGCTCGAAAGTAGCGCGCGTGAGAGTAAAATCGATTTTTCGAAAGTCCTGGATATTTGGAACATGCTCCCCAGACCATTTGCCAGTCCCCGCTCCACCCTTTACATTAAGTTACCATTAATATTTTAGTTTATTTGACTCGAACTTTTCGAACTATTTGCCTCCCATGACTTTAAATGGGTCCGTTTTCGAACTTTCGAATTTCGAACTTTTAACAATAGTTCGAAATGTCGAAAACGGACCGAACTTTCAATAGTTCGACCATCTCTAGTATGCAGCTTGGACAATTAACATACTGAATAGGGGGGGGGGGAGGGAACGTTTAACTACACAGGGGTAGATAGAGAAGTTAGGGATCTGGGGGCTAGTAACACAACGGAGGGAGGAGAAGGAGGAGGGGGGAGCATAGAGGATAAGGAGGCATGTACGACCATGTATGGAAGTAAATCAATTGATAATCTAAAATGTATGTTTACAAATGCAAGGAGTCTGGCTGGAAAAACCGGCGAACTTGAAATAATAGCGTTAAAGGAAAGGTATGATGTAATTGGTATAGCAGAATCATGGCTTAATGATTCACACGACTGGACAGTAAATATTGAAGGGTACTCCTTATTTAGACATGACCGAGTTAATAAGAAAGGAGGAGGAGTATGTATGTATGTTAAACAGGAATTGAAGCCAAATTTAAAAGATGGAATAGATGGGGAGCAAACGATGCGGCAGAAACATTATGGGTGGAACTGTGTACAGGAAGCAAGAAGGTAGGTAAATTAATTGTTGGAGTGTGTTATAAGCCGCCAAATGCCGGGGAAGAGGTGGAAATGAATCTCCATATGCAGTTGGCGAAGGCTGCTGGTATGGGGCATGTTCTGGTTATGGGGGATTTTAACTACCCTGAAATAGATTGGAGTAATGGAACTGCCAGCACCTCAAAAGGTATAAAGTTCTTACATTTCCTATATGAGCATTTTCTTTCACAGATGGTAGAAGTTCCTACTAGAAAGAATGCGTTGTTGGATCTGGTGATATCTAATAACCCAGAGCTCATTTTGGAGATGAAGGTAATGGGAAGCTTAGGGAATAGTGACCATGATATAGTGTCATTTAATATAGGTTGCAGAAAACTAAAGTGCACTGGCTTAACAAAAACTTTTAACTTTAGGAAAGCTAATTTTATGCTTTTAAAGGAATCGCTCCTGCTCATAGACTGGGGGGAACTGTTTCTAGGTAAAGATACTGAGCAGATGTGGACCACTTTTAAAGGGATATTAAACTATAACATTTCCAAATTGGTACCTTTAGGAAACAAGTGTAAAAAAATTAGGTCCACTCCTGCATGGCTTAATGCTCAGGTAAAAAGGGAAATGGAAAAAAAGAAAAGGGCTTTTAAAATTTTGTAAGCAGAAGGCACAGAACAGGCTTACAGGGACTTCAAAAGTTGTAATAAAGAGTGCAAGAAAGCAATTAAACTAGCTAAAATAGAAAATGAAATACGGATTGCCGAACAAAGCAAGTCCAACCCCAAAATGTTTTTTAAGTATATAACTGGTAAAAAGATGAGGACTGAGAATGTGGGACCATTAAATAATGGGGCTGAGGTGGTTGTAGAGGATGCCGAAAAGGCTAATCTGCTAAACCGTTTTTTTACATCGGTTTTTACTGTTGAGAATCCTTGTCCTTACAGTAGGGATTGTAATAATATGCAGGGAAGAAATGAAGAGTATTCACATTGGCTAACAGAGGATATGGTACGGAAACAATTAGACAAAGTTAATATCAATAAAGCGCCAGGACCAGATGGATTGCATCCTCGGATTTTAAAGAAGCTTAGTTCAGTTCTATCTAGACCATTGTTTCTCATCTTTTCAGATTCGCTTTTGTCTGGGGATGTGCCGCTGGATTGGAAAAAAGCCAATGTAATACCAATATTCAAAAAAGGTAGTCGTTCACAGCCTGGTAACTATAGACCTGTAAGCCTAACATTAGTGGTAGGGAAAGTGATGGAAACATTGTTAAGGGATCATATCCTTGACTTTGTCTCCAGAGATCATCTTATTAGTAGTAGTCAGCATGGATTTATGAGAAATAGATCATGCCAGACAAATTTAATTGGTTTTTATGAAGAAGTGTGTAAGAAGTTAGATTCAGGCACAGCAGTGGATGTGGTATATTTGGATTTTGCAAAAGCTTTTAAACTGAGGACTGTTGGCTTCGAAGAAAACATTTGTTCATGGATAGAGAACTGGTTATTGGACCGCAAACAGAGAGTGGTGGTTAATGGAGCTACATCTATGTGGGCTAAAGTTCTAAGCCTCAGGGTTCTGTACTGGGGCCACTTCTGTTTAATCTGTTTATAAATTACTTTGAAGGGGGCATTGAGAGCAAGGTCTCTGTGTTTGCTGATGACACTAAACTATGCAGAGCTTTGGAAACTTCCAATGATGTGCAAGTGCTGCAAGCAGACCTAGATAGATGATCAAAATGGGCAGTAGAATGGCAGATGAGATTCAATGTTGATAAATGTAAGGTGATGCATTTGGGATTTAATAATCCCTGTGCCACCTACACCATAAATAACTCTGTGTTAAGTGCATCTGTAATGGAAAAAGATTTGGGGGTTCTGGTAGATAACAGACTTAGCTATAGCAAACAATGCCAGGTAGCAACGGCTAGAGCTAGCAAGATATTGTCTTGTATAAAAAGGGGAATAGATTCAAGAGAGAAAAATATTATTCTCCCTCTTTACAAGGCACTGGTAAGGCCTCATTTGGAATATGCGGTGCAGTTTTGGAATCCCATATACAAAAGGGACATCGTGGAAATTGAGGCAGTTCAGAGAAGGGCAACTAAATTAATAAGGGGAATGGAGGGGCTTGAATATGCAGGCAGATTAGACAAGTTAGGGCTGTTTACATTAGAGAAGCAACGTTTGCGTGGGGACATGATTACCTTATACAAATATATTAATGGGCCATACAATGAACTCTCTGGTGCATTGTTTACTAATAGGTCATATCAGAGGACAAGTGGACATCCTTTAAGATTAGAA
Organism: Hymenochirus boettgeri; assembly: GCA_019447015.1. Taxonomy (NCBI): domain Eukaryota; kingdom Metazoa; phylum Chordata; class Amphibia; order Anura; family Pipidae; genus Hymenochirus; species Hymenochirus boettgeri. The sequence continues at coordinate 35,860,638 of CM033474.1, forward strand.
TATGTTCCGAAATCCAAAGGATCTGTCCAAATCCAGATGGATCCTCCGGATTTAAGGACTTCGGAAGGTATTTTCGATAATTCTCAAAGGTACGGGGCTATTTTTGAGAATTATCGAAAATAGCCGAGAATGTTCGAAAATTATTGAAAATGTGATTGGAGACTCAAAAATGGTGTCTGATCGTATTTTTGATTTCGATCGTATTCGTTCCGGTTTCGGATTTTCGGATCTTCAGGATTTTCCCGAGATCCGGAAATCCAAAAACAAAACAAAACTACTAAGTTTCGGCCATCTCTAATTAGGAAAGGTTTCTTTAGGCTGGGTACACAACAGCAGATGTTTCTAGCCGACCAACCGATAGTGCCGTGGATCGGCTGGAAACATCTGATGGTGTGGGGGGGCTGGCCGTGACCGAGCTCGGTTGCCCGTTTTTCTGAATAGGACGAACGGACGATCACGTCTGTTGGTCCATCAGTCATTTGTCTTGGCCGAGCGAACACTCGGTCGGGATAAATAATAGCCCAGTGTGTACCCAGCCTTACAGTGAGAACGAGGAAACTGTGGAATTGTCTTCCAGCAGATGTGGTCAGGTGCATTGAATAGCTTTAAAAGTGGGCTGGATACGATTCTAAAACTTAATGATATATAATAATATACTGTATTTCTGGTTGATCCAGGGATACATTTTGATTTGGAGTTGGGAAGAAAATTTTTTCACCCATTTTTGACTGGGATTTTTTTTTTTTTGCCTTTCTCTGGATAAACTGTTAGGTAGGGTTAAAGAGCAGGATGTAAAGGTTGGACTAGATGGACGGATGTCTTAATTCAACCTCCATGTTACTATGTTACTATACAAACCTAAGTTTGTACAATATAATTTATTACTTCAATGGTATTGTATGGGCAATCGTAAATCTACAATCAAAATTGTAATTGAACGTCCACGGCTGTAAATGTCCAATCATGGCAGCGATTGTTAAAGTTATGGTATCAAACTGCGCCTTTATAAATATGGCCCTTGTACACATATCAGTATGCTTGTGAAGGTTCTCATTCATCCAGGTCATGGTATATCTGTTGTATTCAATTAGATCAACTGGACTTGAAGTTTAGTTCTTGAAGACGTTTCGCTAGTCATCCGACTGATGTTATAGGAACGCCCTATAAGACACCTTACTCTGGGCGTTCCTATAACACCTCTTAGCCACTATCCAATCACGCCCTTAACACCTGGCTGTGATATGCTAATTGGGATTTTCCAGGGTACATAATTGCCACAGATTCTTGTACAAGTCATTCTGAATTGAGAAAGCCAGTCGGATGACTAGCGAAACGTCTTCAAGAACTAAACTTCAGGTCCAGTTGATCTAATTGAATATAACAGATACATATCAGTAAGGATTTTGTATATTCTCCCTGTGGGTTTCCTCCGGGTCCTTTGGTTTTCCCCATAACTATATATTTACAGGTTGTATGGGTGAGATAAAGTTTGTAAAAGATTGTAAGCTTGTTGGGCACGTAAATTGATTAAATAATCACTATGGGGTTTTGGGGGTGGGGGAGGTAAGTATGAATTTTGTGTAAGAGGTGGACGTTTCCCATCGACTGACCCTTCCTCTAGCACATAGCTAAAACTAGGATTAAAAGCTGCCCCTGGCTGATCCTAATATTCTGTATCTGGAATTCACAGAATGATGTCACTTCATGGACCAATTACTGTTTCTTCCCTCAAAAAGTCCTTTTGTATTAACCCAAAACTAAACTGTAGCCAAAGAGTTAATGACCCCATACAAAACCTGTGTATATGCAAAGCAAGGTGGCACCTCGGTGTGCACGTCTGGCAGCTGTCTACAGGGCAAACCAGATTAATGCCTTATATGCATTATGTAGATTGCCATGGACCGGTGGAAACTATTTGCATGCAAATAAGCCATATTTATCTGATCACAGTGCCACAACGAGCTGAATTAATTGGATACCAGGGAATTAGAGGTGCCCGTAATTAACTGTATAGTGGAGCCTCTTCCTCCACTGACTGACTCAAACAATGGACAACTTGGCTTTAGTATCTATAAGTTTAGATGTGACTGAGGTCTAATTTTGATTTTTTGTTCTATTAGTCGATTGTACACAACAATTCTCACAACTATGAAAATGAAATAGACCCAATAGTTTATAATAACCCATAGATGATTCCCAGACTGTGAGGCAGTAGTAGTCAGTGCAGTCCATGAGGTTCTGTGGGATTTACACTTACACAATAAGGATTCATGTTGAATCTCCCTGTATATTTTGTCCATTTCATAATGTAAATAAATCAGTGTTTATTTTGTGACTGAGAATTTCTGTCGATCTCCTTTATAGGAAACTGGGTGAAATCCTTTGAATCTCTGTAATGATAATCCTCCCTGTTAGCACAAACTGGGGGCCATATTTATAACTGGCCGATAATAGCGCCGGAAAATTACCGCCACACATTGCCACGGAAAAAATACCGATATCGCCATATTTATAATAAATATTTCGCGGCCGCGATGTGCGTCAGTAAATTTAACCATCTTAGCGGCAATACTGCACTTAGCGCATTGCGCTAAGTACAATATCACCACGAATCCCGGAGCAGGGGGCTGAGAGGGGATGCGACCAACCGCTGCAACCCCTTCCCAGCAGCCCCTCCCAGCCCCCTGCCCCGTACTCTTGCGGGGAGGGGGAGGGAAGAGCCTGCTGGGGGGGTGGAGGGACCCTCCAGTAGGGGCACTGAAAAGTGCCTTTTGGGTCTTAAGGGGTCCCACAGCTTGAGCCGGGACACCCCTCCCCAGCTCTATCAGGGCCTTTGCGGCACTTACAAGTGCCCTTGTGGCTCTGACAAGAGCCCTTTGGGGCTTAGGGGTCCCCTAGCTCGAACACGGGACCCCCTCCCAGGCCCTTATAAGAGCGTTTGCGGCACTTACAAGTGCCTTTGGTGCTCAAACCGGGACCCTAGTGAGCGGCTCTTTAAAGAGCTCTTTGGTGGAAACATCGGCTCGGCCTCAGCCAAGCCGATGTTGCCAGCTGCTTCTTTCTTCAGCCATCTACTGCGATGGCATCTGAGAGTCCGGAGAGGTTCTATTAAGCATAAGTCCTGTCCATACATCCCGTGGATGCCATATATGTGCTATATTCGCATAGACTCTCTGGCTGTGTATAATGGCGGAATAAGAGGTGGTCCGTGCATGGAGGATTACCGGTACATGTGGTTTGGGCTCTTGGATTTACACTGACTCTTAATATTGGTAACGGCTCTTCAGGATACCGTAGTGGTTAGTTGGGGGACGCCCCGCTAACACTCAGCATGGCTGGACTGGTTCATATTTTTAAGTGTTTCTAATGTTTTTGTAGGATACAACACAGGGCACAGGGGGGTTACTATTTGTGTATTGTGTGAATTAATATGGTTTGCATAGGGTACAATTAATAAAGGTTGAACTAATTTTTATTGAATTACGGTGGTGTGATTAGCCAGTTGCAACATTTATGGGAATCTGTAGTACCAAGGGTGTCTTTACCTTTGGGGTTTTGTGTTATTAGTTGTGGTTTGTTCCGTTTTCACCGCACTATTGTGCGTGGCTACACCTGTTTAAGAGTGGTGCACACAGTACACCTTTATATCTATCAGTAGAAATTACTGTTAGGAACATTCCAAGGACGTGATGCATTCTGGGACCGTTACAGAACCTGAAATGTCAGCTCACTAATTTCAACAGCAGGGAATAGCAAGGGGTATGAAATCAACTGATTTTTCTAAATGGGAGAGAATATGTAGAATAACTAGGTATGCATATTGCAAACTAAGAATTTTAAAAATAATATTTTCCACTGAGCTTTCCCTTTAAAAAAGAGGAAGATAGAGATAAAGACAGATGGTGATAGACAGTCAGATTTTAAGAAGTTTGGAGGAGTTTAAGATCAGTTAACCCCCACATTACCACATAAGAGTTTAAAGAACAATATTTAGTCCTCACAGATGTTCTATGTATATGGCTTTTGTTTTATCCTTGTAGGCAGCACCTTTCAAACGGGATGTAAATTGTCTTTGCTAAATTACAATGTTTGGATGCTGCTTGGGTATCTGCAAGAACCAGTTCTTAGATATCAAGCTTCCTGATGTTCTTGCTGTGTCAGATCCATTGTGTTCTGCTGTGAAGTTTCATGGACTCATCTGCAAAAGACAATAAAAACAGTGAATGTGTAATTACAGCATCATGTCATCTAAAGAGTTTGTTCAAAGCTAAAAACCACTATATGTTATTTATGCACAATTTTCTTACAGGAGTAATTAAGCTCTTCAAATTGCACATTGTAGTACTGATCTGTAGCTTTACATTTAATATAAAGTTTAGCACTGAAATTATATAAATCTAACGCTATTGTCCGTATTTTTCTCACAATGTGTATGTGTATGTGGTGGTAAGGTCATTGACCCCATCCCATAATATCATTTTAGGTGATATTAACACATTGCTGCGTTAAGACCCCCAACAAAGCCCAATGGTTTGAAAAATCTGCATCCAATTTGTCTTGAACTAGACCAATCAGATTGTGGGGTTGCTGCTTAGGAAACCTTGCATAAAGTTTGCAGATTAATTCATGTTAATCGTTGCTCCTACTGGTTAAAGATATGCAGCAATTTCCATGCTAAATATTGCGAAAAATTGTACATTTTCCCGATCATATTATGCGACATTAGACCAAAATACGATCGTAATAATGATTGGGAAAGTTGGGTTTTTAAGTCGCTCGGTTAAATGATCATAGTATTTTCTGAAGTTCTGATTAAATGTAAATGTAACCTCACAATAGATGAATTGAATGTGAAACATTAAGTATGGGACATCTGCATACAATTAACATTGTACATCTGTCTATCAAAGTATCGGTCTGTTTACGATCGCAATAGCCTTTTGTTGTGTATGGCCACCTTAAATAAGTCTTCTAGCTTAGATATTCTGATTGGATAACATTGTAATAGACCTTCATCCAATCTTCTTTTTATTGATATAAATGTTTCTTCTAGCAGAGGCATTCTGATTGGATAACATTCTAAAGCTGGGTACACACGATTAGATATTTCGGTCCGATCGACCGATAGTTCAGTGTATCGGTCGATCGGACCGAAATTATCACATTCGAATGTGCCCATGTCCGATCGACCGTTCGTCCAAATCGGACGAAAGGACGAACGGACAGGGTGGAAAACCTCGTCCGATCGTGCGGTCCTCTATGGACCGCACGATCGGTCGCGGTGACTATCGGACGCGGCTGCTTTTGCCGCAACCGACAGTCCTTCCTCCTGGCCGACCGTTCGAAAGTATCGAACGGTCGGTCAGGAGGAAAAATCGCTAGGTGTGTACCTAGCTTTATAGACCTTCTCTTCATCCAATCTTCTCTTTGTTTATTTAAATGTCTCTTACAGAAAGGAAAGGGGAAATATTTGAATATCGAAGATAACATCTAAGCTTCATTACAGAAATAAATGTAAACATGTAGAGATAAAATGTACTAATCTTCCATTCATTTTCAATCCGCACTGCAGCTCTTAAAAAAAAAAAAAAGGCCACACAAAGCCAGTTTGGACCTGACCCTCCATATCCTTTTAAATCACGCACAATATGACCAAAAGTCAAAATTGTACACTGTCTGTCAATAATGGTTTAAATGAATTGTGTAGAAGCACTATATGGTATAGAAAGAGTGTTGTTATATTTTCCAAGTTTAACATTTATTACGTTATTATGTTGTTACTATTAGAGGTCTTCTTAGTTCTTCCTGTCTTCTCTTGTATCGCTTGCTTTTATGTTATTGAGCCCCTGTAGTTCAGGCTGCGTACATCATGCTGTTATTGTTTATAAAGCAGCTAATGCCACGCTGTTAGAAAGGACTGGACACAGTCATTTAAAAAACCTGCACAAAGTGCTCGCCGCCACCTTACCTGAGCCAAGATAGATGTTTGTTAACCCTTTGTGGGCTGTAAGTAATGAGCAGTGCAGATCTGAGGAGATGACGCGGATGAAGAGGCGCCTTTCCTGTTGGAATTAAAGAGGAATAAACTAAATCCAATGATTCACATACATGAAAGAGATTTTAAACACGCCGCACAGCTGAAACAGATCAAGACAATGAGTCCAAATCCTTAGATGATCCTGCATGAAAGATTCTTCCAATCCCCACAGCAGACACATAAAGACAGGAAGACACGGGGAAAGTTGAATCAAGATAAAATTTTTCTAGTTGTTGGCTACAGTGAAAAAGTAAACTCAATGTAGATCTCTACTGAGCAACCGAATCGCTAGGTCAAGGGCAAGGCCATAACGGTCCCTATTGCAGGTCTGACTACCAGCAAACAGGTAGTATAAACATTGCATGTTACAAATGCACCACTATTTTTTTATGCTTGTCCTTGGCCATGGTCATAAATGTACAACAGCGGCCATACCATACCACCGGTGGTATTTCATTATTATTTAGGAATGATAAGTGTTATTTACCAACTGGTAGTGTTACTTAGCGCTCCTTATTTAAAGGGTACCTGTGCTCTCAGTGCAAGTGTATTCTAGTAAAAAGAACTTTGAAACAAGCCTAGGATGTCTTTAGCTTTTCTGGATCTTTAGTTATAGGCTTGTAAATTTACACTTATTAGTCTCCCCTGTCTCTCTGAGTCTGTGACAGGCACATGATGAGCTGTGTAGAAAGCCCCATCCCCCAAAATTAATATTTCCTGAAGCTTGTTACAGACCTGCAACCATACTATACTATACCCTAAATACTAACTATCCTTTCCTCTACCTCCTTTGGGAGAAATAAAATGGTAACTTTAAAAATGGTTAAGAAGTATAATGATACAAGTTGGAATGCTTAAACCTGAGACTTAGGGGCAGAGAAATGGTGCTGGTGATGTCACAGATCACAGTGCTAGCAGGAAAAACACCCTTTAAACTGCTGTAACTTTGGACAGACAGCAACTAGGAGCATGATCCTGGAGTCTTTTTAAAAGTAGGAGTGTGCTCTTTTTTATTGAAGGCCACTTGTATAGAGACTACAGTTCCCGTTTTAGAATACCCCTGCTTTATAAATATATTAGTATTCTCTGTTTTCATAAGTGAATGGGTTGTGGGCCCACCAGGGATTCCCAATGATCCAAGGGTCCAGTCCAACCCCACAATGTTCCCAAAAGCACCTGCTGTGTCTCTTTTAAATCTTGTCCTGCACAAACCGGCCTTAGGTCTCGGGTCATACCAGTGTAAAATAGTATGGGGGACAAATAATCTTTATTTCATTTATTTAGGTAGTATGAGTGGTACTGTCCAGGACTATGCGTTCAACATCCCGACAGTAAGAATAAGAGGCAATGATACATACCCTACAAATTGTGAATAGGATGAGATGGAGACACACAGAGGTGGATGTGAGAGGAGATTACCCTACATGAACCTGGACACCTTCTAACTCGTGTAAATGTCCATTTGATAAAGTAATATACAAAAAGTAAAGGTTGAATTTTTAATTATACTTGTTTAGAAAAAAACAAGTTAATTGTAAAATATTCCTCTATACTTTACCTGCATGTGCCATGATCAGCGTGACAATAATACCCATATCACCATTGTTTTTTATCCTTTTCATTATTTATTATTTATTAAATGGAGCCACGGGAAGTTAACTAGAGAAAAAGTATTTGCAGCATAAAACAATCTTTCTCGTGCTACATCTGAGATCCACCACCTGGGGCCATCCTACGGTTACTGAGGGAACAACTCAAATATCCTGCAACAGATGTGCTGGGAGTTGTAGTCAAGGAACAGCCGGAACACAACAGGTTTCCCCACATCCCTGAGATCCCTCCAATGAGTTGCAAATCAAAGTGTCTGGTTTGAGTTTGCCAGATCTGTAGAGCCGAGTGTGTAATTTAGTTTGCATAGTTGGAAATCTGCTGAATAACTTGGAACGTAGAGACCCAGTACTCTTTACATTAATGGGAAAAGGTGTAGAGAAGATGTGTTTTTGCTTTAGTCACCAGATAAATCACAGTACGGCACATCTGAACCACATAGACGGCTGCCACCAAAAACATCTGCCTTTGGTCAGCAAAATGGCTAAAATGGGATCACAGATATCCTAAAGGGAGGTTTACAAGCCAATGGAAAGGGAAAAACAATAAAATATCAAAATGTATTAGAAAGGGAAATTTTATTTAATTTAAGGCATTTATGGATTCATTGGCTCCAGGCCACCTGTAGCACCCAATCAGGTCTCACCACAGTAATACACTAAAATCTGATTGGGTTTTGTTTGGTTTGTTTTTTGCAAATAATTGGTTTCTATTGCATAAACCTCTGTGTTCACATTTGGTGGATTAGTGGAGAATTGTAACTGACTAACCTCTATTTCTCATAATACAAAGCAATGACTTCATCACACTGGATGACAATATAATAAAAACCATCAAACTGGTTTTGAAATGACTTTTGATAGGCTGGAACTCCTATTAACCATTAGAGGGGATGTTCTCTAGCACCAAGTCTTAAACCTCACTGAACTGTCTTCCTTTGCCTTCTTAAGGGACTGATAAACCATCATCTTTCCTATAGGCTGCATGACAGACAAAGCAGATCACACAGGGGCGTAACTACCAGGGGAGCAACCACAAGGGGCCCCATTGTTTAATTATTCCTATGATAGATATAGACTTCTCCCAGAAAACCACTAGAAGAAGCACGGATAGGGGCCCCATCATAGTTTTGCTGGGGGGCCCAGTGATTCCTAGTTACGACACTGAGATCAAACAGAATGTATTAATGTGTTAACACAGTACAGTGGGGCAAGGGCAAGAATTTACTGTGGGACCTGACCAGTCACCAACACCCAAGGCCTGTTCTTTCTCCACACAATGTTATCTGTATGTTTCCTAATGCACAGACCTTGCCACTAGGCACACAAAATGTCAACTAGTCAATAGCACATGATGGTATGAAAAGGAAGCTGTAAGGTGTGGGTCTCTTTAATTCTCTTACGTATTAGCAGCTGTGCGTCTTAGTGCAACAAACAAGCAGGGAAATGTAATAAAAGTTCTTATTGTTAAAAAAGGTGCTAATTTTGCCCCCAACCAATCAGATGTTATTTGCCATTTGGAAGCTAACATCTGATTGGTTGGGGCAAAATTAGTACCATTTTTAACGATAAGAACTTATTACATCTCCCTGAAGATATTTTACTAGTTATGCATTAAAAAAAGAAATCTATATTGAAAAAGGTGACCCACCATTCCCAAATAGAAATGACCAATTTCTACCATGACCTGTACAATGGTCAGCCACCGGCAACCATATGGCTCAACACAGGAGGACTCCACCGTATTACATTTTGTATGTAAAACCAGGATCCACTCTGGAACCACAATCATTACCTGCAGCAAAACTATGATGAGGCCCCTGTCCATGCCATATACACAGTAGGGATGGGATCCGGGTTCGACGCGGAACCCTTCGATTCTGAAAGATCTGTCCGAATCCGGGACTTCGGAAGACATTTTTGAAGATTTTCGAATGTACAGAGCTATTTCAATAATTTGATCGGAAACCATTTTCTAGTTTCCAATCCTATTTACAAAAATCGAATGTTCGAGGCTATTTTCACTAATTTTCAAAAATAGCCTCGAACGGTCAAAACTACGATTGGAAACTTGAAAATGGTCTCCGATAGCATTTTCGAGAGTTTTCGAACACTCTAAGATATTTTCGAAAATTATCGAAAATTCCGGTTTCAGATTTTAGGATCTTCTGTATTTTTCCGAGGTTCAGGAATCCGAAAACAGAATGAGACTAGTGAGTTTCGGCCATCTCTAATGCACAGTGGTTTTCTGGGAGGAGGCTATATCCGTCATACGGAAAATAAGAAGATGGGACCCCCCTGTGGTTGCAGGGGCTGCTCCTGGTAGTTACACCCCTGCTTACCTGGCTCCCCAGTGATCCTGAAGGAAAATACACACCATTGTCCACCAATCCTTCGTCTTCCTTCTGCAGTTTTCCTGATGTTAGCAGCATGGCAAACGACTTACTGGGCTACAGAAGCTGCCTCTTTAAGGTTGTGGGCCATAAACGCTTGTTAGTGCGGTATCGCAAAATAGTGATACTGTGCCTTTATAAATATGGCCCTGTGTGGGATAATAAATAGCATATAAAGCCAGCAGAGGTGTAAACAGGTCTCCTCCTTCAGGAAGGCTGGTTACCAGGTAAATATTGTGATTCTACGATTGGTCTTATATTTAAATATATGTATACACGTTTAATAATATTTTAAAGGATCGACTGTGTGTTTCTTTGCCCGTGTTCACTGGATTGTGCACCTCCAAGTATGCAGTAGGAATGGCATAGAACTCGAACTCGAACCAGAGTTCGAGCCGAACTGTTCGAGTTCGAACAGACCCGGACTTTCGATATTTCCCGGACTTTCGATGATTTATCGAATGTTCGACGTTCGAATCCGCGAGTAAAATGTACATGGTATCTAGGCGCGAACATCGAATCTGCGAGTAAAGTCTCCATTAAAGCCTATGGGCGAGCATCGAATCTGCGAGTAAAATGTCCATGTTACCTCGAACGTTCGAACGCGAAAGCTCGAAAGTAGCGCGCGTGAGAGTAAAATCGATTTTTCGAAAGTCCTGGATATTGGAACATGCTCCCCAGACCATTTCCCAGGTCCCACAGCCATTTACATTAAGTTACCATTAATATTTTAGTTGTATTTGACTCGAACTTTTCGAACTATTTGCCTCCCATAGACTTTAATGGGTCCGTTTTCGAACTTTCGAACTTTCGAACTTTTACAATAGTTCGAAAGTTCGAAAACGGACCGAACTTTCAATAGTTCGACCATCTCTAGTATGCAGCTTGGACAATTAACATACTGAATATGTGTGTGCGGGGGATCTTCCCAGATCTGAAGAAGCCACGTGGATGTGAATTGATATCGTGGGTTTTGGTAAACGTATGGCTGTGCATTTACTACAGTTTGGTCATACAATCCCAAGCAGAAATAGTACGGCTATGGTATTGTATAGGCGATCATGCAATTCCAAATGCAGTCTTAATTGTACAACAATAATTGTAATTTTACACAATCATTAAAGGTGCAGTTTCACGAAATAGTGATACCGCACCTTTATAAAAATGGCCCAATGGGAATCTTTAAACACCCCCCATATTATCTTTCATGGTGGCTTTCCTCTAAACTGGACACAGAGCTTGTGCTATGGAATTCCACTAGACAGCATCACAGACCAATGACTGGGCAGAGCAGAACTTCCTTCTGTAGGGAAGCAGCATGCAGATACAAAGGTAAATGACATAAATAATTGGAAATGTTGGCAAATTTAATGCAGCAATTCATGGTGCTGCTTTATTGTCTATGTTCCCCAAAGGTTACGATTTTTAGATTCATTCCCCTTTAAATGATCTCCCCAATCCTACAGAATCATTTCTGTGAATGTCTTAAACATTGTGCTATTGAATTATACCTACAGTATACAGTATATCTGCAAATGCCACAGAACACAATGAAACCTCACGGAATCTTTTATATGAAAATGTTCAAAGCTTTTATCTTAGTGCATCAAGTTATCAGCGTGGAAACATCTGCAAACCACCTGTTTCTGTGGTAATTCCATGAAATGATATTCTCAGTAACCACACTAAAGCCAAGTTTAACTAATCAATATCAACACACACTGAATATACAGCATTACTGATCATACAGCACTACTGACTGTACAGAACTGACCATACAGCACTACTGACTGTACAGAACTGACCATACAGCACTACTGACCATACAGCACTACTGACCATATAGAACTGACCATACAGCACTACTGACTGTACAGAACTGACCATACAGCACTACTGACTGTACAGAACTGACCATACAGCACTACTGACTGTACAGAACTGATCATACGCCACTACTGACCATATAGAACTGACCATACAGCACTACTGACTGTACAGAACTGACCATACAGCACTACTGACCATACAGAACTGACCATACAGCACTACTGACTGTACAGAACTGACCATACAGCACTACTGACTGTACAGAACTGACCATACAGCACTACTGACCTACAGAACTGACCATACAGCACTACTGACTGCAACTGACCATACCATCCACTGACAGCCAGAACAGAACTGACATACAGCATTACTGACTGTACAGAACTGACCATACTGCACTACTGACTGTACAGAACTGATCATACAGCACTACTGACTGTACAGAACTGACCATACTGCACTACTGACTGTACAGAACTGACCATACTGCACTACTGACTGTACAGAACTGACCATACAGCACTACTGACCATACAGAACTGACCATACAGCATTACTGACTGTACAGAACTGACCATACTGCACTACTGACTGTACAGAACTGATCATACAGAACTACTCTGACAGTACAGAACTGACCATACTGCACTACTGACTGTACAGAACTGACCATACTGCACTACTGACTGTACAGAACTGACCATACTGCACTACTGACTGTACAGAACTGACCATACTGCACTACTGACTGTACAGAACTGACCATACAGCACTACTGACTGTACAGAACTGACCATACAGCACTACTGACTGTACAGAACTGACCATACTGCACTACTGACTGTACAGAACTGACCATACTGCCTACTGACTGTACAAACTGACCATACAATGCACTACACTGACTGTACAGAACTGACCATACTGCACTACTGACTGTACAGAACTGACATACAGCACTACTACTCACTGACTGTACAGAACTGACCATACAGCACTACTGACTGTACAAACGACCATAACAGCACTACTGACTGTACAGAACTGACCATACTGCACTACTGACGTACAAACTGACCATACTGCACTACTGACTGTACAGAACTGACCATACAGCACACTGACTGTACAGAACTGACCATAAGCTAACTGCACTACTGACTGTACAGAACTGACCATACAGCACTACTGACTGTACAAACTGACCATACAGCACTACTGACTGTACAAAACTGATCTACAGACAACTGACTGTACAGAACTGACCATACAGCACTACTGACTGTACAGAACTGACCATACTGCACTACTGACTGTACAGAACTGACCATACAGCACTACTGACTGTACAGAACTGACCATACAGCACTACTGACCATACAGAACTGACCATACAGCACTACTGACTGTACAGAACTGACCATACAGCACTACTGACTGTACAGAACTGACCATACAGCACTACTGACCATACAGAACTGACCATACAGCACTACTGACTGTACATAACTGACCATCGCACTACTGACCTGCAGAACTGACCAACGCATTACTGCACTGTACAGAACTGACCATACTGCACTACTGACTGTACAGAACTGATCATACGCACTACTGACTGTACGAACTGACGCATACTGCACTAACTGACTGACAGAACTGACCATACCTTGCACTACTGACTGTACAGACCTGACCATACAGCACTACTGACCATACAGAACTGACCAACATACAGCATTACTGACTGTACAGAACTGACCATACTGCACTACTGACTGTACGACTGATCATACAGAACTACTGACAGTACAGAACTGACCATACTGCACTACTGACTGTACAGAACTGACCATACTGCACTACTGACTGTACGAACTGACCATACTGCACTACTGACTGTACAAGAACTGACCATACTGCACTACTACTGACTGTACAGAACTGACCATACACACTACTGACTGTACAGAACTGACCATACAGCACTACTGACTGTACAGAACTGACCATATACTCACTACTGACTGTACAGAACTGACCATAACTGCACTACTGACTGTACAGAACTGACCATACAGCACTACTGACTGTACAGAACTGACCATACTGCACTACTGACTGTACAGAACTGACATACAGCACTACTGACGTACAGAACTGACCATACAGCACTACTGCTGACATAACTGACCATACAGCACTACTGACTGTACAGAACTGACCATACTGCACTACTGACTGTACAGAACTGACCATACTGCACTACTGACTGTACAGAACTGACCATACAGCACTACTGACTGTACAGAACTGACCATACTGCACTACTGACTGTACAGAACTGACCATACAGCACTACTGACTGTACAGAACTGACCATACACACTACTGACTTGTACAAAACTGAACATAAAGCACCTACTGACTGTACAGAACGACCATCAGCACTCCTGACTTACAGAACTGACCATACTGCACTACTGACTGTACAGAACTGACCATACAGCACTACTGACTGTACAGAACTGACCATACAGCACTACTGACTGTACAGAACTGACCATACTGCACTACTGACTGTACAGAACTGATCATACTATCTGAGCATTTTATGGGGGCCACTTTGTGATTATTGTAATCAAAAAGCAAATTTCCCATCTATAGAATAATAGCAGTGAATACTATAACTAGAATTTTACACTCCAGAAAAGACTTGTCATTGATAAAAAGTAACGCAACATGAAATCACTATAAAGTGATTTAAAAAAATTAATAAAAAATCTTACACAATGTAAGTCAAAGTCTTAAACACCAAGCTAGTTCATGTCGAATCCCATTATAGTGGTGGCCCAGTGGCATGATAGACATGACCAATGTAGTGCTCCTTTGTAGGTAATTTTGTGTATTTCTTTAAAACTTTCCTGTCCCTCTGAGACTTTTTGAATGTATCACTTTCGGTGCCTTGGAGTTTTCAGATCAAACAAATGAGGAATGAATGGCGGAACCTTGTGTGCTATTAGGTAAAGGAGAAGATAGATAACAGTGGATTTCCTACTTTAATAGTATATATATTATATGATATAATAGTATATTTCCTGCCTTTGAGAATCGTGTCTGAAACCAGTGGCCGTTTGCATTTAATATCAGGAAAAGTTGGAATGTTTGTTGTTGTAAGTTAGGTAAAGGTTAGTTCTTATTTAGTTAAGTATTAGAATAAAACATACCAACACATACCAACAATTGTCTGAGTCCTAACAATGTAAACTGTGAGCTGAGCTAACATGGTGCCCAGTTAATCCCTACATACTACCCAAAATGATTATTACCTACTAATATGATGATGATGAGTAACAAGGAAGATGTCACCACCAATCCCTAAGTCACTCTGGCATGGTGTTCACTCCTAAAACATGCAGAACATATTGAGGTTTTAAAGAACATAGACATACATAGACATAGACCAGACTGTTTAGAACATCAGTCACTTACTGCAAAATTTCAATCCTTTACGACGGAGATCAAAACATTCAATTTGGTTTTACAGCAGCTTGAAGCATCATCAAGAGTTAAAACATCCTATGAACAGAAACCTTGGAGCTAATCTATTGTTAGAACAAGTTGGACTTGAGAAGTCAAACAAGGCAAAAGTAATAAAGAACAGAGTAAATAGAATTGTGGGTGACCCGTCTGGCTCATCTAGACACAAAATGGAATCTCCCCACGTTTCTGACCTACAGCACAGTCAAAGGGTTTGGTGCCATGAGAATTCAGCAGGAGATTTGCGGTTGCCAAAATGAACCCTGTTGCCAAGGGGGGACAATGACACGTTCAATATCAAACACTGTGAATGTAATTGGATGAGAGTTTGATATAAAAACCCTGCACATACACGGACTGTGGGTTCACAGATTTTTTTTCTAGAACTTTCTTCACATATTAAGGAGAACTGTTTGACTGTGATCGCAAATGTATGGCAAACGTTTGTAAAACATACTGTAATAGTAAAATAGTAAATCTATGATTGCGGTCGTAGATTTACGCTCGCTATTGTAGATTTAAGATAGCGAACGCAAATTAACGATCACCATAATGATCGTTATAGGCACGGTACCGCTAAAAAGCCATACCACGCCTTTATTAATATGGCCCTTGGTTCCAAATCATCCCAAAGGGATTGAGATGAAGGTTTCAGCTCCACGGACACCAGTCAAGCTCCTTTGTTCTGCCTTCAATAAATCATTTCTATAGGGACTTTCGGACTTAAAGGGACTGTCCACCCCTCTTTTGAAAAATTAATATGTGGTAGATTAGCCCCCAAAACCTAGAGATCGTTTAAGTCTCAAGCTGTAATTCGGCTCCCACACAGAGATATTATACTTACATGCTCCTCGCTCCACCACCGCTTCCGGGTTCTTCTCCCAGTCTCCACTGTGGCTGTTCTGTTCTTTTTCTGTTCCCGAGCAGCCGCAGTGGAGACTGCTCCGGGAATGGCAGTCAGTGATTGGCCGTGACGTCACAGTCACGGCCGACACTGACTGCCTTACCCGGAAGTGCAGAGCCGCGGCGGTGGAGCGAAGAGGAGCATGTAAGTATAATATCTCTGTGTGGGAGCCGAATTACAGCTTGAGACTTAAACGAACTCTAGGTTTTGGGGGCTAATCTACCACGTATTAATTTTTCAAAAGAGGGGTGGACAGTCCCTTTAAATAGAATATGAAATTCACTAAATTGGAACCACAACATTTAGATAACAATAACTTCAGTATCTTAATACTGTATTAAGAAATTCCTTCATTGGATTAGGGAGAATAAGAAAACAGAAACAGCCACAGACCTCTTATCCACCAAACTTTACAGGTGGCAATACAGGTAGGGAGGTAGTGTTTTCTGTCTTGTTTATCTTCTAGACAGATAGATGGTTAAGTGTGTTTATTTATTCTAGAGATATTTTCGTTGCTCTAGAATCTGACGGTCAATGATTGTTTTGTGGTCAATGCATTCGTTGGTCTGCCATTTTGGAAATTAATAGTGTGTTGCAAATCTAGACATTGCACAACACACTCCATAACTCTGCTCTTATTTTGTGAGCATCTGTGTATTGCTTTTTGTATAATATGAAGCTATAGGATATTATATGTGGCCCTGGAATGTAGGTACCATTATTTACTAACATACCCAATCTCCTGATCTTTTATAAATAGGGCCCAGTGTTTCTGGCTAACTGAACGATGCACAGTAATATCAGTTGGTCGCATGCGCCACAAAAAGAGTCGGCAGCGCAGTGGTGATAGTAGGGCCATCCCCATCCTCTACTATTGGTGTGTTCTGAGCACTGCACTAACACAGCGCACACCAATATAGCCTAGTGGGGCCTAGTCCTCAATATTTACAATTCTTCTCTAATCCAGTAACCTAGGCACTCCCACACTTTTATTTTCACTCATTCTCCTGTCTTCCTGTCTATTTTGGGAGCTGCTCCAATCCAATTCCTAGGTTCGTCTCTGATGTCTTGGAATTTCAAGATGAACGATCTGCTGGTGATGACCTTATCTAAAACATTTGTTTGGAGCAGGAACCAATGGGAGTTTCTCTGATATTATTATCAACTCGTTTCCAAAATAAAGTTTGCCAGAGTTTCACAATAATCTGACAAACATCTGTTTTGCTGTTGTTAACCTTAAAAATATCTGCTTTGTGGGAGGAAAAGATATTTTCTATGCTTGCTTGACCTAAAGTAATTTAATCTCAAATAAAAACCTTAAATCAGGCCTCTCCTTTTACATAAATGCAGTAGGAGCTGAAAGCAGAAGAAGCAGAGTAAAGGTCAGGGAGGGCAAAATGAAGTCTGTGTGTTCCTGGTAAAGGTGACCACACATGTGACTGATGACCTTTCTGATGGAATCATCCCAATGTCAGCCTGTGTATCCTTCCACAACAACCAATCCCACGTCTGATAGCACATCTTCTGTAGGGCATGCAATTCCATGGGGGCTACTCAGTCTCTGCTCATGTTGAGATGTTGAAAACCAAAATATAATTAGGGTTATTCAATAAACGTTCTTATCGTTAAAAATGGTGCTAATTTTGTCCCAACCAATCAGATGTTAGCTTTCAAATGTTAAATAAGATCTGATTGGTTGGGGCAAAATTAGCACCATTTTTAATAATAAGAATTTTTACTGAATATCTGCTAAATCTGAGGTTTTATAATTTTCCAAACAATTTTCAGAATATTATGTGCAAGAACAGCCTAACACCATTTTTGTTTGTCTTTACTGTTTTGGCTGTGCGCAGCACCGGAGAACGTTTCCCCCCCCCCCCCAAATCAAGTACCCCACCTGCGCTTTCTGTCTTTCAGTATCTTCAGTGCGTGTTTGTATATATGGTGCGTACATCATTACGTAACCAGTAACATACTAAATGCACAGACAGAACAGCACAGCATACAGACATCTTATGTAAGGCTTATATGTGTTGGGGCTTAGTATGTGGTGAGGTGCTGATACATATATTTGATCTGGATGACCGTAACTAGAGGGGCTGTGGCACTGATGCACAACTTTGAGCTACAGGTCCGTGACCTAAGACTCCCAGCTGTCGCCCCCCTGGTAATGCAAGCCGTGCGGTCGCACAGGTCGCCCATACCAAAGGCTGGCCCTGATGGCATCACTACAACTCACTGGGCTCCCAAGCAAAACTATTATAGACCCCCTCCCTGCTTCATCTACAGCAGTGTAGGCCCCCCTGCAGGGGTTGCTCACATGACATTTATTTAAACCCGCAGTATAGCAAGTTTGTATGACCACAACCGTAAATATACTGCCGTGATCGTGCAACTACAAACTTCTTCGTATAATATCATGCAGTAGTAAAATACCGCAATGTATTGCATCATTTATGATTGTATAGTTGTGCAATACTTACCTTTTCATCTGATTTTCCTAGAGCTGTTTCCAACCCTGATCTCCTGCCATCACATTCACACCTCCCCTGCTGCTGTTGTGAGCTGGTTTCAAGCTTGCACAGTGAAAGGGTTTCAATAGCAGCCCCTGAGCCATTGGGGGTGACTTCACTGTCGCAAACATGACTGACTGTCGCCATGCGGGAGAACCTAGATCAGAGTTGGTAAATGTAGGAGCATCGGATGAAATGGTAAATAATATTTATTTTCAGGGCGACCTTTAATGAGATACAAAGGAAACAAATAAAATAAACGGCGGTGCAATAGCCTGCTCTAAATCAGAGGAAATGTAATTAGCACATTCCTGCACAATATTTCACTGAACTCACTGTGAACCGGAGAGAGGTGAACGCACCATAACAAATCATTTTACCTGTAAACCAGCCAATAATTTCACCGTTAGATTAGAACCACAGTAAATCACGTTTAGTGCACCCCAAGGCAATGGAAACCGTATACAAGACAGGACAGAGGTTCTGTACAACCAATAGCTCAGCGTCACACAAAAGTACCGGGAAAGGTGTATGGGAAAGGACAGCCATCTGGCCAAGAAGCAGATACAGCGTTAAGGCCACGAACCAATTACTTCTTAAAAGGTAAGAATATGTTTAATCCAACAGGTGGTACCAAAGATCAGCGCGGCAGTCAAAAAGCAGATCCTGTCTGGTATTTCGATTACAGGGGCTGCCAGGAGCAAGTTAATTATCATATAAAGGAAACGTACACTGGGAAATTAGATTGTTTAAATTGCCCATTACTGGAAACTATAATTCTTCCCAACTATCACTGTGCTGTTTTTTTGTTGATCTGTCCCCTATTTCTTTAGGTATCCAATCTGAAACATCTTACATTTCAGCTGTCAATCAAGTCCCTTAGTATAATAAACTCTTATGTTATATATAGTTATGCTGTAGCTGGAATGGTGATAGTTGGTACCTGAATTGCATTGTGGGAAATTCCCTTCTCCCAATGTGCCTCATAGGGATTACTGAGCATGCTTGCCCTCAAAGAGAGTCAGATAGTCTGGCAGGGGGCTGGAGGACTGATCTGGAGCAAAACAAGCATTGGATTGAAGTCATACTGTTGAAAGCGCACCTGTAGGGAAGAAAGGCCCCCTGGTTGGGAGCTGCACTCTGTCGACTGGGCACCTGTAGAAAAGAAAGGCTCTCTGGTTGGGAGCTGCACCCTGTCGACTGGGCACCTGTAGGAAAGAAAGGTTCCCTGACTGGGTGCACCCTGTTGACTGGGAAGCTGTAGGATAGAAAAGCCCACTGGCTGGGAACTGAACCTAGTTTACTGGACATTTGTAGGAAAGAAAGGTTCCCTGACTGGGTGTGCCTAGTCAACTGGATGCCTGTAGAAAATAAAGGTCTCCTGGGTGTCAAATGTGTCTATTAGCACTAACAGCTCCCAACATTATTTTGCTTGATCGTTTAGTTCTGTATAAAGAATTCAAAACTATTAATCCAGGTCAGTACTATGAAATTCAATTCCATATTTTACCATGTTTCAATTCATCTCTATTAAGAACACACCCAAGAACCATGAGAATTTTTCATATTCAGGAATGGACTGCACAGTCCGATCTGGGATTTGCAAATACAATCACATTTATCACATCATAGAATTTAACGTCTTTGAACTGCCAGTAAACCAGAGCCATTTTCCATTAAAAAGGACTGGCCTAAGAAAACCACTGCTTGTACATATTCGCTAAGCAGAAAATCTAACATTATTTAGTTATAGTTAAGTTATGTTATTTGGTTATCAGTCAGCAATGAAATTAAGAAAGAGAATGTTAAATTGCATGCTGACAATCCGATTCTTTTCAGCAATTTAAAGGCCAAGGATTAGTTTACTAGAAAGAAGATTCTACATCAAAAAAAATCAAGAATGGCTGCAACCTAACAATGAACCTTGAGGAAAATAGACAAGCTCAGATTTTTTAAATGGGGGTTTCAGTTTGTAATAAGGCAACAGCACTTCTCAAATTTCTCCAATTCTAGCCTATACTTACATTTTATTCTTCGTCGGCAAGGGTGTCTCTCTAATGAGGCAATATGAGCAAAATAGTGGGGTTATTATGAGTGAGTGGAGAGTTGGGCACATCGTATTTTCAACAAAGTTTGGGTGATCTGGGCATTAAGGCACATCATATGTGACGTCTGTGTGATCTTGGCATTAGTGCATGTTATACGTGTCTATATGTGTGATCTAGGCATTAAGGCATGTTATATGTACCTATCTGTGTGAGCTGGGCATATTTTATGTACCTATCTGTGTGAGCTGGGCATAAGGGCATCTTTTATGTACCTATCTGTGTGAGCTGGGCATAAGGGCATCTTTTATGTACCTATCTGTGTGAGCTGGGCATGAGGACAACTTGGTTAGGTTAGACAGGGCCATGCTGAAGGAAACTACTTTGACATGGTGGCAGGTTTACAAATCTTTTGGGAAACATCTATTATTCTACAGGAATTATGGTGTGGATAAATGTCTTTTTTAGGAACTGTATAAATGCTGCCATGAAGTTTAAAAAGACCAAAAGTTTAACCACGCCCATTCCTGGAAGCCATGCACACCTAACCCTGGTTGTGGTGGCCCATTTCATGGCGCCTAGTGGCAAATAGAGGCGACATTTAAAAGTTTAGCTCAGGTGGAAAAACCCTAGAGACACCCCTTTTCGGGGGGATGGCTTACTGTTGGTATTAACACAGATCTCTTTAGTTTCCCTGTAGGATATTAAAAGATAACGAGGAATTAAAAGTTTAAGCATAAACTTTGAATTTGGCTTGAGAGGCTGCTCTATTAATGTAAGTGTCTGTCAATCAATACTGCTTATCAGAGCTGATAAGTGTGCATCACAGCTGAATGCAATCAAGAGAGCTTATCAGAGCTGATTAGGTGTGCGTCACAGCTGAATGCAATCAAGAGAGCTTATCAGCGCTGATTAGGTGTGCGTCACAGCTGAATGCAATCAAGAGAGCTTATCAGCGCTGATTAGGTGTGCGTAACAGCTGAATGCAATCAAGAGAGCTTATCAGAGCTGATTAGGTGTGCATCACAGCTGAATGCAATCAAGAGAGCTTATCAGAGCTGATTAGGTGTGCGTCACAGCTGAATGCAATCAAGAGAGCTTATCAGCACTGATTAGGTGAGCGTCACAGCTGAATGCAATCAAGCAACAGCTAATCAGAGCTGATTAGGCATGCGTCACAGCTGAATGCAATCAAGAGAGCTTATCAGCGCTGATTATGTGTGAGTCACAAGTATAAACTTTGAATTTGGCTCGAGAGGCTGCTCTTTTAATGTGAGTGTCTGTGCCAGAGTCAATCAATACTGCTTATCAGAGCTTATTAGGTGTGCATCACAGCTGAATGCAATCAAGAGAGCTTATCAGAGCTGATTAGGTGTGCGCCACAGCTGAATGCAATCAAGAGAGTTTATCAGCGCTGATTAGGTTTGCGTCACAGCTGAATGCAATCAAGCAACAGCTAATCAGAGCTGATTAGGTTTGCATCTCAGCTGAATGCAATCAAGAGACAGTTTATCAGCGCATGCGATTGTGGGGAAAAATGGTGATCGCATGCATTACGAAATCGGACACAGGAATCACAACGCATTGGAAATTGCAATTTTTTTAAAGGGATAGTTCAGTGGAAATATCAATATTTGTTAAATTGTTAGTTTGTGTAATGCCTTCTTAGTTATTCTACATATTCTCTCCCATTGTGAAAAATCAGTTGATTTCATACCCCTTGCTGTTCCCTGCTGTTGACATTAGTGAGCTGACATTTCAGGTTCTAAAGGTCCTTCTACTTCCCAGGATGCACCACTTCCTTGGAATGTTCCTAACAGTAATTTCTACTGATTGGCTGTTGGATGGGTCAAACATGCTCAGATCTCTACTGAGCAACTGAATCAACCCAGGCACTGGGTCAAGGGCAAGACCATAATGGTCTCTACTAGGGGTCCTGCAAACAGGAAGTCAGTATTTCGGTTGCATTTATTTATATACAGACAAAATGCTGAATTGGCAGGTTAAGGTCATTGGGATTAAAAAAACACTGCTTTTTTCTGAAAAACATGTATTTGCACTGAACTTCCCCTTTAAATTCCCGTGATTTCCATTATAATGAAATCACATTTGCAAATAAACACACTAGTGTGGCCTACTCCTTAAAAAGCCATTGTTGGTAACGACATCTTCAAGATGGCTTGAGTTCAGAAAAACAATGTTATTGTATTGTGACATTTCGCCGCTGTCCATAATTTCTATACAAAGTTCTTACCAACCCCCTCTGTCATGAGGAACCAGAATCCTTGTTATCTTTGTTTTAGAGTTCATTCACAAATGCCGCCTCATTTCCTACGGTCACGCTTAATTGGGACTTATGTCACCAACCCCACACAAAAGTCAGTATTCACATGCATAATAACCTGCAATTCAAATTTAATACTATGGGATATGTTATTATTGGGAATCATCAGTTGGCGGTCAGATTGTGGCTAAGCCTCCCAGTACGTGCTTGTTTTATTTAAAGGGCATGTCCACCATCAAAAAGAAAAAGCAGCCATTTATGCAAAAGCCCCCTCAACAACTTGTCACTGCAGCTCTGCTCTCTTCTCTGCAGATTCTAGGTCTAGGTCAAAGCTGTGATGCGGATGTCCCGGCCAATGGCTGACTGACAATGCCTCCTCTGCTACTGTGTGACAGTTAAATTATACGTACAGCTTCGGGGGAGGTGTCTTCTAGCCAGCAAAGGGACTGCGTTGCATTTTAGTAATGTTATAAGCATCTTCGTTAGAGGTAACTGGCAAAGTTTTCTATCTAAGGGTGGACATGTACTTTAAGTCTATAGCCATGAGTGTGGTTGCTTTTGACAGTAACTTACCTTTTGCCCTTTGTGCTCCAGCTTTATAGTAAACAACCACGGTTGAGTCCCTGTACAAAAGTATAAGAAGTCGGGGGAGGTTGAAGGAAATCTGCTTTACACAGGGAGAACGCTAGTGACTTTTGCAGACTGTCATTTTGTAAAGATTGTGCATGTGTGTACCCAGCTTAGGTTCGAATTTTTATTGTGCATTGGCCATTGGCGATTTTGCAAGGTGCATGGGTGGATATCTGCATGGCCACTATCTCCGAAATCAAGCAGATATTCCAAGTGTTTGTGAGTAAACAGAAGAACATTAGATGAAAATCAAAGCTCCCGCACACAAAATCACTGGTTTATGTATTTTATTGTGAGAGAGGGAGTTTGGTAAAAAACTAGAAAATGACTATGATATAACAATGAACATAAAAACATATGTTTAATTAATTTATTTTTTCCCTGAACCCTCCCCCCCAAAATAAAAAACAAAAAAACACACAAGAAATCTGGAACAAATTGGCACAAAAAAAAAAAAAAAAAAAGATTGTTCCCATTTCCAAATACTGTATTGTGAAACATATTCTAAATTTGGCTTTCTGGAGGATTGTTAACCCTTTCGTGGAGTTTATGGCATTCGGAAAAACATACCACCCAGCTTTAGTCTAATCCTGCAATGGGTTTCAAAAGGTCGTTTTCATATTAAAAAGGAAAAAAAACAAAAACGGAATAAAACGAAAATGGCTTGACTTCGACTGCAAATCTAATACATACATTCCTGTCTTAAGTTACCTGTTCTACAGTCCAAAGGCGAGTTATAAAGGTTGACGTAACACTGTAAAACCAAACCTCCGTGCGGAGAAGTGAGAAGCCGTTTATATCTCAGCGTGGTTGGTTGTTTTTTTTTTTTGTTTTTTTTTTTAAATCTTATCAACTTTCCAAAGTTTCATACTAAAATATATTATTGTATTAATACAAACTACAGTTTTTTTTATACACTAGAGACTGTGTAATAAATAAAGAAATATAAAAATAAGACACATAAATATAAAAAAGTTTTCTAAACTAAAAAGGTACGTCAGTAAGAAGGGTATTTAATACTGTCAGGGTCTGAAAACATACAGTACAAAAACTTTGCACATGCCTATAAACTAAACAAACGTAAAATAATACTGATAGGTAATTCTTTGCTAACACCATTAATAAATGAGGTCTATAATAATTAGCATTTTGAGTGGGTGAGGCGAAATATTTGCCGATTGGGCAGTGGAACTAAAAACATTTTATACAAAATTAGAGGGGGAAAAAAGTGAACAAGAGCATTATATTTCCTATCAAATGCAAAAACACCAATAGGAACGTATCTTAAGGGAGAAAATACGTAACAAAATAAACAGATTGAAAATACATATAAGCATATAACCTACCACTGTAGTGGATTTCTATGGGAGGAACTGTAAGATTATAGCCTTATAATCTTACAGTTCCAGGAGGAGACGGAAGCCAGAAGCCACAAAGGGGTAAGTTATAATAAATAATGCACCCCTAACTGTAAATTATAGAGATAATAGAAGTCACCTTGGAGTTCTGTGCCCTATATAAAAGGTACTCGGCCTGCGGCCTTTTTCTTTTTTATGGACATGGAACTCCTCTGTGACTTCTAATATCCTTATAATTTACAGTTGGGGGTGCATTATCCACTATGTATTACGCCACAAATGCTAGTTATTATAGACCCCACCCCGATGAACCCTTCGAGCACCAGAAGCAACTTTGATGCACTGCGCATGCAACTGGAGCCTTCAAGAGTAAAACACAGGCCAATTTAAGCCTTTAAAATACTGAAAAATGGCACTTACAGCACAGAGGTCTTGCATAAGGCCATGAGGAGATACATAGCTTCTTAATATCCTTCATATTTTAAAACACCATATTCAAGCAATTGTGAACTTTAAAATTTCACTGTCCCAGAATAAACGGTTAGTCCCTGCAATCGTGAAAAATGTAAAATTTCAATTGAAACCCACTATTTAATTAGAACATTAGGTTCATGCTGAACCCCCCCAACACACCGCATTTTGCTCTTTTTTTTCCTCTTAAGGCTAAAAAATAGGCTGTAAATTATAAATTTGCAAACTATATTAATCTATGAACCGCTCTCTTGCCTGGAGCCGACAAAACTCGCGGTTAAATATGAATTTGTATTATCTGTAAAAGAAAAACATTTTGTAGTGCAGATATACTCACATTTTTTTTTCATAATATAAAATACTGAAGTGTATTTAGTAAATGTCTGAATGGCAAAAAAAAAAAAGCTATATAATCTTCTCCCAAATGTACAAATTAGCCAACACAATAATGAAACGTAATACTGATAAAATAATGTTTCCAGCTGCGTGTATGAGCAGGATGAAGAGGTTTTCTTTTTTTTTTTTTTTTTTGTTAAAACCTGATTTTTTTCAAATTTTTTTTTAAAACTTTTTTTTTTTTGTTGCTGTTTTTGCTTCCAAGTTATTATTTCTCTCTATATATTTAATATATATCTTTGTCGTTGCATGTAACAAACTTGTTTCTTAAATGTTAAAATCGCTGTGAAAAATTTCTAAGTTTGATATTCAGGCACACCTGGAATTTTTTTTTTTTTTAAACACAGTAGTGAATGGAAATCACAGTATTTAAGCTACTGTTTTTCCGGAAAAAAAGCATGTATATCATAGAATAAACTTCATAATAACTTTAAAAGACTTTCTTTCCACTTTCGGGAAATTGGATTTCAGCTATGGTTTCTCTTTATCTTCTTCTTTTAAGCTGTTATCTTCACCAACGCATTCTTCCTCTTTCAAAGTACCTCCTGATTGTTCTGCTTTTCCTTCCATAGTCTCATCTTCTGTGTCCCCCACCTCAACATTTTCCTTCCCTTCCTGTCCATCCTCTAAATCTCTCTCATCCTCCTCTTCTTTTTCGCTATCTTCTTCTCTGGTTAAGCTCTCGTGCTCATCAGAGTCTATCTGAGAGGGAGATGCTTGGGAATCCACATGCTCATTGCTAATGATATCGTGTCCATTTTCTTCCTGCTCTGCGCCATCTCGTTCTTCAGCTTCCTTCTTGCAGTAAGAGTAGCGATGATTCATGTGTTGAGAGTAGGATCCAGAGTGTGAAAATCGTTTCCCACATTTGTCACATTGATAGGGCTTTTCCCCAGAATGGAGACGCATATGCTCAATCAAATGGTGTTTGTGTTTGAATGCCTTTGTACAGATCCCACATTCATGCGGCCTTTTACCTGAAATAAAAGATAAAACAGCTTGAAACTTGATGAATTTACTGTATATAGATATGTATTCAGAAAAGAGACTATTTTCATTTCAAGTGCAGCCGCAGAACATTTTACATAATAAAGGGGCAACTGCCACATAAATTGATCTTTTAGGCAAGGGGCTGCATTGATATCGGGGGTCCTACTTTTCCTGACTTTAACAACCTGTGTCTTGGAAGCTAGATAGGGAGGGGATTCTAGTTTTTAATCAGCAAAACATGGATAATATCCACAATATAGTTTTCAATCTTTACACCCAACCAATCACCGCCCCCCCCCCCCCCCCCCACCTTTCCTAGTATTAGTATTTCTTCCTATGCTCTACTCCACCACCTAACGGCCATTCAGGGTACTGCAGTGAGTCCAGCGTCCTTGGTTTTACATTTTTAAACACATTTTTTATAAGACAATGTAATAATGTTCTTGTTCTTGGAAGGTCTATTTACAAATCACTGGGTAACATGAAGAATAATTCAAAGGTTTTTTTAAACAAGAATTATAGTCACACCCTACCTGTGTGTTCATACTTATGTCTTAGCAGTGAACTGCTCTTCTGGAAAATTTTGTCACACAAGTCACAGGCATACAGTCCATTCTCTGTTTTTTTCAGTTTCTTTTTGGGTGGAGTTGAATCAGAATCATTTTGATCTTCTACATTGGACACGCCTTCTGAACTTGTATCCTGCCTTTCATCCTACAACACAAAGACTCCTTGTAAGTAACGAACAGAATATAGATTGAACATGGCTACATTTCATGAGTATGTATGTTCCAGATTTCGACCCTGAACCAAGTTTTGGGTCCAAAATACCAGTTCCGTCATAAATATTTTTTTGGAAAAAACTAGAAAATGAAATTTCGATAGGGAATTATAGAAATCTTGATCGTTGGAAAATTTCTATACAGAATTGTGGTTTAGGAACCATAAAAATATTTACTGCAATACACCATTTTATAAACAAACTTTATTTTATTCCAACTAGCAGATCCAATCCCACCGAGGACAGATGTAAGCTAATGTCCATAAGGGAAATGAGTAGGATATAGCCCAATTACTCCACATACGAAAAGAATTAAAATGACTCATAGTTAACATGGCTTTGAACAATATATAAGCCCCCATTAGACTTGGGTCAGCAATTTCTCTCACATGACCAGATACTTTTTTATGTAGTTGTATGAAGTGGGTCCATTTTACAGGATCTTAAAACCATCTATTCTGATTTCATCAATCAGGCTCCTCCCACAGTCCCTGTCAGTGCCATCTTGGCACTAGAAATCATGTGTTAATGAGATGGGGAATGAGCTCAAAAACCGTCAGTTACTGCTAGAAAGCAGTCAGTTGAGTATAATTCTCCTTTAGCCTTGCCACTGTTGTGATTGAGAACTCTCCCCTCTCTGTAATGCTACTGTTCACATATTATTAAACTGTAAGTAGACCTGTGAATCTGAATTAGGTTTTTCCATTTTAACCAAAGGATCAAAATAATCAAAGACTATTTATTCATTCTGTGTAAAATGACTATGAAAATAAAATTGTCAAAAAAGATTAACAATGAATGTTTTATTTGCAGGATTAAAAATAAAATCCTGTATCTTTTTGCTCTGGGCATTGTGACATTTTATTTGAAAAATCAAATCCTTTATAAATACAAGTGCTATAAAAATTGACATGTAGGCTCTAGGCCATCAATTTGTTTTTCTGACTTGCAAAAACCTGTAAACTAAACCTGGCTTATTGTCCTGGAATCAATATTATCCATGTAAAAAGTAATTATTTCCATGTACACATCCGAAATCCCATACACTCTTTAGAAACAGGAAGATGACTTTAGTGTTGTGCAGTGTACAGTGCAACTAGAATAAGGATAAGTGCACGGCATACGCACACTGTGTACTCGCCAGGGATTGGTACACGGCATACGCACACTGTTATTACCAGGGATTGGTGCACAGCATACTCACACTGTGTTCTCACCAGGGACTGGTGCACAGCATACTCACACAGTGTTCTCGCCAGGGACTGATGCACAGCATACTCACACTGTGTTCTCACCAGGGATTGGTGCACAACATAACTCCCAACCCCCCCCCCCAACAACTGTGTTCTCACCAGGGACTGGTGCACAGCATACTCACAGTGTTCTCGCCAGGGATTGATGCACAGCATACTCACACTGTGTTCTCACCAGGGATTGGTGCACAACATACTCACACTGTGTTCTCACCAGGGACTGGTGCACAGCATACTCACACAGTGTTCTCGCCAGGGACTGATGCACAGCATACTCACACTGTGTTCTCACCAGGGACTGGTGCACAGCATACTCACAGTGTTCTCGCCAGGGATTGATGCACAGCATACTCAACGTGTTGTTCTACAAGGGATTGGTGCACAACATACTCACACTGTGTTCTCACCAGGGATTGGTGCACAGCATACTCACACTGTGTTCTCACCAGGGATTGGTGCACAGCATACTCACACTGTGTTCTTGCCAGGGATTGGTGCACAGCATACACACACTGTGTTCCCACCAGGGATTGGAGCACGGCATACTCACTAGGAATTGGTGCACAGCATTCACACACTGTTATAACCAGGGATTGGTGCACGGAAAACTCACACCGTGTTCTCACCAGGGATTGGTGCACGGGAAAACTCACACCATGTTCTCACCAGGGATTGGTACACAGAATACTCACACCGTGTTCTCACCAGGGATTGGTGCACGGAATACTCACACCGTGTTCTCACCAGGGATTGGTGCACAGAATACTCACACCATGTTCTCACCAGGGATTGGTGCACAGCATTACTCACACCATGTTTTCATCATACTCACATAGTGTTCTCACCAGGGATCGATAAAGGGAATTATTCTTCCTTCAATTCCATGCTCATTTATTACCTTTTGACAGACACTACTTGATAATGCTTTCACGTAACACCAAGTCCTTGTATTCTGAGTCAGCTTCCACCTCCATTTTGAGAATATGAAGAACATCCTTTTCGTTGCTGCTCAAATATTTAACTGTATTCATCAATATTAAACATAATTTACTATATTGCTGCTCAGTCTCCAAGATTATTCACAATGCTCTGCAAGGTGGAGACATCTAGTATGGAGTTTATTGTCCTCCTAATTGCGTATCACCAGCAATGACCTTGCAATGCTTCCCTTAGGGTCAGTTATGTATTAGGCTAGATACAGATGTGCAATTGTGGGAGTGACCCATGATCCATGACTGTCCGATGGACGTCCGTAATGGCTGACAATTGGCACGGGAAAGGCATAACAGAAACACAATAACAAAACGGTCCATTTAGGTTCCTGCTCACCTCTTCACAGAAGCCAAATCTATAAGGCCTGATAAACAGTTTCCACCTCCCTTACTGACAAATTTAATAGTCATCAGTCTGGTGGGAATTAAAGTTTTAGGCTGGGTACATACGGGGGGGAATTATTTGTCCTGACCGAGTGACGCTACAAGCGTGCACTTGGTCGGGACAAATGAATGTCGGTTGTGGCAACAGTGGGCGTGGGCGACAGTTTGCGCGACCGATCATGCAGTCCCATAGGGAACCGCACAATCGTCTGTGATTTGCCAAAGGGGCCTATTGCCCGTTCTTCTGATCCAGAGAACTATCGGTTGGTCGGCCGAAATTATCTTACCGTGTGTACCCAGCCTTATAGCAGATAATTCAGCCAGACAAATTTACCAGTGCGAGACATTTTCAGTTGGGAACGATCTGCTGATGTTGTCACCACTGATACCACGTTGATCTGGTCAAAATATTGGATTATGGATCAATTGGGAATGAAATATTGGCATGGGCACCCTGCTCTTCACATTAAAACATCCTGGTACCTTTGTTATCTGCAGATGTCAATAGTCACACAATCTGCCCAACCCAACACCAAACAAAGGTTGCATAGCAACCGAATCAATGACTTAAGGTGGCTATACATATATTCGATTTTACTTACCTGACTGAGCGCTCCTACAACCTTTGAGCGATCCTGCCGGAATCGATTAAAGGCCGCGGGAGCGCTCGGTCGGCTAACTGAAATTGTATATATGTATGGCCACTTTTAGGGAATGAACAAATCAAACGGAGGATAAATCAGCCTGGTAAGCATATACAAGCAAGATCCAGTTAAAAATGTTTTTACAAGACCAAACATCTATTTAAAGGGAAGGTCCAGTCAAAAAATAAGTTTAGATAGAAATGTAGAGGACCTTCCCAAACATAGCTTTTGCATTATTAATATGTGCCAAAAATTCCCCTGATGGCACTTACCTGACCCGGTCCCCCGCTGCCTAGGCACTTCCCCCTGCTCCTATTTCGAGCAAAAACAGGAAGCAGAGGGTTTCTGTGCTGACAGCCGCTCTTCTTCCTGGTCGTGGCTGTCAGACGATTGGGTGTGACGTCACACCGCGCCTTTACTGACAGCTGCAACCAGGAAGTGGAGCGGCTGTCAGGCGCAGAGCACAGAAGGGACAGAGTCAGGTAAGGAACTTCAGGGGCATCTTTTGGACCTATTAATAATGCAAAAGTGGGGTTGAGGGGGAGAAGACCACAGCACATTTCTTATTTTTTGACTGGACATACCCTTTAAGGTTACCATATATTAAATATTCTCCTCATTAGAATCTATCTATGGTCACACACAGATACTATAAACTGGCACTGTCCAATTTGACAGATACCTTGTGCAGATAGGCTACCTGCAAGTCCAATCGCAAACGCTGGGAAATGTCTTTGTTATTCTGATCAGTTTGATGAATTGATCAGAATACAGATGCTGTGTATAGGGGGCTTAAGAAGCTAACATCTCTATATATATTTACTGTATGTAGATATGTATTCAGTGCAGCCGCAGAACATTTTACATAATGAACGGGCGACTGCCACATAAACTGACCTTCTAGGAAAGGGGCTGCATTGATATTGGGGGTCCTAAGCAAACATGACACAATAATGAGATCCAACCAGAGAGATGGACAGGAAAGGCAGCACATAAGGATAACATACATTTGGATTAAAGTACCATTAATTAAAGCGCAAAAAGTGTTTACCTGATTTCCATTGGGCTGGATGGTTTTTAGTTGCGGCTCTGGAACTACAGGATTAGCAGTGGTAGAGTAAGTGTATGTCACTTGAGGGATCAAGATTGTTCGCTTATTGGCAGCTAGAGCTCTCAAACACGGAACATTGCTCTGATCGGTAATGGCAACAATTGTTGGTAACTGGGCAGTGACTGTAGGAATAGCAATATTTATTGGATTGGCACTTGGGTTAATGATTAGAGCTGGTTCTGTTTTTGTGACAATGTTCACTGGCATTGGCTCTTTTTTAACACAAGACAAGTTCAAGGGTTCTTCTTGAACAGAGTAGGAACTGCTCTGGTAAACACTAGTTATGGAAGGTCGCTCCAACACGTTTCCATGCGGCTTTGGTAAGGATAAATCAAGTGGCTCCGCTTGCTGTTCTGCATTTTTTACTCCATCAGAACAGTCTGCACCTTCTGAGTTTAAGGAAGAAAGGTTTAGTGGCGAGGGAGAAGATGTGCCACTTTCTGAACCATTGACCGGTAAAGGATCTACTGGTTCAGTCTTAAGGGGTTTGTCTAAAATGTTCGATTCATTCGGAGATACATTTTCCTCCTTGGATTCAATACTGTTTTCTGGAACACCGTTTGGTTTTGGAGATGATGACCTAGAAGATTGCACAGATATTTCTCCGCTCTGCATTTTCTCAAACCATTTTTTTACCACGTCCAGTGGTAGGTTTACGGAATCTGCAATTTTAGAAAGTTCTTCAGCGCTTGGCTGAGCATTCAAAGCATAGTATGCTTTTAGAAGAGATAAAAGATTTTTTAAAGGTGGCTGACTGGGAGTAAGATTTGCCAGATTTGCCTCTTCTGGTTCCACAGAAGACGGCTCTGATTTGATATGTTCAGCTTTGCTACTTTCAGGAAGTAAGCTGTTATTTTTCTGATCATAGTGCTTGGTTAGTTGAAGTGCATTTTTGTCTCCTGGATGATCTGTGTGAAGCAAGCAATTGCTTTCTTCTGTAAACTTGGTATCTTTTTCGGTTTTGATTGTGAGATCTTGCGGTAATTTTTCTGTTTTGCAAACATTGGTTGGAGTTGACAGTTCTTTTTTTAGATTTTGTGGAACAACTGGAAGTTGACTAGGTTGCTCTAAGCTGTAATTAATTATTATCTTGGTTGTACCGTCTTGATCAACCAAAGGAAGACTAATAGCAGAAATAACAGAATGGCCGGCTTGCTGTATTGTGGCAGAGGTGAGAGTCCCTTGTTCTTTGGATGCAAGATTGGCATGATTACTTTCTAATACTTGTCTTATTACATTCCCATCAACAGCTACTTTGAGAACATTTTGAATGTCACTAAGATTAATACTTATAGGAGATACCAGGCCCATAGTTGGCAGAACAACGGCTTGTACCACACCCTGAGGATTACTGGTTGCCTGCAAAGGGCTACCACCACTAAACACCCCGTTCTGCAAAGGGGCTGAACAGCTAATTCCTGACGTCACTACGATAGGCTTTATTTCATAATCCACAGGTTCAGTTTTGATTTGGTTGACTGGAAGTTGCTCTTGCAGAGGTTTGTTTTCCATCTTCTGACGGATCTGTGGTCGAGTTGGGCTTCCTGGGGAAGCAGAAAGTGAAGGAGAAGGACACTGGGGCGTCTTCAATCCTGACCGTGCCCGCCCATTCACTGGCATGACACCAATACATTTTTTACTGCTTATGTGGGAACTATATGAACCAGAATGAGAAAACCGCTTCTTGCAATTTGGACACTCATATGGCTTCTCTCCTTTGAAATAAAAAGAAAAATAGCTGTAAATTAGCAGTTGACGTCTATGGAACGTAGAAGACCTTATTACAGCAGTAGCCTTCACAATATCTTTCTACTTACATTCACTACAAGTGATGAACTGTAAGAAATATGGCGATGAAAGGTTGGAAATTCATTTTAGCTGAATGTTTTTAGGCTTTATTTTAAACATTTTCTAGTTTTCATGTTGTTAATCTGCACCAAATTGCTTATTCCTTTTTACAAAAATCACAGGGCGAGCTGGAGAGATTTTCTCGGCTGTGCTGCAGCTATACCAACACTTTGTATATTCTTCTCATTGGAAAAAGTCCTGCACAAGGGCTGCTGTAACTTTGGTGTATACATGATCGCGTAGCTGCATGTTCTAAGGAAAAAATCTTGATACCAAGCTAACTATTGGTACATCAATTAACATTGCTTTTAAGATGAGATTTGTCATGGCATCTCTCTGTGCATCACCCTATTAAATAGGAATTAAAAGGTTATATAACAAGTCCACTGTACCCAGGGAGAGGACCTAAAAGTCTAGTGTCACGGCTGCTGGAAGGACAGTAGTGTAACACCTACCTCCAAAAACTGACCAGGACCTGCCCCCTCTTCTGGGTGCTGCAAGATGCACAGCCTATGAAAGGATACACTTCTGGCAGAATGCATCTTCCCCATTGGCTGGCCCGTCTGTCTAAATAAGAGGGGGAGTCTGGACTGAAAATTTTGTGGTAAGTATTTTCTTAAACTGCCGTAACCTATAAGGTGATGACCAAGTGTTTAGGTCTTCATACTGGGTAGAGCATAAAGGAAGTTCCTGGAAGGCTAAGGCTACCTACAGACAGACTATCAGGGTTATTCAATAAAAGTTCTTATCGTTTAAAATAGTGCAAATTTTGCCTCAACCAATTAGATCTTATTTAACATTTAAAAGCTAACATCTGATTGGTTGGGGCAAAATTAGCACCATTTTAAACAATAAGAACTTTTATTGAATAACCCTGTATGTTCTTAAAGGAATAGGTCACTCGAAAAAAGTGTACCATTCCTTTAATGTATTGATTGAAGTCTGGTAGGTTAAGGAGCTATGACCTACCTTAGTCCCTGGCTCCTGAGATATTGATTGAAGAACGGGAGGTAAGGCTTAGTTCCTTAACCTCCTAGGCTCCAATCAATACATTAAAAGAATAGTTCACTTTTAAACTTTTTTGAACTATTCCTTTAACCAGCTCAAGAAGGCTATTATGCAAGCAATGATGTGTGCGTTTCGGACATCCCCTAGAGATACATCTATTTTATTTTACTTGGTATATCCAGATCACAAGTGCTTCACTTTCTCCTTTGTTTCTGCCTACACTTCCATTCTAATGGGTAGCATTAGTTAATGGAACTTTACTGTGAGCAACATCCTGCAATATTTTTGTATGAATCTGAAAACAAATGGAAAAGAAACACTAGGACCAATATATTTTATTTAGAGGAATGTATAACTCAACAACAGAGGTGAACAAACACTTTGTCCAGCTTGGAAATATGTAGACAGTTGTCAGATTTGCAAGATCTAAGTATACTGGCACAATACCCTTTATTTTATAGAGCCCATTAAACATGGTGCGGGGTGTAATGTTATTAAGGGAGATGGTTACCACTTATGGAGCTGGATTTCACATGTGTCTGCGTTTATTGGTGTTACAGAAAGATGCTGTATATACAGCTAATGCTGACCACACATTGACCTGATAGGTCAATTTAACAGCCAATCAGCACTACAACATGCCGACATCCTCTGGGCTGGACCACTTTTTGAAATACTCATTACAACATAATGGTCATCCCAGACGGTTGCTAGAACATTGGAAAATAAGTCGACCAATGTATGGCCTGCATTAGAATGGGAAATATTAATAGCCCAATAATCCAACCATTCATTTAATCTACATATAATAACTATACCTTATTTTTTCAGATTTAACCCCCCCAGGCAATCCTATTAACAGCCCTACCAGGATATATAGCATTAATAAATGTTTAATTTTAAAGGTGCTTAACCAAGGATTAACATGTCAACTCACAGCTGGCAAGCTATGATAGGTTTCTGTGCAGGAAGGAAGTTATGACTCAGGAAGTCTCTACCAAACAGGAAGTATAAGGAGATGAACAGCAAAAATCTGCAATGTGCATGGAATTCCATCTCAGCACATCACATAGCATTATCTTTATATCTTAATTTTCACACATTTGATTATATTATGCATGATGTACATGACTTTATATAAGCCCCTGATACTTTCTTTAAAGGAGAATTTTTAAAAATCCTAATGTGAAAGCTTTTCTCCCTAGAACCCCAATACATTGTAAGATTCTTTGCATTTACGTACATGTAGGAAAGAGATTCTGTAACAAAGAGGGTCTCCAGGCTGTTGCCAGTACATCTCCCACCCCCACGTAGTCTTCAAAGAGCCTTATGAGCATGTGCACCTATTGGCCCCACCCCCAATCCCAGTATTTAATATTTTCTGTAAGTTTTCTATACAGATTTCTCCACACCAATATGGAAGTCCCTGATAAGTCTTTGAATAGTCAGCTAATTTTACTGCCATTTTTTTGTTCTGTTCCAAGCAAAATCAAAGTTTCTAAATGTACCTGTATTCTTTGCATATGATGTCACACATTCAAATCACTAGATTTACTTTTTTCCCCCCCAGTGCTTGGTAGGAAATAAACGGTTAAGATTTAATTTGTTTTATTGTGATGTCAGCAGTTGATTGACTGCACGGAAGGAGGAGCCAGCTTACTCAGAATCTATGCAATAATCATCCTTAACTGTCAGGTCACTAATGAATATAATAGTGCTGAATATTTCACTTAGGGTTGGGGCAGTGACCAGTTTTTTGTTTTAAGGGTGGATATGCCCTATAAACTAATGATACAGATATGAAGGTAATAGGAACTTACCACTGTGGATACGTA
The DNA here is from genome assembly GCA_019447015.1 of Hymenochirus boettgeri. NCBI lineage: Eukaryota > Metazoa > Chordata > Amphibia > Anura > Pipidae > Hymenochirus > Hymenochirus boettgeri. Next base: position 35,897,495 of record CM033474.1, read on the forward strand.
AGTGTTCCTTTAGGTGGTGTTTGTATTTAAATGCTTTTCCACATTCAGGGCATTTAAATTTACGGTTCCCTCCAGACTGGGTTACATGCCTCTGCAAAGTTAAAAACAAGACTTATTACTAAGCTTTCAACTGTGAAGACAAGTTTTTAATGAAGTCCAGAGCAAATCTGCTGCCCAATGCTAACAACACACCTAATAATTAGGATTGTTCCCCTATTGTCACCATGACACAATTATAGTTCCATGTGATCCATCAGTAAGACAACTATAGCGCCACCATGATTCACCACCAGCTTGAAGTGGGAATGAAATCGCTATAATAATCATCATTAGTTGGTCCCCTAGGAACAAATACTTCCTTTTATTGCAAGCAATACTGAGGCAGCCTAAAGTCTATATAACATGGGAAATTTCCTGCACCTAGAATTTGAAATTTACTTCCATGGATATACTAATTGCACTGTTCCCAAAGAAATAACAGTTTAAAGAACACAGTAAAAAGCGGTGTTGGAAGAATGCTACATAAATCCATAATAATAATAATGCAGAGGGGATTTTACATAAGGAACACATTATAGCATTTCCACTTATGAGATCTATTTGGTGTTTAGTACAGTATAAGATAACAAAATAATACATAGAAATGGAGGTTAAATAAGGAAGTACGTCCATCTGGTCCAACCATTATACCCTACTCTTTAACCCTACCTAACAGTTGATCCAGAGGAAGGCAAAAAACAAACAAACAAAAAAAAACAGCTGCAAAGGAGGGAAAAAACACTTCCCGACTCCAAATGGCAACCGAAAGTATCCCTGGATCAACTAGAGCTACAGTACATGTATTAATGTCAATCATTCACTATATTTTTTAGTTTTAGAAACTTATCCAGCTCACTTTTAAATGCAATGAACTTGCCATTACCACATCTGCTGGAAGACAGTTCCACAGTATCAATGTTCTCACTGTAAAGAAACCTTTCCTAACCTGAGAGGAAACTTCTTTTCTTCCACCCTTAAAGGATGTCCACGAGTCCTCTGATATGACCTATTAGTGAACAATGCACCAGAGAGTTTATTATATGGCCCATTAATATATTAATATAAAGAGATCATATTCCTGCTCAAATGTCACTTCTCCAATGTAAACAGCCCTAACTTGTCTAATCTGCCTGCATATTCAAGCCCCTCCATTTCCCTTATTAATTTAGTTGCCCTTCTCTGAACTGCTTCAATTTCCAAGATGTCCCTTTTGTATATGGGATTCCAAAACTGCACCGAATATTCCTAATGTGGCCTTACCAGTGCCTTGTAAAGAGGGAGAATAATATTTTTCTCTCTTGAATCTATTCCCCTCTTTATACAAGACAATATCTTGCTAGCTCTAGCTGTTGCTGTCTAGCATTGCTTCCTACAGCTATGCCTGTTATCTTCTAAAACCCCAAAATCTTTTTCCATTACAGATTCACTTAACAGTTATTTATGGTGTAGGTGGCACAGGGATTATTAAATCCCAAATGCATGACCTTATATTTATCAACATTGAATCTCATCTGCCATTCTGCTGCCCATTTTGATAATTTATAAACAGATTAAATAGAAGCAGCCCCAGTAAAGACCCGAGACACACCACTTTATTGACCACCACTCTCTGTACATGACCCAACAACCAATTCTCTATCCACGTACAAGTGTTTTTTCTAGGCCAACAGTCTTCAGTTTAAACATGATTTGACACAGTATCAAAAGCTTTAGCAAAGTCCAAATATACTACAACCACTGCTATGTCTGAATCTAAATTCTTACTCACTTCTTCATAAAAACCAAGCAAGTTAGTCTGACCAGATCTATTACTCATTAATACACACTGACTGCTACTTGCAAGATCAGTTCTGGAATCCAGAATATGATCCCCTAACAAAGAAGTCAAGGAGAATGGTCAACTGGAAGTAGAGGTTTACAGAAAACCAACACACACAGATCAGTATTTTATGTGTGACTCCCACCACCCTTTAGATCACAAGCTGGGTGTCATCAGAACCCTGCAACACAGAGCCGAGAACATCCCCACTAGTACAGAGGCGAAGGCTAAAGAAATGAAACATCTTAGAGGAGCCCTTAAAACTTGTGGATATCCAGACTGGGCCTTTGTCAAAAGAAGTAGAAGGAAAGAAAAGAACACGAATACCAACAGTGAAGGAGAAAAGCAAGACAGGAGAAAGAACATGGTCATCCCATATGTAGCAGGGGTCTCCGAGAAATTAAGAAGAATTTTCAAAAAACACCGTATCCCTGTCTGCTTTAAATCGAACAACACACTGAGGCAGCAATTGGTACATCCGAAAGACCCAATACCGAAACACAAGGAAAGTGACATCAAAGATGCAGTGCAGTGAAGAATGCTCTGATTTGTATGTGGGGAAGACCAAACAGCAACTGCATCAACGTATGGCCCA